>VZZY01013685.1:0-46247 GCA_013400335.1 Eurystomus gularis
TCTGGACAGGCTATATCTATAGGTTGAGGCCAATGGAATGATGTCCAACAAGGCCAAGTGCCATGTCCAACACTTGGATCACAAGAACCCTATGCAACACTACAGGCTTTGGAAAAAGAGGCGGGAAATCTGCCTGGAGGAAAAAGACCCAGGTATATTGGTCAACAGTCCACTGAATATGAGTCAGTAGTGTGCCCAGGTGGCCAAGAAGGCCAAGCATCCTGGCTTGTATCAGAGACATTGTGGCCAGCAGGACTAGGGAAGTGATTGTTCCCCTGTACTNCAGGACTAGGGAAGTGATTGTTCCCCTGTACTCAGCACTGGTGAGGTCACACCTGGAATACTGACTTCAGTTTTGGGCCCCTCACTGCAAAAAAGACACTGAGGTACTGGAGCATGTCCAAAGAAAGGCAACAAAGCTGTCAAAGGGTCTAGAGAGCAAGTTTTATAAGAAGTGGTTGCAGGAACTGGGATTGTTTAGGCGGGAGAAAAGGAGGCTCAGGGGACACCTTATCGCTTTCTACAACTACCTGAAAGGAGGTTGTAGCAAGGTGGGGGCCAGTCTTTTCTCCCAAGTAACAAGTGATAGGACAAGAGGAAATGGCCTCAAGTTGTGCCAGGGTCCTAATATCCAATGTCAAGGATATTAGGAGAAATATATTCACAGAAAGGTTTGCAAAGCCCTGGAACAGGCTGCCCAGGGAAGTGGTTGAATCACCGTCCCTGGAGGTATTTTAAACATGTACAGATGTGGTGCTGAGGGACATAGTTCAGTGGTGACTTGGCAGTGCTGGGTTAACAGTTGGATTCAATAATCTTAAAGATCTTTTGAAACTAAAACTATTCTATGATTCATTCCTTAATTCATAAAGCTTTATGTTTATTGAATGCGAAATTTACAAGTTCAGTTCCTAAGCAGAAAATTTGTTTCCTCCATTGCAAAGACTCTGAAGCAGGAATCATTATGGATTTATAGGGGGTTTTGTCCATTTTAAGAAAAATGCATTCAGAACAATAACTCAGTAGCTCATAAAGCATGTCTGTTGCTGATCCTGCTTCACTACATAAAGTAAAAGAGGTCTGAGAATCCAAGGCTTGCCCTTACTTCTGTCCATGGACATTTTGGTGAATCTGCACAGAGTTCACCTCAACAGACTTCACCATCTCTACAGCCACAGGCGAACATCAACAGGAACTGACACTCAGTTTAAGCTCCACAGTTAAAACCGCCATCCACTTGAGACAGGCCACCCCAGAAACTACGCAATCTGTTTCTCATCTATAGAAATATTTTGAATCAGGAAATGCTTGTGACTCCTCTCACTTTCTTCAGTGTTCTCCATTTGTGGTGCAGCTCTGCACTGTCTTTTGGGGAACATTGTTAGTTGTGATCAGGTAAACATCTATTGTTTAATTTGCAAAGATTTAGGTCCCCATGACTCCAAGCAGAGTTACTTCAGAAATTACTTTAAATTTAAAGCCTAGAGGTTATGCCTGGAACAGTCAATAAATTTGCAAGATGACTCAGAAAGAACAATAACTTGATATTCTTTCAAATCATGTTAACCATAAGTTTAAAAACTGAAGAATGCACGGAAGTTTAGAAAATGATAATATTGCATAACATATACAAGTTGAAAGAAGGCAATTATATTCCATTATTTCATTAAATTGCACAGTAATTTAAAAATACTATTACATTTAAAATTAACAATTGAAAAGAATAATTATATTTCATTATGTCAGCTGGGTTGCTCAGATGAACAGTGTGTACGGCTGGATAGATACTGTGGCACAGAATCCCATAATGTGATAAATTTAAGAAAATCATGATTATCAGCCCCATATACTGGGAGATATTTTATTACTGCTGCTGGCAACTGGAATATTTAAAACTCATTAATTGGAAATGGGATAGAAATTGGGAAAAAAAGTAGCTGAAAAGGTAGCACTCATACATCAAGACACCTTTTTTTTTCGACTTCAATTCACCAAGAAATGGAACATTTTAGTATTTGATTGTATAGTTAAAGATTAGTCAAGCTGCTTCAAAATATCGTCTTTTGCTAAAGCACCTGTTCTTCAGCCCTTTGATCATCTTTGTGGCCCTCTTTTGGACCCTTTTCCATCTGTCTGCATCTTTCTTGAATTGGAGGTCATAGCTCTCTAGGTGCAGCCTGACAAGCGCTGAGTGGGATGATCACATCTCTATCTCTAATAATGATGCCCCTGTGGATGCAGACCAGTATTCAACTTGCCTTCATTGCTGCAGCAGTGCACTGCTGACTCATGTTCAGCTTGTTGTCCACCAGGACCTCCAGCTACCTTTCAGCCAGGCTGCTCCCTAGCCACACATGTCCTAGCCTGTATTGGGCTCTCCATTTATGTTGTCCCAGGTGCAGGACTTTACACTTGTCTTTGTTAAACTTCATACTGTTCTTGCTAGCCCACTCTCCCAATTGGTCCAGGTCTCTCTGTAAGATGACTCTCCCTCTGACATGTTCACCTCACCATCCATTTTGTGCCACCAGCAAATGTGGTAAGGGTACTTCCATTCCCATCATCCAGATCATTTATGAAGATATTGAAGCCAGTATTGTTTCCTAAGGGATCCCACTTGTGACTGACTGCCAACCCGAGTAAAAAAACATTGATTACTACCCTCTAGGTGTAGCCTGTGAGCCAATTTCCTGCCCATCTTGCAGATCACCTATCCAATCTGTATCACACTGGTTTGTCCAGGTGAAGGTTCTGGGAAACAATATCAAATGCTGTGCTGAGAACCAGGCAAACAATATCCATGTCAACAAAAAATTTTATTTTGTTCTAGAATGTGATTGGATTAGTCTGGGAATTTCTGGATTTCAGTTCTGTTCAAAACCAAGAAAAGGTTTCACAGAGTACTAAAATGTGGGAAAACAAAGTTCCAAACAGTATTTAATGTTAACAAAGACTTAAATATTATAAAGAATGCGAAGGTCCAAGGAAAGAGAAATGCACCCACTCCTCACTTCTAACTCAGCACTAGTCTGAAAATGGAAACTCAGACAGACAAGCCATAACAATGTGGGAAACCAAGTCTCCCACATCTCTTTTTTGGGGTATTTTCTAATCTCTCACAGTCAGATCTCTTGATCTGAATTCAACAAGAAGTAGCTACTGTTCTGTTTGCTGCAGGTCTTGTAAGAAATCAGAAGTGACTGCCTAATAAGGGACACATAGAGTTTTAGATTTACATGTGGTCCATTCAGTCAGTGGTTCATGTGACTTCACTAAGTTACAGCCCTTTTTCCAGGCTAAAAAGCTATACTCCAATTTATACTTTTTTCTGATAGTGCAGACTTTACTGTGTGACTTCTCCTGCCACTCTTTAGCAATTGAATAGCACAGGATATGTGGCTGGCAGAAAGCAAGAAAGGTTATAACATTTTTCCATCCTGTATAGGATTTCTAGCTGCTGTTTCAGTTCCATGGTGTGAATAGAAGCCAGCATAAAGCAGGCATATCTCAGGCTGGCACGTAGAGAATAAAGAAAAGGAAAAGGCACATACAGACTTGCACAGTTTCCTAAGATATGCCTCAGTCTCAGTTAGAATTTAGACAGTTTTTTTCCCAGGAAAATTAATATCTGTAGTAAGCAAATTTAGAGCAATGCTATCCACAACTTCGTTAAGTTAGAAGGAAGTTGCATGACATGAAAACTAAGTAAGCCTTTAAAAATGTTTGTAAATCCTGTAAATGCTGGCAGGACCTGTTTTCTTGGATATATTTCTTTTTGAAATTATCCCTTTATATTTGAAATCCTTCACAGTTACATTAATTTACATCCATTATGCATCATAGTGTTCTGGGATAATTTCTGTTTAAATGCTCATAATTCTTAAACTTCAGTCTTAAATCTCTGTGATGTCTACTTTAGAAAAGGACATTTTATTATCACAACACACATCACTGATTAGAAAGTATGACCTATTAACCAAGTAATTGTGCCATGCCATGACATTTATGTCATACTTGTTAGTTTTAAGGTTCATGCTTTCTTTGGAAATTCCTGATGTCATTTGGTTTAATCAGTTATACTTTCAGTCTGCACAGTCTTTAAGAGTTGCAAGTAGCATTAAAACGTCAAGCCATTGTCTGTCAAAAGAGTGCATTTTAATAAAAATTATGTAATCACGTTTGCTGTATTACTAATGGAAAGACCTTCAAATGTGCTCTGTAGAGATCACCCAAATATTAGAAGACAATGGAAATTATATATTATGTCCTTCACACACTTAAAACCAAAAATCACTAGAAAGAGGAATTGAGCAAATAGATAATGAATTCATAGGGTAATATTTCAAATATGCTCCAATTTAGCTTCTAAAACACTGTTTATAGAATCAGTCACATGCCCATAAATATCCACTTTGTTGAAAACAGGCTGTGGTGAAGGAGGAAAATTCCACTCCCAAACATATCCTGAGAGGTCAACCTGCAGGTATTTCAATGGCCAAAGAGCATGTAAGTTATTTTTTAGTTTCTCGACTCTATTGACAAAACTTAGGGAAAGGTCTTGTGTTTGCATAAATATCTGTATTTCCCATGTGAGACAAAATGATGATGAATGTAGCTGCATCTCACAAGTCTGAGCAATCTCTGTCTCTCTCCTTCTGACCCCTCACCTAATGGTGTCTTCTGCGTAATCCATTTGCCCTTGAGCCTCCCAATGATTCTGCTTTCCAGGGAGAAGTGGAGATAATGGTAATATCCAAGACAGAGAAGGTTTCAAGACACATTTCTGCTGAATAATGCTCACCTTTATGGAAAAGCTGGAAGTCATTAAAAGCTTTGCCTAACTTTTTAAAACTTCTGAAAGGCCTTTAAAGTAAACACTGTTTTTTTACCATCCCAAAAGCTCTAAAACATAAACAAACTTTTCCTGGAGATGTCTTTCAAATTTGAGGTATTGAGCCTAGATCTCTAAGGAAAAATCCCTGAAGCTAACTTCAAATTTATGCTATTTCCAAGAAGAGACTTGTTTGACGTAAAGAAATCTGTCATCAATTCTACAAAGTCACATTAAGCGCAATTCAGAGCATGCATGACCCGTACTTTACGTTTTCTCAGTGTGCTACTATGGTGCAATACACAATTTAGCTGCAGACCAGATGTGAGTGTTGTGATAGATCCAGCATTTAATGAAGTAAACTCATCTCTTGTGGCATTTAGCCTACGCCGTCTGGATGTCAGTTCAGGATTCCCTTTCAAAGAGTGTTAATTTTCAAGCGATTTTTCTTTCTAGTAGCTGATGGAAGAGTGTTTCTAATCCAAATATATTTTTTTGCTCAGAAAAAAATCTAAGATGAGTTTTCAGTATTATCTATTGTTCCTACTTATGCTTCATTGCAGCGTTGTATGTAAGTCTTCATACTTCTTGATATTGTACATTGGAGTGCATTCTCACTTCTTCTATGCTATTTGAAAACTCTTGGATATCGACCTTCTATCTTAAGCAAAAGCAATGGGCATACTTTCATTGTTCCAGAGCAGACTCTTTTTCTAACTGTGGATGGTAGCTGATGCTTGTGGAAGAATAAGGTGCATGTAGTATGACTCTTTCCTTGATAGATGACAGCAATTGAGCTGGAGGTTACCTCTGGGCCATTGTATTTCATACAGCTATTATTCATGAATTTGCCTAATACCTTTTTGAACCAATTTATGATTTTGACCTCCTCACAAATTGAGAGTTATCATTTAAATTACACATAAAGGTAAAAAAGTGCTTTCATACATTTAAAGTGTCGCTTTGATTATTTCACTAAGTCTCCTTGTTCCTTACTGTGGCACAGAACAACCACTTCTTTATGTTGTTCGTGTGTGTTACAGACCTTTATCATATACGCTGCCTTTTTTAAAAATAAAAAAGTTCTAGCTGCAGGGAAGCTTTTAATACTTTAATAACTTTAATAACTTTCTCTGATCTTTTTGAAATGGGAGGGCCAGAAGACATGCAGTAAAAAATCAGTTCTCTTTTCCAAACTTTTTCCCAGTTCTACTCAGTTTGTTTTCTCAGAGCTTCAATGCTAACTGCAGTAATACATTAGCAGTTACACACCCTGGAATTAAAATGCACCATTCAAGAGACAGACAAGGAAACTTCAAGCTGGAAAAAGGACAGGAAATATGTCAAAACTTTGAAAGCCTCTCAGTGCCAGGCACAGGAAAGTGAAAACAACATAGAAATCACAATTATTCAGGGCCAGAGTTCCCCTCAGTAGCATTAAGGATGTGTTACAGCTCTGTGAAGATCTGTGGATATGGTTTCTCAGGAACTGAGACACAGAGGAAAAGAATAAATTAACAGTTTCCATACTCAGCTGGAATAGAAATGTTACAAATAAACATTGAAAGCCATGAATTGTGTGATCTTACAAAAATTATGTAGCCCCTTAGCCTGCAAGTCTAAGGAAACTCATTGACCGCAAACTGCTGCATTGCTCACAACAGCCCTGCTCACGGCACTGTGGTTACTCACAAGCACAAATCTTGGCAGCATCAGGTCACAATTTCTAGATTACTAACCAATTTTAAGCAGTGAAGCAGTGAAGTATTTATCCTACTGCTGCAAGGTAGTACACTGGTCTATGAGTCAGCCCACTGACACCACTGCCAGGAGGACTTGGTTTCTACCCCGTATTGAGTAACCTATAAGGTAATAGTTTATATATTCAGTTCAATGAGTGGGTTGGGACTTATATGCTTAGTCACATCCTGTTTTACTAATGTCACATATACTTATGAGGGATTATGGCTTGCGATTTATGCCTTGTGCCTAACTGCAGCACATGCGCCTTTACTCAGCAACCCACCACCCGTCACAGAGTGGAGGCCCAAAGCATACCCTGGCTTACTTCCTTCCCCAACCCCAATGTTCACACCCCTCCTCCGTCAGGGAAAGGTTCCAATCTATTGGAAACTTGTTTGTACACAAATTGTCTTAAAAGAGAAAACAATGTAAGAAAGTAGGAAAAACTAAAACCACTTGCAAATGTGAATATGAAGTAAATTACGACATTATTTGTCACAAAAGTGTATTAGGCCGTGCCACTGACTGGGAAAAAAAGGATGACTCAGAATAGTAATTTCTAATTATGATATTTTAAAAGAAAAAAAACAACAAAAACCATGTTAAATGGAAACCATACTAATGGAACTGTGCTGCAATATCATATTTCCCGGTGCTAATAGAATCTTGTCCCAAGTAGTATGATATTCTATGTTTTTCTTAAAGTCTTCAGAATCTCAGAAAGATCTCCAGAAATCTTAATTTGTGTTGAACAAAAAAAAAATAAATTCCCTTTTTCTAGGTCTGTCTGTCCAAACCGCTTGTAAATCTGATCCAGAGTTTTGCAAGGTGCAGTAGAGCCTAGTAGGAAGAGAAAGAAAGGAAAACCAGCACCTATTTCAAGTGATATTTTTAAGCCTCCTCCTTCTCCTCAATTCTGTTTTCTCCAGATTCTTGATCTTGTGACATTTGGCAAGGCGAAGCCTGAAAATCCTATTATTAGTCAGCGAGAAAATGCAGCAAATGGCTTAGCTTCCCCATTCCGCTTCTCTTACAGAGCCATGTTATCCCACAGCTCGCCTCCTCATGAGGTGGTGGAAGGAGTCCTGTGTTTTGAAACCAATGGTGAGATTATAATCAAGTAGGGAGGCAGTGGGTGCAAGTCAGCGTGAGGAAGGAGAGAAAAGGGTAGAGTAATATAAAGGATACTCAGGAAGAAGCCCGACTTACTTGTAGTCGGTTGGACTGAGGTTTTACAAGTAATCAGAAGAAGATTTCTGAGAAATAACATCTAAAGTATGCTTAAAGGCTTCCCATTAAAACTGCATTTCTAGTGCTGCTTTTGTCTCTGATAGATCAGCTACAAAAAGTGTAATTGTGTTTTCTCTGAAACATCACAGAGAGTGAGCCCTTCAGGGCTCACGTACTGACAGCTAGAGGAAAGTGCAGTGTAACATACAGTACTGTAAGAGGGAAGAGGAAAAGATGGCAGTTGTGTAAAGCAAATACCGCAACATAGAAGAAAAATACTTCTATTAAACATATACAACAAGAATAAATACTTCTACAAGAGCAGTGAAATAATAGGACATTTTCGTTCACAATCTTTGTGTTTCATTGGAGAGATGCGTAAGCACCTCCAAAAAGATAATTAAAAAAAAAAAAACAAACAGACAATGGACTATTTTTAGATGTTATGCTAAAATGTATCAGAAAAGTCCTGTGGCAAAGTTGTCTCCACTAAAATAAATAAAGAAGTTTCTGTTGGCTCTGTGGAATTTAACTTAATTCTTCCCATTTGTAATTTTCTATGAATGATGGACAATCCATGGTGCTGTTCTTCCATAGAATTGAGATGTATGAGAAGATCTTCCTGCTCTCTGCCAGTTCCACACTTTGTCCATGTCAGCACAGCCTTTCCTACATCATTTAATATAATTCATATGAGTAATCTTCTTGTATCCAAGGAGAGTGCTTCCTTGTGCACAAGCTAAGCACTGAAATAAATGTTTACTTCTTTAAAAGCTATTTTCACAGCAGATTTGAATATGGAAAACACATTTTATGGTTAACATATTTGTACCAATATACTCTTAGATGAAAAGGAATTCTATCCATTCAGGCATCTTTTTCATCCAGTTTGTTAATGGGAAATTTAACTTCAGAATTGTAAATTAGCCATCTCACTATGCAAAGACTTTGGTTCTCATTATATAGAAACACAATGGCCGCTTACATATTTGACTTAAATATTTTCCTTTATATGAAGTCTGAAATATTGGAGCTTCCCTCTGCATTGAATTTCCACTAAACATCTATAAGTTAGCCCCTTACTGGTAAGTAAAGTCTTTTAAGAAATGTTCTTACTGTCATGATTTCATAAGGGGAAGATAGATAATTGTAGGTGACATACCTGTCACAGGCACTGTATTTAAGCTACAGGGTTTTCTTCTACAGGAAATCACTGTTATGATTACTGCCACTTTCAGATTTAAATGTAAGAGTTATCCTTGACTTTTCTTTAGTTCAAACAAAGGCAAACAAATAAAATCCCATAAAGCTGTTTCCCTCAAAGTAGGAAAGAAGAGTCCCATTCTTTCTATTCTAACCACTGAAAGTAAATTAAGATCTTATATATTTGAGGCTTTATAACTAAAAGACTTTCATGAGAGGTTGAATAAACGATACATTTTATGGAAATACCACTGAAATTTTTAACAGGTCCTTGTTTTGATTCCAAGTCTTGATCTTAAAAACAAGCAGACAACCACTGCCCCTCTCTCCCCCTAAAAAAAACTCAACCAACCAACTGAAAAAAAAAACAAACCAGAAGCACCAAATGCTTTTCTATTTGCTTGGGAATGAGCTAACATGAGGACAAATGATTTGTCTGTTGTTTCTCAGCAACCTTTTTGTCATAGTTGCCTGGCCTTCCCTTTTTTTTCTTGGCAAAAGCTATCAACAGCTCATAACGTTTCCAAAACATTCTGAAATATTTCTCAGGATTATGACTTTTCCAGTTCTTCAGTCATTGCCAGTGATTATCTATCCCAAAGGAAAAATCTTTGAGAAATATTGTTCTTTGGAAACATTGTTCTCCAGTTCGAAGCAACACATTCTTCTCCTTTCTCTGGATTTGCCAGATCTACAGCTGTAAGTTTCAGAAGGATCACTCAAATTATTTCTGTCTTATCATTGATTCATTGTTAGAAAAAGGAATGATTTGCATGACATTGATGTCTTTTCAATCCTTGCATTTTAAAATTTTAAATGCCAAAAGCAAAGCAAACAAAATTTCAGTGCCAGTTTTAAAGCTAAGACTGTCTCAAAACTGTCCATGTAGAACTAGGCAAACCAAATATGTATTACTACAGATAAAAGAATCATCCTAAAGATGAGGTTGCAGAAAGTAATACAAAGGAAACAGGGCATACTATTACCTTTGAATTACCTGTGATTCACTAACGTTTTACCACAGCAGATATCATTACAAACTTAATTTCCTTTCAGACAACTTCAACAGCTACTACTATGCATGCACGGTTCATAAATCACAATGAAAATGCATTGTCAGAGCAGGAAAAACTCCACATTATAAAAATAATTCTGCCATAACAATGCCAATTCAGACTTATTCGTTTTTGTAAATATTTCTAAATTTTCAAGTGGCTACTAGAAGCATACTCACTGAAGAAAACTGAAAATTAATGAAAAGCATCAAAGTCAAAGCAAAAAAAAAGATAATGAAGATCAAATATTGAAAATACTTTTAGAATTAATATTTTGAAGAACAAATGAAATCTTAGCTGTATTTTCAGTGAAATCAAATATTTCAGTAAGAAAAATTGTCACAAAGAACACATCAGCTAAAGATTTTGAGAGTTTTTCTACTACAAATTAAAACACAGGCATTTAGATGGCTTTTTTTATTTCCAGAAGGTTGGACATAGTTATATGAGTTGCTTTTATGTCCATCATATTTTCTACTCTCTCTGTCTCTTGATTAAAAATATCAGTAACTCATAAAATTTCTGGAATATCTTAATAAAACGGCATGAATATTAATAGTGCTAAACAAGACCCATTAATTTCAATGCATCTGGAGGACTATTTTCAGCTTGTAAGTGCTAATTTTATCCAGTTTACTGATCTTGTGACATTCTACTACTTATGTTCCTTGATTCAGAGGAAAAACATTCGTTCAAAGTTTCTCCCAAAATGTGAATTTTAAATATTTCTTCTTGAAAATATATGTATGTTAAATGACTTATGAGAACTTACTTTGAAAAACTCATTTCCCAAGTGGGAAAAATCCCATGTGGCAATCTCCTGAACATCTTAACTGAGCTCCAAAAAATTGTCAGTTTTGTCAAAACAGCATTTTCTGATGCAGGTCTGTACTAAATGGCACCTTCTGCACTTTTACGGTGTTTATCTTTGTTGCAGTGTGCCTTAGGACCTTAATTTATACAAGGACCTACTCAAGTCAATGCAGGACACACACATGCATGTGCCCCTCACTGGAAGAATCACAGCATCACAGAATGGCAGGGGTTCAAAAGGATTTCTGGAGATCATCTAGTCCAACCCCCCTGCTAAAACAGGTTCATCTAGATCAGGCTGCACAAGAATGGAGTCAGACGGGTTTTGAAAGTCTCCAGAGAAGGAGACCCTACAACCTCTCTGGGCAGCCTGTTCCAGTGCTCTGTCACACTCACAGTAAAGTTGTTTTTCCTTATGTCCAGATGGAACTTCCTGTGTTCCAGCTTGTGCGCGTTGCCCCTTGTCCTATCACTGGGCACTACTGAAAAGAGACTGCCCCATCCTCTTGACATATGCCCTTTAGATATTTATAAACATTTATAAGATCACCTCTCAGTCTTCTCTTCTCCATGCTAAACAGGTCTAGGTCTCACAGCCTTTCCTCGCAAGAGAGAGGTTCCAATCCTCTAATCATCTCTGTAGTACTCCATTGGACTCTTTCCAGTAGTCCCCTGTCTTTCTTGAACTGGGGAGCCCAGAACTGGACACACTACTCCAGATATGGCCTCACTAGGGCAGAGTAAAGAGGGAGGAGAACTCTGCTGGCCACATATTTCTTAATGTACCCCAGGATACCATTGGCCTTCTTGCCCACAAGTGCACACTGCTGGCTCATGGTTAACTTGTTGCCCACCAGGAATGCCAGGCCTTTCTCTATGGAGCTGTTTTCCAGCAGGTTAACCCCTAACCACTACTTGTTCATGGGGTTATTCAACCCCACATACAGGATTGTACACTTGCCCTTCTTGAACTTCATTGTGTTCCCCTCTGCCCAACTTTCCAGCCTGTCTGGGTCAAGATGAGATAAAATTTTGCAGGAAATGAACTCATCCCATCTTTAGAGTTAAACACAAAGACTAAGTCATCAAAGATAATACCGGAAGTCTGAGGCAGGATCAGAACTGGAAAAGAACTGGAAAACGTTTTTTTTTAGTGCCAATGCAGCTCTTTTTAAAAATCACAAGGACCAGTTTCTGTCCCATAGACATACAGTCAGAGATGCTTATCCTGAAACACAAACTATGTTTATAAATTCAACCAACATTTAATATAGAATTCATTCTGCGATACAGAGCTAGCAATTGTTTACTATCTTGCATTAAAGAGAGCCAAAGTCTGTACTTTATTTAATGCAAATATAGCTTTAAGTTTCAACAAAAATAATTGCCCATAAGGCTGACACTGTGTTTGCAACTCACTGACCTTTCTCAAGGAACCTGAAGAAAGATTCATTGCACGCTTCAGCCCGTGTGCTATTCCATCTTTAACTCTCCTCCATGGCCCAACACAGAAGGTACTGAATACTTGTCTTGTCTGTGATATGCTGACATTTCCAACCCAATGAAACTGTAGGTGTTGTTTTCACACTGCGTTCTTCCAAACCTTCGGATTTCACTACAGGCAAACCTGTTCCAAGATGTTGCCTGCAGCACTATGCGAACTTGCTGTCAGATCAATGTATTCATGGATGGTTGTTCAATTTTATTCTCTTGATGTCAATATTTGCTACATGTACACGTATGGATAAAGATCTGCATAGCTCAGCTGACACATTGGTAACATTTTACAGAATTTTTATACCTCTGAGTATTACTGTCTTCAGAATTACAAAGCCAGATCGGTTATTGGCTTCAAAAAATATACACTTGAAAAAGGGGAGAGTTCCATTTTCTACTATTCAGACTTGTGTTTTTCACTGGACTATGGAGCCTTAACATATAGATGTCCACTTTGAATACAGCCATCCTTTGGCAGTGCTATTCTCTGCAGTAAACACAACAACAAACTGCTGGGTCAAAAGGGTTGCTGGCCTAAATGCTGACTCAGCATGAAAGGTGCACAGCCCATATAGGGGCTATACAGGAATATCCTAGTTTCACATAGCTGTGCAATAAGTGACCAGAGTGTCACACAACAGGTCACTAAATGACATCACATCACAACATGCAGCAGTCTGACCTCATGAATGAGTCACAGGAATGTAGGTAGTTCACTGTGCTAAAGGAAGAAACTGTGAAACTATTAGTGAATGCAGTCTAAGTGTCCTGTCATGGCTTTCTCTCTGGCCATGCTGCCACCTCCCAGCTTGTCTCAATTGCTTGTATCTTCCTGTAATGGTTTGTAAGTTTTGAAGAAGCTGGTCATTTGCTTTGTTTTTCTTTCCTATGTTTGTTTTTTTTTTTCCTGACTTTGGTCTTCAACTGAAGTTTAGTAACAAATTGTGTTACCAGGTGGGTACTTACAGTTGCACAAGTCACCACAGTTATTTTAGTGATAAATTCTTCATTGCAGAACCTGAACTAGAGGCTGACCCCCTACCACGGGAAATAATGCCAAGTTCCAATAGCTCGTGTTCGTTCACACAGTCGATATATTAAACCTTTCTAAGCCTCGACTCTGTGACAACATTCCATGTGCAGACCATTATGCACGACAGGTGGGTGTTCTCACTTTGACTTCAGGGAGTCAGCACACTCACAGAAGCAGTATACATCATTCTACTCAAAGGGGTAACAATGCAATCACAATCTTTGGCAGAAGACAAAGATCCTGAAAAACTGAGTAGAGAGTACCTATCTGGGTTGAAATTATAAGGTGCTAAGATTCTCTATAGACAAATAACCTTCAGCCATCAGAGCTGCAAAATTCTTTACATGTAACCAACACGTCAATTTGAAATACGGAATTAATTCATCTACTCTATTGTTCACAGCAGTCAGCATCCCTTCAGACTTGTATTTAATGCCATGCCTAAGCTTTGAACAAAGCAACAGTCCTGTTGAATGCCACACTGCTTTAAATTTCTCACTGCTTGGGCTTCAAAAATAAAGTATCTATAAACTAAATCCTGGTGGGATTAGTGGGTGTAGGGAAATGTTCTCCATAAATTTTAAACCTATAACAAGCTTGAATTTTCAATACTTACAGATAAATTAGCAAAGTACAAATAAGAGAAAATCTGTAGTTTGTATACATATTACATGTGATTGCTAGTAATGATGGAGAATATTTTATGTGTTATAGGAGTCAACTTGATGCACTGTACAATTCTGCAGTCTAGTAAGGAATTCATAAATGTTGCCAGATAGAAAGATGAATCGATAAGGAAATGCGAATGTAAGACTTTGTATAGTATCACACAGACTTATGTAAAAGTCTGTCTCTATATTCTTCGATCATTAGGGCTAAAGAGATCCCAGATACTCAATTTTTATATTCCACAGGGCTATGGACTAGTTACAATTATATTAGGTCATTTTCCCACTTAGAGAAATGTTTAAAGATTCAAAAAAATCTTTTGACTTATTCTTTTTAATACTTTAGGACAAAATGAAAGTCTTCAGACTGGGAAAAAAACAACTCCTGAAAAATAAACAAACAAAAAACCCCAAACAAAACAGATCCATAATCAAAATAACCAGTAGCTTATTTGTTTGGATGCTGATATTGAAAAGCAAATTTCATGTTGCCGCTGTATTTGACCCAGCTCAGAGCCTTAAGCCTTGCTTTCTCATAAAGATGGTTGCACTAACACCAGGCTAACATGGACTTCAGGAAAGATTATTTCCCTGTTTTCCAGGGAAAGAGGTGTTCCATCAGAACCTCCTGGATAGTTAAAGTAAAATATTTTTACATTTCTCTGTCACAAAACAAAAAGGCTACTTGTATTACTGTGTTCTGTGCTTTGCTTGTTTTGTTTAAATGAGGCCCTTACTGGGCCCTAAATTAGCTTCACAGTAACTTTTGTACAGGACAAAGATTTCTGCTGATCAGGACTCACAGTGACAGAGCAAATTGCCATGCAGGAAACCAACTGAGGGAAATCATTCTGAGCGATGTTTGTCTTGGTTTCCCTTTGTGTGTTCTGCTTCAGACTGCAGAACAGAGGTCAGGGAAAAGTAGGTTGAGATATTTTACACTAAGAGGTTTAAGAATTCCCAAATAGAGAGGGGACAAGACAAAGGCATCTATTCTCAATTTATCTGAGTCAAAGTGTGTTCCTTATGTGAAAATGAAATTTGGTGGAGAGGCATAAACTTCATAGCAGCTTGTGCATAAACCATTACAATAAATAGACAGAGATAGGTATCCATAGAGTTAATTCTGTGATCCTTGTTAGCATTAATTTCACTGAGCACGGATCATGCAGAGGGATCCAAGGCTCCAGTAAGCTCCACCCACTGTAAGGAATGGGAACTTTGTAGTAATATTGTGTGTATCCCCAGCCTCTATGGAGGCATATGGAGAACTGATTTATGCAATGACAGCAGAGAGGGCACTGGGCAGGAGGTGAGGTGGGGTAAGAAGACAAGTGATCAGTAGGAAACTTGATGGAGGCTGTTAGAGATAAGTGAGCTTTTGGGGATGAGGATGAGAGAAGACCAGGAGAAGAGAATGAGGCTTTAGGGTTGTAAAAGAGGGGGTATCCATGGAGAAATACAGGAAAGAGACCAGACTGAACAGCACAGTCTATGCTGTCAGACCGGAAGGCCATTCAGTCCAGTGTTCTGCTTCCATAATCTGCTAAAGCATATATCTAGGATCTTCATATGGAACAGGGAGAGGAACATGTGGTATTTCCTCAGACGTGCACAGACACCAACACTTGTGGCTCAGGAAACACGTACATGCCTGGAGGCAGCTCCGGGTAAGAGAGATTCACTTATCTGAACTTCTCTCTTTCTGAGAATTGCCCTTTTTGAGACAGGATCCTCGTTTTAGGTTCCTGAATTCACCCATACATCTGCTTACAGCCACCGTCTCCCAGCCTACTCTGCCTGAGCTTAAAGCTGCCCTTTTCCTTTATCATTTCTCTGGGGGACTGCATTCATGCTTAAAACTGGCCAAAGACTCTGCCAAAAAACTCCTAACCTTTCTTTGCTAGCCATTAAAAAATATAGTTCCTTGCTTTGCTTGCCATGAGCAGCTAAAGAAGCATAAACATAAAACAAACATAAAAAGACCAAACATCTTGGGATGCATTGTGGCATCTTGAAAAGAAGGAGACCACAGTGCCTGTCTGTCTAGTGAGACCAACTGTCACAGTGCCAGCCATGACACTTGGTAACTCCAGGGTGCTGAAAGATTATCAGGGCTGAACTGAACATTCTGGAGTTTCATCTGAGCCGGAAGTCAGAAATTTCAGCAGAAAAAAACCATAGGTTTTGGAGGTGTGCTTTTCAATACAAACAAGCATCTTGTGAAGAGCTCTACCTCAACCTTGTAAAGCATTGTTATTGCAAACACCTTCTGTTTCAGCATGGAATTTTTCACATCTCTCTGCCTTAAATCCAAGAGAAAGATCAAATAGATTAACTCATAACTTACATTTACTCCAAGAACCGTCATTTGCAGGGTCAAGATGAGGGACCATCACAGAATCACAGAATCATTATGGTTGGAAAGGACCTCCAGGGTCATCAAGTCCAGCCTTCATCCTAACATCTCTCTAGCCACTACACCATATCCTCAAGCACCGCATCTATTCGTTCTTTAAGCACCTCCAGGGATGGTGACTCCACCACCTCCCTGGACAGTCTATTCCAGTGCCCAACTACCCTCTCAGTGAAGAATNTGTAGAGGGCAATGAGGTCTCCTCTCAGTCTCCTCTTCTCTAGACTAAACAAACCCAGTTCCCTTAGCTGCTCCTCATAGGGCATGCTCTCCAGCCCTTTCACCGGCTTCGTTGCCCTTCTCTGCACCCGCTCCAGCACCTCAATGTCCTTCTTGTACTGTGGTGACCAAAACTGGACACAGTACTCAAGGTGGGGTCTCACAAGTGCCGAGTACAGGGGGACCTCCCTACTCCTGCTGATCACACCGTTTCTGATACAGGCCAGGATGCCATTGGCCTTCTTGGCCACCTGGGCACACTGCTGGCTCATGTTCAGCCAGCTGTCCACCAGCACCCCCAGGTCCTTTTCTGCCAGGCAGCTCTCCAGTCACTCTTCCCCAAGCCTCTAGCATTGCTGGGGGTTGTTGTGACCAAAGTGCATGACCCGGCACTTGGCTTTGTTAAACCTCATACAATTGACCTCAGCCCATCGCTCCAGCCTGTCCAGATCCCATTGCAGAGCCTTCCTACCCTCAAGCACATCAACACTTGTGCTTAATTTTGTGTCATCTGCAAATTTACTGAGGGTGCATTCAATTCCCTCATCCAGGTCATTGATGAAGATATTAAACAAGACCATCTTTATCCAGTGCTAAATTTCAAGCTCTAATTAACCACTCCACTTCTTTTCTTGGCTTTCTAGACAGCCTCTGACCAAAGGTATTTACAAGGATTTTTTTATCATTACAACATTTATGACTTTCTTTATAGAGAAATTATTTTATGAAATAATACAGTAAGTGATATGATCTCAAGTTTTATCCAGTTTAATAATACGTAGCTTTGAATGAGAAAAGTTTCTCCTTCTTAAATATTCTTTGCTCTTCTTTAGCAGAAAAAAACTTCCATAGCAAAATTTTTTTTTACAAAAGGACAATATTTTATCCCTATTGCTATCCTATTTTTTTCTGTTTTCCATCACTTCTGAGTTTCTGGCCTCTCCTATGAAAGTCTTGTCTCTTGTAGTCCAGGATCACCCCTTTAACTTCTAAAAAGTGCTGAAACAGTTGTTTAGGAGCTCCAAAACTGCTGGATTTGCTTTGTTCACCTGGTATCAAAGTGACCGCATTTCTGTTTGTCCCTGGATTGTCATGAGAGGGTCAGATAAAAGAACGACTCTACAAATGCCCATCTGAACAACAAGAGCATGTATACAGTCCCAGAAACAGAAGTCCTACCACCTTGTCACAGTCTTTTGTCCTTTTGCTGTATCTCCCCATGTCAGCATCACCCCTCAGAACTTCACCTTCTTTGTCCTTTATCTCTTGCACAAGTGTGCAGTGACAAGTACAGAGTAGCACAAAACCAGTATTGTACTGGCAATTAAAGGAAGGAAAAGGTTATGTCAAACCGGAATCAATAGCAGAAATTGACATTAGAAATGTAACCTGCAGAGAGTAAGATTAATTTCTTTAATCGTGATCTCCTCTTCTCCAGTAACAAAATAAGCATGTTATGAGCAAACTTCAAGTCTTGTCTTGTAGTTTGTACTTCACAAAAAAATACAATGATATAGTAATGATAAACAGTTTCTATTTCTAAATCACCTCTAACCCCAAAGAACTTTGTAATAACAGTACCATTACATACACAAGATTCATAATCAATCTAATTGTACTAAAATCCTTGGGAAACACTTTGACAACTGAAAGCTCTATATTTGCTTATACATTTACAGCAAAGCAACTTGCTATATGAGAAAAATGTATAGCTTCATAAAAGCCAGGTGCTACACTACAGGGCAAGTAAGTATTGTTCCACAGCTCTAGAAAATTGTTAAATGAGAATGGTGGCAAATAATATTTTAGTCTTATTTCTAGGTTCTCTGTATAATTATGGCCAGCACAAAGCACTTTGTTTCATAAAAATCACTCTGTTCTCTTTGATGAATAGAGCCATGCAATATAATGCTTTGCTTGAAGAACACAATGTAAATTATTTCAGAAAAGAACGATCGTACTATTAAATTAATCAGGTGTAGAGCCCACCATGAAAGGTAGGGGTTCAGACCCCTTCAACTTCTCAGACTCCCTTTGTGCCTCTGGAAAAAATACTGAAGAAAAAATTCAGTAAGGATTTGAGAGCAAAGGCCTTTGGCCACAAGGTCAGATCCCTGGCCCAAGTGAAGTCTTAAACCTACAGGCTTTTAATTGCAGGCTTGCACACTTGAGCCTAGCATTTCTAATGGTGCATTCTTGGCCTATAGCAGTCATCAGGAAAAGTCAGGCATAGGAGACAAAAGTGCAGTTGGTTTTAGTGTTTCCTAAGTACCATATACACTCTAGACTGATTTTAAAAATATGGCATTGTCAAACCAGGACAGGCATGGTGAGAACTTAAAATTAATAAATACTAAGACTAGAATAGGCAGCACCACTGCTCGCCACTGAACACTGAATCAAGAGAAGACAGACCCAGGGAGAGAACATAGCTCTAGTACAGTAGTTAAAGTCCTCATCTAGGAGATGGGTCCTAGATTTCTCTCTCATTGTGAACTTTATGTACAAGTAGATATGGGTTTGAGAACAGAGTCCAGACTTCTTCCCCTGAAATAAATTTCCTAACCTCTGCTACGCAAGCAAGCTTCTCCTTGCACTCTCTCCTCCTGACCTCCCAAGCACCTCCTTCCTTCCAGCACAATGACACAATTCCACCAGAAAGATAGGGGAGGTTCCCTCTCCTTTCCCACACTCCAGTACTAGCCTCAGAAGAAATTGCTCTCTGAAGAGGTGGGTGCTGTGGACTTAAGCAGTGTTGAGACTGAGAAGGAAGATGTGATCTCTGGACCTTTCCCTGGGTAAACCACTTTATATACTAAGGTGTGTGATGCTTCTGGTGACCGGAAGACTTGAAAAAATAGAAAAAGGAACAAAAAACTTCCATTGTTGCGGTGGTTAGGGGCCAGCTCCTGAAAGGTACTAGGTATGCTCAGAGCACACTCACCAGATCTTTCTGCTCTAATGACTTTCAGGAACATGCTGGTCTTCAGTGAAACCGGTCAGGTAACTACTGGAGTTTTCCATCAAATAAGGAGTCATACAGCTAGAAAAGGTACATTGTTTGCTTAATCACCATTCTGGAATTTGATATCCTGTTCCTGTTCTAGATGCCTCAGGCCTTTTTTTAATGTAGTGTCTTTGTAGTATTTTAGCGTGACTCTAAAGATTCAGATGTTTCTGTCAATCAGCTCACCAGTGAATGAAACTCCAGCTATATGGACTGAGGAATCAGTAGAAAGCAGGATGCTTCAACAGCAACAGCCTTTATTCAGCCAAGCCACCTCCTAAACTCTTGGCTTTTCTGATTGGAAGGTGCTTAGTCAGCAGCTTTGGTAAACGTTAACTACAGAGATTAAGACTTTCATATGAGCAAAGGTGAGACAAAAAAAAAAGATAGTTTAATTAAGAGGATTTAAGGAACATGGCAAACAGGGTACATGGTAAATTGTTGACAAAGAGCAGATTGGATGTTCATCATACAATCAGTCATACATCCTTGCAAGATGTATGGTAAGAAAACTTCCAATGAAATGGAGAAAAAGTCTTTCAAGGTCCTTTATATAATCAGCACATATATCTGAAAAGAAAACAGCAATCATTCTTTTCATGATTAAAAAAAAAATAGAACATGAAGATATTGGGATTGTTTCCTAATCCTTTTTCCTGTTGGTTTCCACCTACACTAGAAGAGGTGGTTTTGCAGGTAGGAAATTCACTACTATTGAACTCCTACAGGGACAGCAGCAGCTTTGTAGGAAATTACAGGTCACATCTGGATCCACTTTAATTACAGAGCTAGCCCATTTAAAATTTCATGTGTCATCTGCTATTACCCAGAACTACCTAACACCATTTTTAACAACTATATTTGCTAGTGGCTTATCAGTCTAAAAGATTTCTTTCTTTCCTTTTTTTTTTTTTTTTTTATAAGGCCTAAGGGATGAAGAAGAACTTCAGTGAAAACAAGAACAGCATTTAAAACAGTTAATCCAAACATCCAGAAAGCACATAAAGATATTTTGAAAAGTTCTGTTAAGAATGAAAAAGTTTTACTTCCTACACCAATGCATTCAGGCATTTTTCTGCATGTGCCATGTAGATGTTTAAGTTTTGTAGAGGTTTCAAGTTTTATCTTGGGTTCATCTGCTCCAGTCAGGTATACAACATTCATATCCTGCCAAAAGGTTTTCCTGGTCAATGACAAAAAAAGGAGAAGGGAGAGGTTTAAAAACCAACCAACCAACCAACCAAATTGATTAGTGTTTTGAAAGATAAAGCTTTATTAACAGTGTTAAATTGTACTAAATATCATTTATCTTTGTTTNAAATTGTACTAAATATCATTTATCTTTGTTTCTTCTTTACATTACAATTGTTGTGCTGGTTCAGCCATCACCATTTTATGCTGCCATCAGTTGCCTGATCACACAGGCCAATGCTCAACTCAGCAACATCCCCTCAGAAGTCTTCTCTCAAAGTGCTGCCCACTGTATTGCCAGCATCGCCTGCTGGACACAGATAGCTCCCTCAGTAGCCCTTCACATGGAAGAACACCACCGAGAGAGCTCAGCAAGATGCAACCAGCCCTAACAGAAGCCACACCCGTCAAGGAGCTCCTCTGATTAATCAGTTCTCCTTTAATATAATCCTGGCCTCGCCCACAACCCCAAACACAACCACCTGGGTGAGGGCAGAGACACAGAGACACAGGTTGGCCAGGTTCTGCCTCTGGAACCTGAAGCCAATAGGAAAAAACAAAATGTTCTGCTAGGTTGTGACTCATTCACAGGTCAGCTCCAACTCAGGGACCACAACTCAGGCCCCAGCACTTCAACAATATAGTGAAAAGTACTAATAGCTTAGTAGTTCAAAGTGAGTTCAAAGTGTTCAAAGGGAAATAGAAGGTTTTACATACACGTATATTTTTAATATTAGTTTTCGGTTCTACTCTTGGAAGATTGATACACACCTGTAAATGAAAATCCTGTTTTAGGATGACAAGTTTATGTCAGGATCAAAAACATATACATTTGATGACCTGGTCAATAATCAAGTTTAACAATGCACTAGAAAACTTCTGCTTTAAACTGCAGGTAGATTGGCGTGATTCTGCCTGTGCTAATACTCTTTGATGTAATAACTGCATCTTCATGGGAAGACCAAATGAAGGGTGTTCATCCTCAGAATTTTCACCTTCATCCACTTCAAGCTGGAAAACCAGCTTCCTCATTCTTTCTAGATACCTGCAGTCCTCCAAATGGTAAAGCAAAATGGCGGTGCTCTAGTGGCTGCGATGCTGGCAGCACTTCCTTTTTCTTTTACTTGGTATTTAGAATCAATACAAAGAGTCAGCCTTCCCAGAGAAGGCAATAAGAACAAAACTTGTTCTTTCAGTTCTGCAGCAAGGCAGGCCCATAATATGAATGTTTTAATGACAAATCTGATTCTCAGTCCACATCTTCACTCCTGCATTATTCACCTTTACCTCTATCCTTCTGAGATGGAATCTTCTTTGTAAACCATTTTACAGTCCCTCCCTGTGAGATGAGATTTTCTAGCGCTGAGGTTCCCTGAGATTTTTTCAATAAGATGTCGTCTTTTCAACAGCAATACTCCAACCGAAGACATATTTTTTCTAAGATATAAACAAATAAATAAAACCTCTCACTATTGTCACTAGCCAATTTTAAATTGTTCTTAATCTTGAGATGAAGGTTTGAAGTGAAATGAGTCAGGAATTCATAATAAAAACAAAGCATACATATTGCTCTGATTGTAAATGCATCTTTGCCTTAGAGATGAAAAAGGAAAACAAAGGAAGGAAGATCACACACTGGAGACTGGAGCAGAATTTTCTGAGAAAAAGAGTAAAATGCACTAAGATATTAGGATTACAAGATAGTATAAAGTCTGGCAACTAGATGTAATAAAAGATGACAAGACAGTAGATCTAGATGAATAATATCCCGTCATTATGAAGTAAGTAGCAGGGGAAGTAGGAAAGCCTTTGGCAAATCTTATGGATAGCTCATCACAGATAAAGAAATCACAAGAGGAAGGGTGAATGTCTGATATAGTTCAAAAGTTTAAGAACAATCAAAAGAGTAAGTATGATTCTAACTGTCAACTGGATGCTGAAAGCACTCATGGGATGAATACTACATAAAATTTACAAATTATTTGGCAAAGGATGGTTTGTGTCTCTGACTTAGAAAGTATCACCTTGGACCAGCTTGTTCCAAGTTAAACTAAAATGGCAAACTAATGAATGGTGAGACAAAGGTGACAGAGATTCACTTGGAAGTCTTTTTTTAAGAAATTATAAAACTTTTCTACAAAGGACTATTTTACTGCAATAGGGAAAAATATTGAAGGAAATTAGAAAATGGAAAAAAAACAGAAAAAAATGAGGTTTTTTTTTAACAAAGGAAAGAAATAGCTTACACTGCAGCTAAAGAGATATTTATTCTATTCAGCCCTATCTCTTTTTCCAGCTAATTTCAGCTAAACTGTATATATACACATTTAAAATCATTATTTTTGTAATGATGCAAAATTGAGGAGACCTATAAAAGGTAATGCAAGAGAAGACACATTGAAAATGACTAAAGATTAAGAATTCAGTATAAAGGAGACACCTATGTCATTCAGAGAAAAAAAAGTTAACTTAATGGGACTGCTGGTAACTCTGCACTTCTAAGTATCATCTAAAACAGCACACAATGAAAAACACCTGAGAAAGATCTAAGTATGAAGCACTTAAAGAGTCACAGATCTGACTCAGAAGTTTTCAATTTGTTGGAGATGTGGCAATATTGAGAGAAAAATAATTCTTTTTCTGTTTTCCTGTGCAACTAACAGTCGTGCTCAGTCTCATATTGTCATATACATACAATGACTCAAATGCTACCAGACAGTAGGTGTGCAAAGAGAGGAATGTACAGATTCTATTCGTTCAGACAGATATGCTCTTTTAATGCTATTCTCGTAACAAACCATGTGAAGCAGAAACCTAATCCAAATCTCAGTGGTATGTGAAAAAACATAATTTCAAAATCAGTAATACACCACTATTAATAGTTTTTTTGTGCGGGAAAACCTCAATATTGGCCTATAGTAATAGCATATATGCTAACTCCGGTCACGAGGGATGACAGTAAATTTTGCATTAAGCATCTCTGACTACTCAGCAAAATGTACCACACTTGAATTGTTTGGGCCATGAACTATTTCACTGTGCCTTAGTTGGCCTCAGAGCTATTTCTTTCATGATGCATTTCCTCATCTAGTAATCTCAGAATCACAGAATTGCCTAGACTGGAAAAGACCTTTAAGATTATTGAGTCCAATCATTAACCTAACACTGACAAGTTCTCAACTAAACCATATCCCTTAGCACTAAGTCTATATGTCTCTTAAATACCTCCAGGGATGAGGACTCCACTACTGCCCTGGGCAACCCGTTCCAATGTCTGATAACCCTTTCAGTAAAGAAATTCTACCTAATATCCAATCTAAACTTCCCCTAGCGCAACTTGAGGCCGTTTCCTCTTGTCCTATCACTTGTTACTTGGTTGAACAGACCAACCCCCACCTCTCTACAACAATAAGGTCTCCCCTGAACCTCCTTTTCTCCAGGTTCAACAACCCCAGTTCCCTCAGCTGCTGCTCATAAGACGTGTTCTGACTCTTCACCAGCTTTGTTGCCCTTCTGTGGACAAGCTCTAGTGCCTCAATGTCCTTCTTGCGGTGAGTGGCCTAAAACTGAATACAGTATTCAAGATGTGGCCTCAGCAGTGACAAGTACAGGGGTAAAATCACTTCCCTGGTCCCACTGGCCACACTATTCCTGATACAGGCCAGGATGCCATTGGCCTTCTTGGCCACCTGGGCATACTGCTGGCTCACGTTCATTCGGCCTCAGTAGCGGGTCAAATACTTCTAAAGAAATCTTTTAACAATGGTAAATCAACAAGGTGAATGAAATCTTAATAAGAATACAGGTAATATACGAATAAGACAATAGCAATCAAACAAAAAGCAAAACCTGTTAACAATCAGTGGCCAAAATTCTGTGGTGTGAACATAAGAAAAGAAATGTGTGCTCCAAAGAAAGAACATAGAAAACATTTACTGTGACTCTGGGGAAGTTGATGTCCAAACTACTCACAAGAAAACAGCTTGAAGTCATTCCACGCTGCAGCTGATCCTGTATGGGGAGGCAGGACGCCCTTCCAGTCTATTGTCTCACACTTCTTTAAGCTTCCCTTGAGACAAAATAAGGTGGTGTAGTTAGGAGATAAAGTGCCAGTTGAGATTTGAAGCACTTACTTTAATTATGGCTTTGTTTTTGCTTCATTTCATTGGCTTCAGCTCACATCTCTGTGTCTTTAGTAAAATAAAGACACTGTGTACCTTTGAAATCTGTTGATTAAAAGTGCTTTAAAAAAACACAATATTCTTCTGTTAACTGAAACCTTTGCCTCACACAGATTTTGCAGCTTCCCTTAACTGACAGCTTCTTTGCCCTCAGCTGCCAGGAAATCTTGACCTTTTTCATTGTAGCACACCCATTCTCTTGAGGACCCTCAGCCTGATGTGAGCCATTCGAGTGCCTGTCCACACCCTTCCCTTGCAGCTCGGCAGAGTGAAGATACTACTTGCAGCTCGGCAGAGTGAAGATACTACTTGCAGCTTGGCAGAGTGAAGATACTACTCAAACATTCAATATTGCATGAAAATCAGTGCACAAGTCATGATGCAGCCAATTTCACACAGGGAAGAAAAGATACATTTTGGGAGGGGGCTTCCCAGCAATAACATTCGGAGGTTGTTAGCAATATGCCTTGGGTTGAAAACACAGGAGCCCTTGCATTATTGAAGAGACGGGATACTTCTAAGCAGCAAGATTGGTACAGAAAAGCAGTATGGACTACACCTCAATGATACCTGCTCAGAAATAGCATCTCCATTCCATTGGAGTCTAGCTTTTTTTCCTCATAATTATCTTCCTTATCATCAGTAGCCTGGCAAATTATTATGGAAGTTTAGCATCTCACTTTGCATTTCAGAATAGATTTGTCTACCAAGGTACACAGGGGAGAAAAAGCAAACTAAGGAGCAGCTCTTTGACTCCTTTCTCCTCATTCAAAGGCATGTGGCAATGCATCTAAAAAGGGCAGAAATTGCAAATGTCATGACCCTTACCAAAAAGAGTACAAATGAATAAGAGCAGGAACTGTATTTCTGCTGACTTGACTTGACAAGTCCAGAGAAAAATAAAAAACTCACACTTTGTTTCAAGAGCAACCATTCCAGTAAAGTCTCACTATGAATCCCAGGCTCTATTAAGTTGTCTGGGCAACATGACCATGACATTCTTCCCAACCTTATTCCTAGAGTTCAAAAAGGAACAGTAATTGGAAATAATGTAGAACAGGAAGGCTCCAGCCTATACAAAATGTACCATGTTTTAATTAACACTTTTGCATTCTGATCCCATTCAGTTTTTGAGGAAAAGAAATCCTCATGTTAAAGAGAAATCCTCATGTTATTAGTGTTAGTAATGTTCTTTCAAAATTAACTATGGATTTCGAATCCTGAGCCAGATATCTAGTTTTCACTGTCTCTTACATGCTATTTCAGTTGCCTTTCTGGATCTGATATGTGCAGTTCTGAAATTTTATTACTGTAACTAACTTTTATACCCCACTCCTAAGAATATCTATGCTGGACAACTATTCAGAATTAAGTCTAAACAAATTCTGATACCCAGCTAATAACGCCTGACTTCCTTCTCTGTTCAGAAGCTGAATTGATCTTAACTCCAGTTTCATTCAGCCGGTGCTTTACTCAAAAGCTCACTCAGTTTTAGATAAAGACATGTTGTCAGTCTATTGGCTGAATCTGGTACTTTACTGTTTCCTGCTTCAGTCTCATATACATCTCTTCTTCTAAAACAGAACCCTGCCAAATCCTTTCAGCCATATGTTTCTTGAGTATTTCTTTACTTTAGGAAGTAACAGATGCCTACCCTGGGGCAAAAAATCAATTTATTTCTGTTACTTGGTTCCAGTAAAGTAGCAGTGTTATTTTGCTTTAAGGAAAGGGCAACCAAGCCTGAAAGGACACTTCTTTTACCTTTAAGAAATATTACATAAGTGGTTTGTACTGAATAATTTATGAACTTACACAGAAGTTATTCAAAATAGCTCAAACTGTACATTCATCATAACCTTTTCCTTCAGCTTTCCACTAATTAATGCTTTGGAAAATTCCTAATTTTGTTTCCAGAAACATCCATGTTTGGAAAAGTATCTCATTTTATGTTTGCAATGAAATATAAATGAACCATTTTATGAATTTTAATGAATCTTTATTAACTTTGGCCAGTTAACATTATTCATTAAAAATTTATAAACACTTCAACCTAGCCCTATTATGCGGCATTATGAACTCTTATGAGTGTGTTTGATACAAAACAGGCATGATAACAATTTTGAAATAGGAAACAACAAAAAAAAATCCACAGACTGTCTGCTAGTTCAAAAGCTTCTGCGTATGTCAATAACTCATTTTTATCAAATTAAACTTTCAACAGGATCATAGATGGGTCTGCAAGGATCTAGTCATGCCTAACTTCAGACCCCAGACAGTGCCACTGTCTCTTTCTGGAAACAATTCCACCCAGGCATTATTGAATTCACCAAAACCAGCCCCACTGTAAAATGCAATCTGGGATCATGGTTCAATTGTGTTAATTTGTTCATTTTGGAAAAATTTGGAAAAAGTAATTTTCTGCATATCGCTTTGGATTTTTCTTTGTAAAACTGAGTTGGGACTTGACTTGTAAAAGTAATCCTTGCCAAAGGAGTAAAGAAAAAAGAGCATTTATTCTTTTACCTTAGGTCTGCATAGAGCTCACAGGCACAACCTATTCAGCCTTTGGAAGGTCTTTGTATGGTCTTCTGATAAACTGGTTGTATCCACGTCCCTTGTGCTCTTGTTATAGTTACCTCCTCAATACATGCAGGAGTCAAACATGACTAGTTCTGTTGTGGAGAAGAAAGGCAAAACTCTTTAAGGTCAGTCATAAAACAGGTACACATGGTGTGGATATGAACCAAACTTTCCTCCAACTAAACATTAAACACCTGAACTGCTAGACTACCTTTCCCCAGAAAGGAAAGGGTGGGCCTGAGACAGGCATCTATGCTGGAAAGTTATCCTGAGTTATCCGTAAACACAGCTGTGTGGATGGGCTCTGTGTCTCAGCCTCCAGGTGTTCTCATGTTCTAGGTAACTTTCCTCTCTCAGCATTTGGGATGTTGTGAACACCATTACTAGGTGTCTAATTAACATCAGGCATTCTAGGATTGTGAATTGCACTGCATCCCCAAGTCAGGCATTTCAGCACAAAACACACTCTTTGCTGAGTTTCTACCTCTATGTTACTCATCCAATTCAATGGATGAGACTGCAGCAGAGGGGTTTGATGCCTAGTTGCCTGAGCGGTATCACTGACCCTTCTCTAGGCCAGAGAAGCATTTACCAAACAGGTGCAGCTGGGCTGTGCACTGCCTATCAGATCTGTCACAGCAAGAAATTTCACCAAACAATTTTTATTGTCAGAGGAAAGAGAAATTGGGAGAAAGTGGCATTGTGCTGATAAGAGCATATGAAGTATATAAGAAAATACAATTTGTTGAGGATGCAGGTAGATGAAAAACATCCCCATTGACAGAACGAGCTCTGTGGGCCCATTTTACATTCTGTCAGGCCTCTCAATCTGTTTGATCAATAAAGTGCATTTATCTCCAATCCAATTTAACTCCAATCCATTCTATACTCAACATCTTAAAATCAATTCATCGGTGTTTTCCATAGACAACACACCACAATTCACACTCCTGTGCCTAATCCATCCACAAAATGCATTTTGTCAAACTATTGAATCCTCTCCCTTGAATGAAGCACATTCCATCAAACCAAGCCATCTGCTCTTACAACAGAATGAATTCTGTCTAACCCAATAAGCTGTGTATGAAGAGAGGCATTTAATCTAACAAGCATGTTTAACAAAAGTGAACACTCCTTATTTGGCAAGACATATTTTATATTCTTTATGAATTTAAAAATACTACATCAGTGCCAATGGATGGATGAATTCTACCTAGTTGGTGAATAAAATAACTGTTATTTACAAAATATTTCTGAGATCTTATCTCTTTAGAAAATTCAGGAACAGGAAGGGGAATATTAACTAACTTCCTCCTTTGTAAACTTGAATGAAACTACTGGAAAATTGATCTGGTTTATACTCTTAAAATGTTTATAGTGATTAAATCTTACAGAGTGGGCTGTGTAGAAGCAGCTATAGCAATAAACATGGTACTGTACTGAGAACTGCTGAAAATGTGCTTTCAGGCACTCAGGTTGGTTATTACTGGGTAATAAAAATCTCTTTATTCCCTCCAAAATGCCAGAAACCAAACTCAATTTTTTTCAAAAAGAACAAAAGTGAAATTTGACCTTAAAAACACACGTTAACATTCCTGACATCTGGTCCAGTTGTCTGGTTTTGCTGTATGCCAGGAATATTTCGTGGACTGCAATGAACACTGGAATTGTAACTGACATGTCATTTGCAGTCTCCTCCTTCTGCCATGTGAATCACTCTTACCAGAGCTTTTCTATATGAAAAGTCTGGGTAGGAGATACACGCACATGTACTGCTCAGGTTAAAGTTTTTGGTAGCATGAGCTTGATCTGACTGTATTAATTCCCCATGACTGTCACAAGTTACCCTAAACAAGAGTCCATAAAATGTTCTTCCTAACACTATGTGACTTACTTCATGGTATATGTCATATTCAACATTACCATAACTATTTCAAGTGTTATCATTTGGGCTGAGCTTTTTTTTGTAATGCTTTTGTGAAAGCACTGCTTATACCTGCCCCAAAATATAAAAGCAACTGGGCTCCCTTATAGAATCAAAGAGATGGAAGGACTGTAACTTTCACCAGAGCAGAGGTTCATACGTGGGCTTGGAAGGGGACTCACTGAAAGCACTGTTGTGATAAAACTTTAACATCTCAGAAAGAAAAAGAAGACAAACAACTCGAATGCTGACAGAGAAACAGCAGAAAATCAAGTCTAATCAAGAACAGAAAATGACCTTGAGTAAAGCTGTGAGGGAATTTCTAACCTGAACCATATCTGAAAACTCTCCTGTTAGAAATCTCCTGTAAAGGAAAGCAGGTTTTCTACTGTCCTGATAAACAAGAATAATTCTATTTCTCTTCTTACTCAACTTTATGGCCCTGGACTTTGGCTAAATTCGAAATAAAAATGTGATCAAGTTCTATAATTTCCTTTTTCTAAAGAATAAACCAAGAAATGTTCTCCCCCTACCACCTGCAAACCCAGTTTCTTTAATTACTCTGACTCTAACTGCACATCTGGCAAAACCCAGCATGCTTTCCCCCAGTATAGCCAAAAGATTTTTTGAAAGTGTATTTAATACCTTTTCACAGCAAATGGAGAATCAGACTACAGTTATATACATACATACATGTACATGTGTGTATATATATATATATATACACACACGTGTTTATAGATATATAAACACATATATATATATTAGCAGGACAAATACCTGATGTTATAACATTGCTCAATATTTAACCCAAGCTGAACGATATAGTGCAAAATCTTGCCTAAATTATAAAATGATAGAAAAGCAATCCAATGGCAAGTAAGGCACACAGGTGCTTGAGGCACAATGGGAGGAGCAGAACAGTTTTCTTGAGCAGTTGCAGGCAGTGTGAGCCTGCCACCAAAAACCAGACTCACAGGAGATGGGGGGCAATGCTGTGATTACGATCACTTGCTTCAGAAGCCCCATTTGTCTGCAGGACCCAGGCCTGGACTGAGTTCCATGCGTCCCATGGAGCACCATTCACCTCTGCATGATCAATGTTTTTGTGTGCATTTGTTTCACACAGAAGTGCTGAAATAAAATGTTCGGTTCACTTGTCTGATACTTAACCCAAAAGAGGGTCAGAAAGCTTAAATTGGGAAGTACTTTGAAAACCTTGGATGAAAGATATAGTCTCTGATAAGTACAGTGAGCTAATTTTTCCTCCACCATTTAAGACAAAGGTATGTTAAAAAGCTCTTCAGTACAAATGCACACAAATTAGTGCTTCATCAACTGTACTTGCCATATTTCCAGCTTGCAGTACTTTGCCAAAGTCACATCAACATAAACACTGAAAGGGAAGTGAAGATCACAAAAATAAGAGAGTACTCTGATGGTCCTCACCATAATTTTCCACAGAATTATGAACATATGATATATTCCCTCTGGTCAAAAAAAGATGTCCTTGAAAACATTTATTTTTTTAAAAATTCCTACTGCTCATAACTAAGTATTAGACTCTGAAATGGAAGGTTCATTATTTTAGCTGTATGCAGACAGTATAGTAGTTTATTACTATTCAATATAACCAGGTTTCATAGAAATTTACAATGCAGCCCTTGCTAGTAGCTTTTTATGAGTCATATCTTTTTTAATCTCAACTGCAGCACAACCTCCTCTCCAGTTCATAAATACATAATCATTCTTTACACGTCTCCATTTACTTAAAGATATTCTGCAAACTTATTGGATCTGTGGTGTCGCTATTGGTCTGTAATGTAATTTTTTTAATAAAATTTAGCCAGAAGTCAGAAACTGAATCAGAGTCACATGCCTAGCCAGTGAGCTATTGTTTAAGACATTTTGAGTTAAAGACTTCTGATTTTATTAAAGAAAAAGAAGATTTTAGCCAAAAGATTCCAAAACAAGGACTGTATCTCAGATCTGACAATGTCTTACGGGAGTGGATATAACCTGTGCTCTGATACACTTTTGACTCTGGTCAAAAGCAGAGTTCCCAATGGCTTCAGGCTGTAAAATCTTGCTCTTTACTGTCAGCAACAGAGTTTTCTTAAAAGAGGGACCTTATCCATACCAAAGCAAGATTTATCCATGTGTAAACGCAGTCTGATGCTGTCCAAAGAAAACACTGGTCTGCTATTTTTCAGGCTTCTTGTTTGTTAAATTCAGAGCAGATATTTTTACTACTGTGAAATAAATCCAGGTATATTTTCACTAAATTTAAACAGTAAAATTATAAAAACGAGATGTCCTCAACTTTGCTAACTATTCTAGCATGGAACCTTTGAATGAATATTAAATATCAGAGCATCTGAACTACCTCAGAAGCTGAGTGAAGCAGTAATTTGAGTCTCATGAGTCCAAGAGGAATATTTTGAGTCTTTTTACCAAATACTTAGGATTATTATCCAATAAAAAGTTTCTTCTACTTCAGTCAAAATTTTAGCCATATGAAGCCCATGACCTCAAAAGTAAAAAAGTCCAGCCAACAAAAAACTTTACATGATGACTAGAATAAAATGGGACCTAAGATATCAGATCTGGCCCTGTTTTGATACTCAGTTTAATTGCTTCCTTTCTGTTGCATTTGAATTTAGGAAATTTATTAGCTTGTTCATTTATTCCCCTTCCTGAAAAAAAAAGAATCACTATTTCCATCACTTCAAAAACATCCGATTCTGCAAAAGAATTTAGTTCAGAAATACCAGAAAATACCTATTTTACCTTGGAAGGGCATGGAAGTATTATTTTTGAGCATTGTCATATGCTGCAGAAACGTGTATGAGGAGTGCCTGAGGGAATGGGGATTGTTTAGCTTGGAGAAGAGGAGGCTGAGGGGAGACCCTATTGCTCTCTACAACTACCTAAAAGGAGGTTGTAGTGAGGCTGGTGTTGGTCTTTTCTCCGAAGTAACTAATGACAGGACAAGAGGTAATGGCCTCAAGTTGAGCCAGGGGAGGTTTATATTGGATATCAGGAAGAAATTCTGTACTGAAAGAGTGGTTAGGCATTGGAACAGGCTGCCCAGGGAAGTGATGGAGCCACCATCCCTGGAGGTGTTCAAAAAATTAGTAGATGCAGCACTTCAGGACATGGTCTAGTGGTCAGGGAGACATTGGACTTGATGATCCTAGAGGTCTTTTCCAACCTGAATGATTTTATGATTCCATGAGCCTTGTCTTTCATTACTCTCTGCTTAGAGCTCCCCAGGACAGTGGTGAAACAATTCTTCTATATATACTTTGAGGTAAGATTCTTCCAAGCTCTGCAGTATCAAAAAAAGTATTGATATGTAATTTAAAAACCAAGTATCACACCCTTTCTACTGAATCTCCAAATGACTAGACTCTCGATCAGTTGTATTTTCACACTTATTTTATGTCAAGAAACAGAGAAAAACTTCATTCAGTGAGAAATTGCATCAGCTGAGGAGCCTGAAGGTAATCAACTCACAAAGCCTCACAACGTTAATAAACATCTGAGAAATGAACTCAACTCTCATACCTGAACTAAATTAGAAAAAGAGTAGATTTTAACTTTGATCCGTAGCTTCCTATTGGATGTTCTAACAACTGAACTAGGAAAAATACATTAAAACAGAGTTATACAAGGTAATTCCCCCCCTATTTGCAAATAAATCCAAGTCATCTATCACTGTGGCATAGAACTGGCAGATAAAATATTCAACAAGATATTTTGAACAGATTTACATACGACAGTACTTAACAATATAATTCTCAAATAATGATGTTGGCAGGCTTTTTGCAGCTTCTGAGGGCTTCAGGTGAGTGTTTTTTCTGTTTCCTTTTTTTTTTTTTCTTGAATTAAGTTTATAATTAGAGCTGGCAAAAAATTACAAAGGATGGCTGAAAAATATTTGTTCCAAATATTAACGATTGAGTTACTTCGCAAGCAATCATTTTCTTTCTCAAGATACTATGTGCAAATACACATAAGAATATTGTACAGAACATTTTTCATAATGTGACCATTGTTTAGTTTCTGTGCAGATCTAGTTAATAAACAAATCTTGTCTCCCGCCCAAAATTCCACTAGCCTTTATTTCTTAAATAGTGCTTAGCTGAGTTTATTACTATTATATAGATAGTATTAGGCAATGTATAGACACAATGGAGTGCATGATCTTTTTCCACAGGTAGCTTGAGGCATGATAATATATGTGGTTGCTTTGAACAGCAAGAGCAACAGGAGCAGTAGCAGCAAAGGCTCAGTACCCTACCAGCAGTGTAAAGCATACCACAGAGAGGAGCAGCCTGATCTGTTTCGAGCCGCACTAGTGACAGCTGATAAGTAAGCAGGTAAGATGGCTACCTTTCAGGCTGACTAATGTGTTGCCTCAATGTATAGGAAGAAGTAGAAAGTTCTGTAGAGATGTAGGCTTGGGATGTTCTTTCCTGTCAGAAAGTCTTATTGTTAATCAAAAAGAGTCACTTTTCCAGAACTTTACACTAAAATTTGATAGTTTCATATGGAAGGTTTTTTCTCATCATAAACACGAAAAACATATTTCAAAATCATCAGTATTACTGATTCAAGGTGAGCCCGTATAAATGTTCCACTTTCTTAAAAAGACAGAAGAAAAAGAATATCAAATGTTAATAACACGAACTAGCTGAACAGATAAGGAGAGTAAAAGTTAGCTGTAAAATGGCTATTTCAGGGCTATAGCTCTTCCATTCTGCAAAATATAAAGGCCAATTACCAGACCTTTCTGCAAAAAAAAAATAGTGGGAATGACTCTTTGAGATTGAAGGGTAAGTACATTAGGCAATTACGGGCAGATAATGAAGACAAAATAGTTCTGTGATACAAAATTCTGCTAGATTTTATTTCTGAATTTATTCTCAGAAACTTGTAAGTAATTTTTCCCTTCTTCCCTAGGTTTTAATACCCTTAATAAAGAGCAATTCTGAAATGCTGTCCTCTACTGAGTATCAAAGTATGGAATTTAACCCAGTGTATCAAATGTATCAAATTTATTTTAGCTTATCATCTTATTTTCTAATAAGGATGTGGATTATATAATTTACACAAAAGTTAGGACTTTTAAAATGTTTATCCACCTCATTTGTACATATGGAGAATTCTCCAGATGTGAACAGTGCTACATTACAATTTACTACATATATTGCAGAAATGGTTAATAGACTTCCTGTTAAAACAAATCCACAGAATTGATGTTCAAGACAAAAAAAATAATGATCATCCTCTCCAGGAGTTTAATACACAGAAATATGTGGATGCTTGAAACGTCTTAATCCTGTTAAGAGAGCACTAACACAGAAGAAAATTTACATACATTATATACCCATTACTGCCTATATTTGTAGATTATATGTATGTTAAAATGGTCCTCTAACAGTGAAGAAAAAAATATTGTAGCACTATTTTGCAAATCATAGACTTTTGTTGTAAATTACTCTATTCTGAGACTGTGTTGTGCTGATTCAGCCATCATCACTTTATGCTGCCATCAGTTGCCTGATCACACAGGCCAATACTGAACTCAGCAACATCTCCTCGGAAGTCTTCTTTCAAGCAGTCCTGCCATAAGTTCCTGTGGGCCCAGCTCCTCTGCTGCCCACTGTGGTGCCAGCATCACCTGCTGGACACAACAGATAGAGATGGCTCCCTCAGTGGCCCCTCACGTGGAATGACACCACCAAGAGAGCTCAGCAAGATGCAACCAGCCCCAACAGAAGCCACACCCAACAGGAAGCTCCTCCAAGTACTCCGCTCCTGGTTAACATAGCCCTGGCCTTGCCCACTACCCTAACCATGACCACCTGGGTGAGGGCAGAGCCACAGAGACACAGGTGGGCCAAGTTCTACCTCTGGATCATGAAGCCCCTTTTAAGTCAATTGACCTGAAGTCAGATATGCCAGAGCAAAATTTGAACCTAGATTTCCCCCTATGTTGTATATTTAACTGTTGTTCTAGTCTTCACAAGTAGAGTAGTATCTAGCAACTCATCTATATTTGATACCATTAAGATAGTTATAATCATGCTACTAGTAACAATCACTCCCTTTTATTCCAGCCTACAGGAGACACAGTTGTTTAAGCTATACAGGTTTGCTCAGGTTTTGTTTCTCTGGGTATGAAAAAGAGAATTGCTGTGTGTGAAAAGTGATTACTGAGGAAATTAATAGGAAGACATGGTAAGTAATTAACTCTCAAATATTTAAGCCAGTAGTTAACCATTTACATGGCATGGGTCATGAAAATCCGTTGACTAATGTAGACTCTGGTGAAAGCATAAACCTAAACCTCTTCATACCAATTTGGCAGCAATCTTTCCTGCATTCTTCATCAGAAAAAGAACAAACAACCCTATGATGGAATTAGTAGTTTTTCTCAGAAACTGCTTAAAAGTACCAAGTATTTTTCAGAATATTCTGGGCAAAACTCCCTCCAAAGGTAACCACTTTTATAGGAAATGGTGTAAACTGGCTTCAGGAAATAGTGTCTAGCACAGATCATCTCTCGAATAAGCCAAATATTAAGTTAGGAATGCATATTATTGCTTTTGGAAAAATTGTCCCTCTAGTTTTATGGCATATTTATAAAAACTGAATCTGTACTTTATTATCCATAAAATGACAGTTGCTCTTACACCACCCAGCATGCTTAGACAATGCAGAAACTGTGATAGCACCTTTACACAGTAGAAAGGAAGTGAATAATTACGACCTCTCAGACAGAATACAAGCACTCAAGTATCAGCTGTCAGAAAGTGGGACTGAAGATTCATGTGATTAAGAGTAAATTGGATTAGACATTTTAAAAAAAAAGAGAGATGATTTTTCCAGCTGGAACTTTACAGCTTATATATTAATACATGTATGTACAAAGGGAAAAAAAAGCTAAAAGAAATCATAGAAGAAGTAACTGTGAGAAGGCATGGGAGAAGAGTCCAGACACAGATGGTTATAGTTTGTATTTATTCTTGATGAACTATTGCCAGGCAGCCCATCTTACACTGACAAAATAGGCTATGTGGAAGCTAGCATATACTGTATTTAAAAAGATCATCCATCATGTCAGAACAAGAAATACACAACACAGGAAGCATGGAGGCTGCAATTTGTGTGCAATCCCTGCCACCTCAGCAGTTGTTCTCCCTTCCTGTTGCTGAAGCACCAGGCAAAGATAGTGGCAGCCACTCCAGCTGTAGATAGGTAGATGCAACCAGGGCTTTGGGTGCTAAAGAGGATAAAATTCCCTTTTGTGCAGTTCCAGCTATTTAATCTTCTTCCTAGCCCTTTCACTGGCATCTTTGTGGTTTTGTACCAAGTTAAGTCACTCAGTCTCTACTGTTAGACTGACGCCACAGGAGTAATGCCCTTACCTTGTTATCTGAACAAACACAGCACTGAGGAGTTGTAATCAGGGAACTCTCTCTCATTGTCACTGTACTCACACAGTGAGCAGAACAGATCCTGCTCTGGTTTATGACCTCTTTTTGTTTCCCATCCTGCAAACAGTTCACCTCTGCACCAAAGCTACATGTCACTCCTCAGCTTTTCATTTCTTTGATTTTGCTTTTTTCCAAATTAAGACTTCCTCTTCTGAATATTTCTTCACACTTTTATTTCAACTGACATATTGCATTATTCCTATTCAAATGCAGAAAGCAACTATAGAAATTTTGAAAAATATTTAGAAGTTTTTTTTACTTTAGGAAAAACAAATTAATAAATATTTTCCTGATTTTTTTAAATTAAATGTTATGACTTTTCACTTTCCTTTCAGAAAATAGAAATAACACTTTTTGATTCAGATTAAGGAAATTTCTGTATGCACAAAGCCAATATTATTAGCTCTATGGCATATGTGCTTGGTATCGTAACTAATTTACTCCATTATGTTTATTTTGTACACTTTTAAGGCTGAGGAGATTGTCTTTCTATCCATTGTAAGCTGACAGTATGTCTTTCGAAGAAAATTAGACTGCTCACAGATGAACCTATTGAATTTATTTCTACATTAAGTACTTTAAAACACGTACCGTAATTTTCCTGACAAAAAACCGCCAAACAACAAGAAGAAAAAAAACTTAACCAACCAAAAAAACCCCAACCACAAGGAGTAGGCAATGTTATTTTAGATGTGCATAATTTGGTCCTGGTCAGTAATCCAAGGTACAGCAGAACATAATTTCAATAAGCAAATGAAAGTTACAGTTAAAATCATTACTTCCTTTGTCTTCACGTTTGTAAAATCAAGCCAGAAGTGATTTTTTGCAAGATTTTAGTACGTACAATAGCTAAAGAACCTTATCACAGTTATAACGTACATAATGCTAGCAATGTTCCAAGGAAAATATTAGGCTTTCCGATCACTTAACATATGATAATAAGGGTACATTTTGGAATATGCCACTGTTATCTTCAGTATTTTAATAATGGCTTCTCCAACTGTGTAGGTTGTTAAAACTCCCTAATATTCTATCACAAAAGTCAGCCAAAAGAAGTAGTCTATTTTTGCCACAAAATGGACAAAAAAAACATTAACGCAGAAAGTTGCATGAGAAATTACACATAAAAATAATTTTTAAAAATCTTAAGTTGTCTTTGTATTGAACAAAACCAACACTTACCCTGTGACACTAAACACACCGGCAAAGGTAGTCTTGGAGTATTCATCTAAGAAAACTCTTTGGATCTGGTCCAAAACATGTTTGCAAGTAACAGTGTATTCAGGAATTTAAGTTTTATGGGTCTTAGAATGAAGAATAAGTTTGAAGTATTTAGTATAACACATTACCCTTCTGAGATGATAGGTAGATCATCTTTAGAGCTTGATGGCTCTGTTAATGGCATGGCAATAAAAAGCATGCCTTTTATCTTAGGACTAGAGGGCTTTGCATTAACATCTATAAATCTTCAGTTCAGTTTCAGGGCTGTCATAATATCACTCAAGTTTTATATATATGTATTTTTATATACATGATGTACCTGTCTAAATGTGTTACGGATGGCTAGTTTGTGGTAAAGCATACCTTCTTCAGTGTAACAACACTAACCAAGTTGCATCATTTTAAAAGTATAATGTTGCTCTACCTAAAGAAACAATTAGTACCTGACCTGATGATAGGCATGTTTAAAAATTTGAGCTCTCTATATTGAAACTTCAGACTAGTCTCTCAGTTCACTGTACAGATGTTTAAGGACTAGCATATACTCAAAAGCTTTGTTAGGTCAAGGCCCAAGTCTCAGTATTATTAAGTACCAAACACCACTATGAGATCACTTGCAGCAGCCTCATCACTCCTCCCTGACTGCAGAGTGAGTCTTTGTAGCAAGAGCTGTTTTGCACTAGCAGTTTCTGATGTTTACAGTCACATCTCTCTGTCTTTCTTTGTTTATTTTGCTAATCAAGTTTATTTGGCTTATGACGTTGTAAAAGCTATTCTCAAATAACTGAAGCTTGCTGATCTCTTTCTAGACATGAAACCATAAATTTTATGTTTTCCTCTTTTGATTGCGAGGATGAATTTGATATTTTGAATAAATACTTTAGGACTATATGCAAACTAGATGCCTTATCCAAGCTCCGCTTAATGTTTCTAAGGTTTGTCTACCCTTTTTTTCAACAGCAACATGCTCATCATATTCAAAGCTGCAATAATAAAAGGCATAATAGCTTGGTTTATTCAGCTTTATAATCTTCTAAGGCAGTGCTGGCTGTAGGTTGAATAAACATTTGGATTTTGATATTGGTAAACTCTCAGGAGATAAAAAATTGGAGATAAAATCTTCCCAAAATTAATAAGATACTAATATGCAATAAAATTAAGCAAATACATTTTAACATCGTTCAAAATCAAATTAGACTTCTGATCCATTATTAAGCCCTTAAATATAAGAAAATACAGAAATTACACAAATGGGCAGTTTTGTTTCCTAGATAATCACTAATTAATTGGTTCAAGATAGTCTTGATAGTCTCACTGATAGTCTCACAGATAGTCTCAAGATATGACTGTGCTATGAGGTAACGGTGTATCATTGCAAGATGTGAACATTCAGAGCTCTTTGAAAATTGCTTATCCATAATGATTATGCAGCATCTAGGCTACTGCAGTATAAATTATTGGGTTCAATCATCTGACCTAAAGCATAGCTTTAAGTAATCATTTTATACATAGCTGTGTGACACCAGCTGAGCCTAGCTGCCTTCAGTCACTGCTTTTAACATTAGCAGTTAAGCCATCTTAAGGAAGCTAAGACATTCAGAAAATAAACTTCATCTGAACCCTCTGTTGCTCCCAGGAAAATGCCATTTGAATTTTAATGCTCTCTTTCACAGACTGTCTAGATCCACCCAGTTTTATTTCACAGTTCTGTGGTCTGTATCAGACCTTTCTAGCAACCACTATTTAGTGCAAAAATGGAATCTCAAGTCATGATATATGTATCTTAATCAAATTATTGAAAGCCAAACAGAAGTAATCAGTTTTCCACAGTTTCAAAAGCCTAGCACAAACTTCCTGCCATGCCTTTTGCACTTCTGTTATTATTGAGACCACTTACATTGTTTCTGTTATTGAGAGACATGGCCAACACACTGGCACAGGGTACCCTTATCACAGCAGTCTCAGACTCCTTCCATTTCTCCATGCTTGGATACATCAGGCAACCCTGTGCTTATCCTCGCTTCTGAACAAGACAGAATTGGAGCTCTTCTTAAAACTACTTCTGGCCCAGAATTTCACATCTTGGATGCTAAATTTTGAAATTTTCCTTACAGTGCTTTCCATACATGATCATCAACATGTAATCTTTCTTCTTTGGACTTATTAAGTTAGCTTGTAGCTTAGAAAATAATTCCATTATCATTAGTACCACATCTGTGCAACAACCTTGCCACCCAGAAGTACTAATCTGGCACATTTATATTACTCATAGAACATGACACAGACTTTATATCAGCATGATGTCTTTGCCATGTCTTTTATAGTTTGAGCAGCTATGAGAAAGTTAACCCCTCAAAACCTTGTAAAAGCATTTGAACACACACACTGTATTTATCATTGAAATGTTGAGTGGCAAGAGATTTGATTCAATATTAAAATCTGGATATTTAAAAATTGTTGAACTATGGCAGAAATATGTATACAGCTCAAAGTTACCTTAAAAAGAGTGACTGTAGTATCTGCAAGGTACAAACCCAATAATATTTATGAGCTTTTAACCTGAATATCTTCAATTCTAGGGTGTTCAGTTAGCACAAGTTCAGTATAGCAGAGACTAAAGAAGAAAATGGGCCCTGCAAGCAGCTATAGGATAGAGGAACTATGACCTCTCAGGGCTCCAGTTTGCAATATGGGGTAGGAATTATCCAGAAAAACAAGTCCTCTTCACATCTTCAAATCCTTGAAAGCACTAGCAAAATTTTAATGGTATCTGGCTGTCTAGGCTTTCTAGACCACCTTGATAGATTCAGCTTCCATCTTCAATGTTTTTCTCTCATTTCTCGTAACAAAGACCTTCAAAGTCTATGAATTCTCCTAAAGACCTACCACCAAGACTTTAAACTCACTGTCCACTTTCAAATCTGTTTGAATGCTGCAGGCAGGTTGTTTTGTAATGGTAGGATTTATGATGGATTAACTGTAGTTTGCCTCTGTCACTCTGCACTGGAATAGGCACCATCTCTTCTTCCACAGCCAAAGTAAATAATGCATCGTGTGCGCTAGTGATTTAAACAATACCAAAATAAAGTGGTGAAGCCTGGATCCAAGTCTGCACTGCCAAAAGACTTCACAGATGCAGGCATAACCAGAGACTTTGTGAAGCCTTTTAAGATACAAATGTGACCCAGCAATCCCTGGCTACTACAGCATTTACTCAAATGACTGCTACCCTTTTTTTTTTTTGCATTCTTTTTTTGTTTTGTGCATCTTTATTTTTCATAGTAAATACTTTCTTGGGCATTTAAATCTGCCTTGGAGCACTCTTGGTGGCATTCTAGTCTTGTTCATATTCCCTGACCTCAGTAGTTAGCCCAGTCAGAAGTGAAAATCTTTTTGAGAGAGCAGAATTATTAAAATGTGGCAGAAGATAATACTCTTTCCCCATTATTTTCCCTTTTTGCTTGTTCAAGAACAAGTGACCTAATAACATTTGACCTACAACTTGCTGAGTTCAACAGACATCTTTCCATTAACTTTAGAAAGCTATAGACAAGGTTTAGAAAAAACAATAGGTATCAGATGGTACTGAGCAGTTTTCTGTTTGTGTTAATCAGCACCATAAATTAATATCTTAAATACTATTGCAATGTTATAGGGATAAACTGATACTTGATTGGACTGTTACGGAAGGCCAGTCACAGAACAGTAATTCTAGATTCTGAATATGAAAGATATGAATATTATTGACCATGAGAACATCTGTTCTCCTTCTGTGATTTTTTTTTCCAATTCCCAGTGAATGCTATTTATCAAAAAACACAGGATCTTTTAAGGCCTTAGTAGGTACACAAAGGGGATTTTAAAAATATATTCACTGTTAATGATACTGGGATTAATATCGATGAAATCTTTTTAGAACTTTATTTCACACAATTCTCTAGAAACAGACTTGGGATTAATTCAAATCTTTGTCAGGCTGTTGGACTCTTGATAAAGATTTTTCTTTAATTAAAAAAATGCTTTTTCACATGATATGTGGTTAGACTGGTATGCTATTAAATGTGAATTTTTCATCCTTGGATCTGTCTGTTTAAAATAAAGTCAACATGTAAATCAAGAAGAGGATATAAATATGAAACCAAAGGTTTCTAGAATTTATTTCCGTTTAATGTTTTACTCATCTACACTTAAGAATCTTCGGTCCGCTCAATATGTTTTAGTCAGAAAATTGCATTCCCAGTGATGAAATAGTGTCTTTTTCTCTGTGAGAAATTTCATTGTGCCAATGCTATTAAGATGTTAGTCGATATACACCTCTTGGGCATGTAGGACTGATTAGAACAGAGTTCAGGAAATATTTGTGAGAATAGTTTATTTATTTGTGTCCATGCATACAATAATAATAAGGAAACAGAATTTGATCTGGATTTCCCTGAATTTATTATGGGTCTTCTATTGACATTAATGTACTTTGGGACAAGTCCATGATAATCGTGACAGTACATTAAGAGATCAGCTTTCATTGCAAAGAATGCCCAAGAATATTGTAAACAAACTGTAAGTGTAGGTACCCTTCAAACATGTTCTAAAAGTGTATGACACTACAAGAAATGTCGAAAATGGACTACCTACTGGAAAATGCAGAGGGAAGCGACTATATAGTGGATACCCGAACCGGAGCTGCTCAGGACAGTGGAGTTAATGCAGTTTTGATCTGCTTTTGAGTGCCAAAACTTTAAGGATATTTTGTATCTAGTATGGGGCTCCTCTTTTGTGGACAGTTACCTATGCAAGCAGTGCCTGAATGGCTTTTAAAGGAACAGAGTGACCAAGTCTAACTCCAGGTCTCAAGCCCTTCTATAATTGATAAAATTCAAAAATAAAGAAGGAAAACATTTTGTATGACATTAGGGTATAGGGCTTTTCTTATGGTTTAATGAAAAATTGCTGTATATTTCATGTATGCTCCATAAAAACAGAATTTGGGAGAAAATTTGGGTGCACTCTGATGAGGATTCCAGCACAACAGTGTTCCTATGTACTGAGGAGTACTCTCCCTTTGGAGGTAGCATGCTTTGGCAGAAAAAACTCAGTGCAAACTACATTCAGTCTTCTATGTTTCTTGCCTGTTCAATTGCACATGGCCTCTTTTATTCCAAGGTGTGTGTGTGTGGAAATCTCATCCTGCAGCATTCAAAAGATAGATGTGAACCTGCTGGTGAATCCTACAGACAGAAATTAGGGGCTTGAAATGAATGAATTCCCTCAGCATTTCCCACTCTCCCTCTAAGGATGTCTGTAGTTGGCACTGTTACCCACATTCTGACTCATGATCGCTGTATTTCCATAAGCTCCTGTTGGTGTTGTTATTTAAATACTGATATAACTAAGAGGACTACACCATATGGTGGCATTGCTGCACTGGGTACTGTTAAATACAGAAGTGACGTGAATTGCACATATAAAGCCATATTTTTAGTACTCAGAATGACAACACAGGCCAGATTTTTCCAAAACTCTTACTCCTCATCAGGGTATCAAAACAGGGACCAGATTCTCAAGTTTTCAACTTGCAGCTGCTTGTACTGGGACGCCAGTTGTTAGAATTTTCAGAAGAGTTTTCAGACAAAAGTACTGTGATCTTTTGATTATGTTAATCTGCTATGACAATGAGTGTTGAGATGTCACAGTTTCCCCATGGACTGGAGATTTTTATCTCGTGTAATTTTAGCAACCTATCAAGTCAGCTGGGCTTGCTCTTCCTCTCCTCAATTCCAAACATGTAACACCATGGGCTTTCTGAAGTCTCCCCTGAATACACTGATGGAAGAGGACAATCAATTCCATATGTGGAAAACCTTCTAAGGGAGCACAAAGGCTAATATGATCCTAGTGTGAATGAGATTACAAATTCCTAGCTACTAGCTCTGGTTACTTTACTTAACTGAGTGGTAATTCCTTCAGTAAACATTGTTAAAAATGGAATTCTGTTTGTCTATACATATGATTACTACATGTGATTATATCTAAACAGGAGGAAAAAGATATATATGAAATGAAATATTTGCCTAGTTGGTAATTTGAAAGTATGTGATTTTACTTACAATTGTACACGCAAACTTAATCCTCACAAAACTATCAAAATAAGTATGGGACAAGTGCAGGCATTGTAACATTTAGGATAAATGATGATCCTTAGCTAGAAAGTTAATCTCAGACTCCACCAATATTTTCCAGACCTATCTCATTTCTTTTCTCGTAACATCAGTAACTGGTAACGCTACCCATAGTATTTGGCCATAGTATGGCTGATGCTTGTGTAACATGGCCTTTCTAGCTTCTGCTGAAACCTTTCTAATAAACAACTGGAATATTTTTATGTGTCACCCTACGTGACATGCGATGCTCTGTTTCTCCAGTCATCTTCTCTCATGCTAACTACTGTGACTCCTTTTTCTCTTGTGTCCTGAGCATACACATCAGCCCTCACTATTTTTAGAAGGATAGTCCTGGCATGTGACCTGGGATATCATAGAATCCTACAGAATGGTTTGGGCTGGAAGGAAACTTTACCTCCTACCATCTAGTTCCAACCCCCTGTTGTGGGCAGGGACATCTTCCACTATCATAGAATCATAGAATGTTTCAGGTTGGAAGGGACCTCTAGAGGTCATCTAGTCCAACCTCCCTACACAGTAGGGACATCCACCTAGGTCAGGTTGCTCAGAGCCTCATCAAGCCTGACCTTGACTATATCAGGTTGTTCAAAGCCTCATCCAAAGTGACCTTGAACACTATCCTCCTTTTTGAGTCTGATGCTAGCTCTTGTATTATGCTATAAATCTTATCTTGACTTAGCCCTTCTGTTCTCTAGTACTGCCTGTTTTGTCTCCTCCCTTATCAAGCACTGTGGTTGGTTAATGATATGCGTCTTGTACACACGTGGCTTGTTTCCCCCCAACGACATAGATGATTTCTTTAAACAGACATACTTCAGTTACAAACAGTAATTCTCCCACTTTTTGGTTTTTCACAGTGGTATGATCCTTTAAATGTCCAAGCAGCAGAAAACAAAGGAAAAGCATACCTTGCATCTTTTTACCTTTATCATTTGAATAAAAACTTATGCAGTTAGTAAGCAGTTTAATTTCTTCCAATGGTTCCTGAAAGCAATTTTCATAAACACTGGTTATTGTCTTCTATTCCTGAATCCACTGTTAGGAGCAAGTGCTATTCATTTTGGTGTTAGTATTTAATTTGTCCTGGGAACTTTAGGTTTCACTGAAATGGCACTTAGTCACCATGGAACAATAAGGTACACTTCCAGAAAACATTATTCTTTTTAATCTGCAGATTGTGTGTGATTAAAGGCAAGAAAGGTAGTAAATAATTGTCTAGGGAGACTTTATGCATGTATAAATGTGCCTGGAGGAGTGCGAAGGGGTTAGTTTAAGAAATAAGGCTGTCTTTGTTTAAATCCTATTCTGGGATTTGGTGCAAATAGAGGAAAAAGTAAAAGTCAGTATTGTCTTTCATTGATGTAAAACATGAGTTACTTCACTGGCACCCTTGCAAAACCAGTGAAATGAAAGGAAAAGTGCAACATTTCATTTGCTAATGTATTTGTGAAAGATGGTAATTGTACCTGTGCAGCTGAATGTTGTACCAGTCTGCCCTACTTCAAAACTTATTTCCTTTCTCTTTCTTTTCTCTTAATGTATGATTTCGAATGATTAATAATATTTAAGAAAACTATGCACAGATACAGTATAAAACATGGGAATGGGGCATGTGTGTGCATGCAAAGAAACCAAAAATACAGCTTAAAGGTTCACATATGCAAATATGCACAGACTGTGAGTGAGTCTGTGCAGGTTTGTATTAAAGCATGGAGTAAAGTGTTTATTGGTATATATTATAATATAGA
>VZZY01013692.1:0-46826 GCA_013400335.1 Eurystomus gularis
ACATTAGGAAGAAGTTCTTTGATGTAAGGGTGGTCGAGCACTGGAACAGGTAGCCCAGGAAGGTGGTAGAGGCCCCATCCTTGGAGACGTTCAAGGTCAGGCTTGACAAGGCTCTGAGCAACCTGACCTGGTAAGAAATGTCCCTGCTTATTGTAGGGGGGGTTGGACTAGATGGCCTTTAGAGGTCCCTTCCAACCCAATACATTCTATAATTACATGAACTTTTTTGTACGTCAGCATTAAATAATGCCTTAAATTGTTTGTCAGATTAGGTTCTCATTATTAGATATATAAATATCAGCCTAGCTTTTTTCCATTTGCCTTCAACTAGTCTAACCTGTCCAACACAGCCCATGATAGATGTGTTTGCATTTCTTCCCCATCCTCATGTCCCTCATTTTAGCACAGGCCAGAGCTGTTTGCATTGTCTCCATGCTCCACAGTGGGGAATGGTTAAGGATGGAGCCTCAGCAGTCTACTCTTCCCCTGGGTCTTCTTCCTTTCTTTCCATAGCGTGGCCCATATGGGGAAATAAATCATGGACTCTGGACAGGGATCAGGGAAGGAGATTGCAGTGAATTATCTTCTATTGTCAAGTCTTGCGGTAGTCTGAGAAATGGAAGGATTAAAAAGGGGAGAGAGACCCTTATCTTTACTCATAACCTTTGACTGGCTTCTAAAAAATGTAGTAGCATACAAAAGATTTCATGATGTCATGATATTTACACGCATAGGACATTCTAGAAAGGTATTGATATCCATAAACAGCTAACTAATTTCACCCGTGAGTGATCTTTCCCAAGACATAAGTAGATGTAAATCACCTATTGCAAAATTTGTAACTATAGGACAAATTTAATTATTTGACTTATATTTATTAGCTTCAAATGCAATGTGTGTATATTAAAAATCAGTTCAAAAAAGAAGAGCAATTTTCAACAGACTTCATCACACTTCAGCTTTTGTTGTTCCTGATGGGAGCTCAAATTTGTTTCCCAGTTGTGACTACTGAGTGTTTCTAAAGGTCAGATCTATAAGGGGATTTTAAAATTAGTTATTCAGGCTCGCTAAAAAGTAATATCAATGCACTGGTAGCCTTATGCATACAATTTGTTCACTCTTGAATTTAAGTACTAATGTAATGTCAAAAATATTAAAAAAAAATCTGTAAGTATTCTCCCTACAGCAATTTCTTCTCAATCAGGAAGTTAAATTGAGTTATTTTTGTTTTGTAAGGTTAGTTATTGTTAGAAGAAAGTCTCTAGAAACCTAAAAAAAGAGCCGGAAAATGAAAAAGAAAGCATAGAAGCCACACAGATAAATTTCACTTGAATTTCCTTAAGATAAATCACAACTTTCACTAATTGATGCCATTGTGGAATATCTTTAAAAAAAAAAAAACAAAAAAAAAAACAAAACACCAAACAAAAACAACCCGGATCCTTTACAAGAATCCTGCAATAAGTTCACAAAAACATTTTATTCATAAATGACTTCATGAACAAAGAAAGAAAGACAGAAGTAGGGCAGTGAAGAAAAAAAAAAGCCTGCCTGCCATTGATGTATGTCATGTATGTAAGTATCTATACCTAAAGAACCCCCAGACAACCTTCTGTCCAAAAAAGTAGTCAGCCTGCATAAATACTAATATCCTTCTTACCATTAGGATGGGAAGCTCTAAGATGTGAAATTAAGATACCTGAAGTCCACACAGGGGGTAAATATATGCACATCTTCACGGTAAATGATAGATCATTAGAATTTTTACATCTAAATCCTCAGGACTCCTTGAAGGTCAATACCCACAAGCAGGAGAAAAAGGCTGTATTGGGGAAATGCCTATAGGTTTTGGGTGATATTAGTTAATGACAGATGAAATCAGTATGCCACCCTGAGCAATGCTTTCCATAAAGACTGGTGTAAAATCAGACATACATTCCTGTCCAGAACCTCTGAACAGCTCTGTGGAGCTGTGCTGTTTTTCCTCGAGTAGCAGTGAGATTGAATGTGCAGTGTATCAGACACACCATAGTACAGCATTCAGGTCTCAAGTTCTGCTAAAAAGGAAAGGTAAGCCAAATGTATGGTAATTAGACTAAATTTGCTTTCAGTCTTTTTGATCTTAAATCTTGTGCATAGCTTTTTCACTTAGGAATCAGATAACAAACTGTTTCTAGCTTCTCATCTTGTCACCTACAGTCAGATGTGGATTTTGCTTACATTACAGAAGGAAAAGAAAATGCAAGGGGATTTGTCAGACTGGGAATGATATTAGAACATGACAACTAGTCATTGCTTCAGAATTAGGCTAGATCCCAGGTCGAATTGCATTATGACACTAGATTACCTATGTTAACATAGAGTGAGAAAGTCAGCTTTCAGTTGACAAGGTAGTGTGAGAGCTAACAGGACCCTATTTTTAATCTGAGAGCAGTACCTACCATTCAGAAAGAGACTCCAGCAATGTATTGTGTCCTTTCACTTTGTAACTGAGTTGTCTTGTTATAGACAAAACATTTTAAAAAAATTCAGATTTCATTTGCAGAGACTTATTGTCTGTCTTGCATCTTGAATTTACAAATAATGTTTAAAAATGGAAGCAAGCTTAAGTGTTATCCACTGACTGGAAACCCACCATTGAAGCCTATATAGAGCACATAATGGTTTGAAATGCTGATCTTTTGTCCCTCTTTTCAGTTGCTCAGTGTGCCTTAGGCCTTATCCTTTCCAACCACCTCATAAGCAGAACTGAATGGGCTTCCACAGACCCTCTGGCTAATAAATGAAAGCTGTGTAAAAAACATGCTTGTGACATAAGACATACCCAGGATGTATTCTGTCATATAAATGAATCACCACTTGAAATTAGGAAAAATTATTTCCAGCATTAACACTGCTCGCGACAGCCTATTTTGGCAGCAAAAAAATTCTCAAGATATATATTCTAAAACACTGTGCAGCTCTGTCTTATATAGATTCTCCACTCCCACCCTAGTACTTGAGTGCCTTCCAGAAGCACATGAAGCAACATGACTAATGTCTGTCTCATCCTCATTCTTTTACTTTGAGCTGATATATTACATTATTTTTCAAAAGCTACCTGCAAGTTGATGAAATATTGTCTTTGCAATGAACATAAAATCTTTAAATTGCTGTGAAGACCATGGGAAAATTCAACCTTTGCAGAAGCAAGTACAGTTTCTACTGGTGTAACTGGACAAGTGCCCAGTTACACCAGGACACAGTTTCTGTATGTAAGCATCCAAAGCAGAATACCTTTTTGACAAATAGAAGATGTGCAGGCTGAGAAAGCAAGTGATCCTTCACAGCAGCATTCATTTTACTGGATGGGAGTCTGTTGAGTATTTTTCTCATTAGTACAACGGGGGAGATGTCTTTCTCTCTAGAACTAAAAAGGTATCCAATTTTGTAGGTTTTGCTGCTTCATTATCCCGATCCTGCACAGGGCTACTGATGCAGTTAACTCTCTTGAACTAAGTCTCTTTTGTATCCAAGCATACAGAAGACTAATGGTCTAACTTTTTAATGGCATAATAGCTTACTCTAAACAATAGCTGTCAAAGACTAGAGATTTATGAGAAAACTAAAAATTAAACGAATATACTGCTGTTTAGAAGACATTAGCTTTCCTACAGAATGCATATGCATGGTGTCACATTTGGACTAGCATGAAATTTAAGCTTGTGGGGTTACTGATAATGTTTGTACTGCAGTATAAATAAAGATTGCAACTAGTGTGGACCACATTGTGCTAAATCTATCAGAAGCAGTGTGGCCAGCAGGATCACTAGGAAAGTGATCATACCCCTGTACTGGGCACTGATGAGGCCACACCTCGAATGCTGTGTTCAGTTTTGGGCCCCTCACTATAGGAAGGACACTGAGGTACTGTAGCATGTCCAAAGAAGGGCAACGAAGCTGGTGAGGGGTCCAGAGAACAAGTCTTACAAGGAGTGGCTGGGGGAACTGTGGATATTTAGCCCTAGAAAAGGAGGCTGAAAGGACACCTTATCGCCCTCTACAACTACCTGAAAGGAGGTTGTAACGAGATGGAGGCCAGTCTTTTTTTCCAAACAACAAGCAATAAGATGAGAGGAAATGGTCTCAAGTTATACCAGGGGAGGTTTAGTTGGACATCAGGAAAAAATTCTTCACAGAAAGCATTGTAAATCACTGAAACAGGCTGCCCAGGGAAGTGGTGGAGTCACCATCCCTGGAGGTGTTTAAAAGATATGTAGATGAGGTGCTTAGTGACGTGGTTTAGTGCAGGATTTGGCTGTGCTAAGTTGGAGTCAATGACCTTAAAGGTCTTTTCCAACCTAAATGATTCTGTGATTCTATGCTGTACAAGCAGAGAATAAATGTCTACCTCTCCCAGAAAAGTCTGGTTGCCTTCCAACAAGCTAACTGTAAGATTGCTAAATAATACCCTCACAAAAAGAAATAGTAGGCTAACAATCTCAGACAAGAGCAGCTGTTTGCAAACTCAGTTATGCTTTGTTGTGACTGACTTATGCAATGTCATGACCATTTAAGATAAATGGAAGGATTCCCAGCATAGGTATGAACTGGGAGGAGCCAGCATGTAAATTGCTTACAGGAGCCCCCCAGCATACGGAGCCTTATGGGAGAGAAGTCAAGGGGTTTGGATTAACTACTTTTGTGATTTTCTTTCCCAACTGTTGTTCAACTACACTGGTCTGAAAACCTGGCTTCAACCTTAAAACAAATTTTCATTTGAGCCCCAAGTTGCCTGCCATTTTTTGCCTTCCAGACTCTGCGACTAGAGAGCTAAATGTATTCAGCAGTAGGGGCAGTGTACATTAATTTCTTAGAAGAATAAATGCTGAATGTATAAAATAGTAATCAGGATGATTCAGATGTCAAGGATACCACCAGGTCAGGGTTAGCAGTGCAAAACATTTCTTATATAGCTTTTTCAGAATTAGTGGATAATTTGGAGAAAAGCAAAGACTGTATGTTGTGGACTTCAAGTTATTTTATTTGGCAACAAAAAATAACAAGGGTTTCTTTTTTGGTTGTGGATTTTGTGTTTTGTTTGTTTTTGCTTTTCCCTACATAAACTATTTGGAAAAAGCACAGTCTTTTCCAGATTGAATTTATTCCATATGAAGAACTGTGGTTTTAAAGACAGTTTAGACATTGACACATTTATTAGAACATATCTTCTCTTTACTAAGTACTTTGATGTAGCAAGTATGTTCTTAATGTTCTGTGTATACATTTTCATGATAACTCCTTTGCAGTTATCTGGGAGATCAAAGACTGCAGCTCTGCACAGTTTCTGCCAAAAAGAAGAGGCTCTTTTCTTACTGAGTTTTTGGTCCACAGCATTCAGTGGATTCTGCTTTCAGCTGATCACAGTTGCAAGTCCTCAAATTTAGCGTTGACTTTTTCTTACGTAGCTTTAATTGCCCTCCTGCCTTTAGCATTGCAGTGGTTATGCATTTTTATGAGTCATTGTAGCCACAGCAGGGCCCTATGTTAAGAGTGTTCACATTATAACATTAGCCAAGACTTTAAGAAGTCAGCACATCCCTGCAGTTAGCACACACAGATATGTCTATGGGCAATGACCACATATTTAGAATCTGGTGTCCCAGAGTGGGCTGCGTGGTGACTCCTTGCATCACTGTGAATCATTTAATCACAGCAAATATACATGCTTTGCCAAAGGTGTTGCCATCTCTGCCTTGCTGTCTGCAATGCCCCATTAACAGACCACAGCAGTAGATTAAAGGCACAGAAGCAGTAAAGCCTTTCAAAAAGAACATTAGGTCTTCTGTTTCAAAACCAACATGTAGCACAAACTGGAATTAGTATGCTGGCTGTGACATGACTGGTGGCTGGTTCTAGTACTGTTCTTCGGTAGAGTGGCAAATTATTGAAAATACTAACATTTTCTTAGTATTACCTGGATGAGTAACACTGTTAAGAGGGATTCTGCTCATTCCCACTCGGGTCTCTTTCAAGTTCTCTTCAAGAATATTTGCACGCAAGTTTTCAGATTTATTTCCATGGTGTTCTTCTACATTGTAAAACCTTCAGCAAAATGGAACTTGTCATTATCTAGCTATTCTAAAATAATTACTTTTTCAGTTCAATCATCATATTAAAGACTTCACTTTTAGCTTACAAGATTTAGCATACTGACTATAGAAGATATTGCAAGGGTTGGGGATTGCTAAGTTCAAATAGTACGTCATGAAGCAGTGGAACTACCCTCACTGAAGTTCTTTTAAATGGGTTTTTCATGTTCAGCGTCATAGGTTCTACACCTTTCATACCTTGTTGAGAAACTCAGGTTATACTCTGTTTTTCTTTACCTCCAAATAAAGCCATTTCCTATCCAAATAGGTGAATTTCACTAGTAAAGTGCTGTGGTAACAACGCACAAAGACAAACTTTACCAATGGCAACACAGGAATGCAATGAAAAAAACCTTCATACCTTACTAATATATCCATTAACATCTTCTTGTTTTCCCTGCAGAATTTTTCCGAGAACTTCTGGAGAATGCAGAAAGATCCTTAAATGACATGTTTGTCCGGACATATGGCATGTTGTACATGCAGAACTCAGAGGTGTTCCAGGACCTCTTCACAGAGCTGAAGCGATATTACACAGGAGGCAATGTGAACTTGGAGGAAATGCTGAACGATTTCTGGGCTCGGCTGCTGGAGCGGATGTTTCAGCTCATAAACCCCCAGTACCATTTCACTGAGGACTACTTGGAGTGTGTAAGCAAGTATACAGACCAGCTGAAGCCGTTTGGAGATGTACCCAGGAAGCTGAAGGTTCAAGTGACTAGAGCCTTCATTGCTGCACGGACCTTTGTTCAGGGGCTGACAGTAGGCAGAGAGGTTGCAAACAGAGTATCCAAGGTAATCTAAAACCAGGGGGGGTTTAAGCTTGAATTTGTTTAAAAATTGCTAGACAATTGAAATCCGATTGTAGACTTTCTTTTTTCATTTGAGGGGTGTTACTTGGTTGGTTGTTTTTTATCCATCCTAAGTTTATAAATAGGGGCAAGAGTTGTTTTTAATTCCTTCTGGATATATGAGGGCAACACTGACTGGAAAGCATTTCTCCATGCTTAGGACACAATGAAATACCCATATACCACAATGTTATAGCATGGTAGTGATTGTCATTACTAATTCAAAACTGGCTACATATATAGAATATGATGATTATGGTCAGAATTTAAATGCTTCAAGAAAATTTATGCTGCTGTTCATTAGGGTAGTACAGCCCTCACAGCATTCATTCATCATGCTGGTGATGGATTTTGTTAGAAATGTCTAGTCATGTTTTTGATGAGAAAATAGACTAATAGTGACACCTCTGGAGCTTGAGCTTTCCCAAAGGACAGTTTGACTCACATTTATTTTAGTTTTAATTATTTATCTATGCAAATATTTATGACGATTATAATCCTCGAGGGCTTCACATAATTAAAGCTATGTCAGGAAAAAACACACACAAAAATAACCCATCTAGGTACCAGAAATGTGCCTGAAAGACTTTTTCTTATACAGTGTTTCAAACTGAGATATATTTTTCTAAATTTCTGTTCCAACCAGAATAATGTTCTGTGATCTGGCTATTTCACAATCCTCATAGTGTATTTGGAACTTAGCTATATTCTGAATTCTGAAATGCTCTAGTGAGATCCACTGTGAAATGCCAAAATATTCAGTTCTGCACAAAAATTTCATATATGATTTTGATGCTTGCCACATGCAATATTTTTCTGCATTTACAAGCCTAAGCTGTACCTCTTCCTCAAGAAGGCCTGCTCCCTTCATTTGAACCACAGCCAGAAGGTGAGGTAGAGCTAATATGTTGTACAGTAGACTGCAATTCAACCTCTCAAGAAGATGAGGCTTCTAAACTTTTCTTATCCTGTATGATGTGACATTTTGCAATTATAAATTCAGAAGCCATGAGGCCAGAGAGGTAGTCATCAAGTGAGAGCCTGCTTTTGTGCCTGGGAGACTGCACAGGAGCAAAGGGTCACTTGCACTTAAAAGTCAGTGAACGAAGTACATGATCCTGGTTACTCAGCTAGAATCAAGGTCTCTTAGTCCCAGGTGCCTTCCTGAGCTGCAGAATCTGTCTTTTTCTGACACTGTCAATTCTTGCAGTCCTTTCTGAACAGTGGCAGGGCATCAGCATTAAATCCCAGCCTGACTAGGCTGGCTGGGGGCAAATACGGCTGTTTAGCCTTCAAGTGTGCAGAACACATACATCTACAGCCCCAGATTTCCTCTGAAGAGCAGTGATGTTCCTGTGTGTCAGGTTTTAAGTGAAAGTGCAGAGCTCTGATGTCACTGTTGTCCACAAACATTAGGTCTTGCTGCTCAACTGGGTCAGACTGTAGGGAGTCAGCTATGTAATTCATGCAACAGATGTGTAATTTGTGAATCCCAAACAGATTAAGGTATGAATTGTCCACTGAGATGTCACTTCCCCTGTGTACATACATGGCCGTACAGAATGTGCAGGTGTCTCCCCTCACACAGCCAGGAAATGTTTTCATCTCACCTGCTGGGTTTTGTGCACATAAGCCCTTTCAAGAATAGGGTTTATCACAAAATTGCTAAATGATCCTATAATGAGAACTACTAGCTCTGTAATCATAAAGTGAGCCTTTTTGTAGTGTCACTTCAAGACAATAACAATAGCTCAATAATACTTCTGGATTTTTTTCTCTTTTAACATGAAAATAACACTTCAGAATCTTTAAAAGTGCTTGGTGGTTGGTGCAAGATACAGTACAGATTCTTTGCTTTACGTATACATTGATACTCTTTTAGACAACATATAGAATACTGTGTTCAGTTTTGGGCCCCTCCCGTACAAGAAAGACATTGAAAAATAGAAGTGAGTTCAGTGGAGGCCACCAGCATGATGAGGACTGCATTACTTGCCCTGTGATGAGAGGCCGTGGGCCTGGGGCTTGTTCAGCCCAGAGAAAACATGACTTCAGAAGCATCTAGCAGCAGCTCCTCGTGCCTGAAGAGAGATCATCAAGGAGATGCAGCAAAGCTCTTCACAGTGGGCATGGTGGGATGTGATGGGCATGAGTTGAAACAATGGCCAATTCAGACTTCATATAAGGAGAAGCTTCAACATGAGGATATGGTCAGTTGCCCAGAGAGCCTACACAGACTACGTCCATGGAGGTCCTGATTGTACAAATCCTTTTGAGATGACCAGGTCATACTAGTCTGATTTCAGAGCTGGCCCTGCTTTGAGAAGCAGGTTGGACTGGAGATCTCCTGAGCACCCTTCCAACTCAAATTACCATAGATTCCTAGAATTAAAGAATAGCTTGGGTTGGAAGGGACCTTTAAAGGTCATCTAGTCCAAACCCCCTGCAGGGAACAAGGACATGCTGCTCACTTCAGCAGCACATATACTAAAATTGGAATGATACAAGAAGATTAGCATGGCCCCTACGCAAGGATGACACGCAAATTCATGAAGTGTTAAAAATGATCAGAGGAATGGAGCACTTCTCCTATGAAGACAGGCTGAGAGAGTTGGGGCTGTTCAGTCTGGAGAAGAGAAGGCTCTGGGGGGACCTTATAGCAACCTTCCAATATCTGAGAAGGGCCCATAGGAAGGCGGGGAAGGATCTGTTCACAAGGGTTTATAGTGATAGGATGAGGTATGATGATTTTAAGCTAGAAAAGGGTAGATTTAGGTTGGATATTAGGAAAATGTTCTTTAATATTAGGGTGGTCGATCACTGGAACAGGTTGCCCAGACAGGTGGTGGAGGACCCATCCCTGGAGACATTCAAGGTCAGGCTTGATGGGGCTCTGCACAACCTGACCTACTTAGAGATGTCCTTACTTACTGTAGGGGGTTGGACTAGATGACCTTTAGAGGTCCCTTCCAACCCAATACATTCTATGATTCTATGATCTCTAACTAGATCAGGTTGCTCAGAGCCCTGTCAAACCTGACCTTGCATGTTTCCAAGGATGGGGCTTCCACCACCTCTCTGGGCAACCTGTTCCAGTGTTTCACCATGCTCATTGTAAAAAATGTCTTCCCTTTATCTAGTCTAAATCTCCTCTCTTCTAGTTTGAAACCATTGCTCCTTCTCCTGTTGCTGCAGGCCTCACTAAAAAATCTGTCCTCATCTTTCTTATAAGCTGCCTTTAAGTACTGAGAGGATGCCCTAAGGTCTCCCTGGTGCCTTGTCATCTCCCAGCTAAGCAACCCCAACCCTCTCAGCCTTTCTTCATAGGACAGGTTGTTCCTCTGATCATTTTTGTGGCCCTCCTCTGGACCCCCTCCAACAGATCCATGTCTTTCCTGTGCTGAGGACTCCAGAGCTGAACACAGTATTCCAGGTAGGGTCTCATGAGAGCAGAGTATCACCTCCCTCAGCCTTCTGGCCACTCTTCTTTAACATCATTATCCTATGATCCTATTAAAAGATTAATGAAACAAACATGGTTTGATTACAAGACTGACTTTGGTATTAAAATCTCAGTAGCTATATTCATATCCACAGCAAATGGTAAACAATTGCTGATTTTAGGGACTTTGTGTCATGTGCAGCATGGCAAGGCAGATGCAAAGAACTCCAAGTGACACCAAATGTTTGATATTAATAAATATCCAGTGGAAAGGCTGTGATTACTCTGACATCCAAGCTTTCATGATAATATCATAACTATGAATTTTTATGCTGGTCTATCTACTGTAGAAAATGATAAATCCATTTCTTGAAACATCATCTTAACAGACTGTAACCATTCCTTAGAGTTGGCACATAACTTTGCAGCCAGGTAAATATTTTTTTGTTGCTGTTTTCAAAGTCATCCAGATTCAGCATGGGCTTCATTTTCATTGTACTCTAATATTGAGAGAATCTGTGATAAGAATGCCATGGCTGGGTAAGTCAAGAGAAATGAAAAAAAAAAACAACAAAAACCTGAGAAAGTGAAAAGAATGGTTGCAGTTCTTTTTACAGAGATCTTTGTCCATTGCACTGGCTGGGAGCAGGGGGAGGATCTCCTAGCTGCAACATCACAAGCTAAACAGATTTTTTGCTTCCTATTTGAGGAACCATTATCTCACTGAACTGCTACTGTCAAAGGCCACTCACATAGAAAAATGTTGAGCTTACACCTTAAACACTGTGAGAAAGAGATTTATTAATAATAAAGTTTGTAACATCTCCTTTGGGCCTTTAATTTACTTTCTCAGCCTCTTCTGGTCCATTTCTGTAAAGGAGTTGGTGGGTCACATACTTAGAAGGATTTGTTCCCATGTAATGTTAGGGGGACACCCTTTCTCAAGACTTCTCTTCAGAGAGGGTGTAATGTTGGTACTGACTGAGAATGATGCAGTTAATGTATTCCTTGCAAAGAAGCTATACTCCCCTCTTTTTCCAATGAAGTATACACTCAAGCACATTCAAAATAGGCAACACATATTGCAAATATTTGCCCCTTACAGCAGTATTCTGCCATTTGCTTGTCAGTGGCATTATAATTTAGATAAGTCCCATTTAGATAAATGGGAAAGGAAAGTAGTTAGAACATGACTTATTTTGTAAATTTTTCTAATATTGTATTCCGATTGTAAGCAGACATAACTGTGTTACATCTATCTGAAGTTATGAAGTTTTAGTTGAATGGTATTCTCATAATCTGAAAGCTCAGTTGCACTTTTTACTTCTCAGAGATTTTTAAATCTTTTTATTTCTCCAACGCCTTAAAAATTTGTCAGTCTGTGTTCCTAAGGGCTTGTTAAATCTCCACTCAATACAGTGTATTTCCACTGGCTTGAGTAGACTTCAGCTCTCTAAATTCTATATATGCTTTGTGAAGTTACATATGCATGTGAGAAAAAAGTAATTACAGTATTTGAAGAAAGAAAAATGAAACCTATTTATTCATTAATATGGTAGAATCATAGAATATCTTAATTTGGAAGGACCCATAAGGATCATTGAGTCTAACTCCCTGCTCATCACAGGACTACCTAAAACTAAATAATTTGACTAAGAGCATCATCCAGACTCTCCTTGAACTCTGACAGGCTTGGTGCTGCGACCACTTCCCCAAGGATGCTGTTCCAAAGGATGACCACCCTTTCAGTGAAGGACCTTTTTCTAATGTCCAATCTGAACTTCCCCTGGCACAGCTTCAATGTATAATATTCAACATTTAACGTAAGAACTGCCATTTTGGGCACACCAAAGGTCTGTTTAGTTGATTTTTACCTCAGTGCCCAGTAGTTCAAAGATCATTACAGGAGCAGAGCTTCTCTCGTAGCATACTTTCTTAAACTACGGCTAGTAGATGTTTATGGACTTTCTGAGGAACAGGTTCAGAAGTAATTAATAAAATTTCTACAAACTTCTACTAATTTGTCAGATCCTGAAAATCTGTAGAATAGTCTTTTCTCCTTTGCTACCATTTTTTTGAAAAAAAAAAAAAAAAGTTATCCTTATCATTTCCCACATGAAAATACAGCATATTCAAATGTCAATGTTTCTAAATGTTTTTGTTTGTTTGTTTTCTCAATTTTTTCCTGGAGAAAAACATACACAAAAAATCCCTAAGCCTTCCTGACCAGCTGTGATTTAGTATTTAATCTTAAACTGAAGAAACTATTGAAAATATTTCTGAAGGTGCTGCCAGCTGTGATTTCCAATAATGTGACAGGAAAGACATATGCGTATTTTTCATGTTCATCCTTTACTATGTTTGAGCTCTGGGTACTTTACAAGAAAATAATGTTAAGTTATTCTCTCTGACGCTGAACAAAGCATTCTCAGTGATCATAATACTCTCTTTGAACTGTCACTGATTGGTAGAAAATGTAAGCAGAAAAACAAGAGGGGAGGATAAGGCAATTAAAAAATTTTTTAAAAAGGGAGTGTCTTTATGACTTTCCAGGAGCTTGTGATTCCCAAAATACTTTTCACAAATATATTAATAACTGAATTACAACAATTCTAAAGCTTGTTGTACTGGAATTTTTTTTCATTAAACATGGAAGAGTTCTGGATCAAACACAGCATGTAGAAAATAAAGACAATTCCCAATAAAAGATTAAGACTGAAACTAAGGGTGTTTCAAAAGATGGTCTAAATGCCTAACTGGATGCAAATTTCTCAAAAATACCCTGTTATTTGGTACAGGAGTACTGTTTCCCTAACAGAGTAGTATCCCCTCAGGATAGCATTTCACCCAAAGAAAATTTTTCATGGAAGCATTATCCTTCCATATACTTTTCATTGAAAAATATAGAAAAACAGAAAAAAAAAACCCAACACATGTTTCTATGTTTCATGAGCATAACTTCTCAAGCCTGACTTGTGCCAATTTCCTGTGTTAACCTGGGTAAATTCACTTTGAGAATGTATGAGCTTAGTAGAAAAGAAAAAAAAAAAACCCAAAACAAATAATGGAGTATAACTGCTCAGTCCTATCCAAAAGCACAGTCATTAGCCAGCTGTCATTACCACACTGCGGCTCAGACCTCTACTTTAATCCCAGACAGACAGTTACATCTTCATTGGTCTTGCACTGAATCTGGCTCAGTAGGAAGAGCGAGTGCAGACTACTTTTATTTACATAGATCTAGGGGTTTAGTTATTGTTTGCTAGTTTTGCTTTTCTCTATGTTTGGCTTTTTAATGGTTTGTTTTTTTCTGAATTGGACTACTTTCCTCCCATTATATACTGGGATAAGGGCAAGAGGAATTGTTCGTAGTTTGACTTTGCCTTTCACACTACAAATTCATGCTACTGGCAACAAAAGTAGTTTTTATACCAGGAGTAAAGTGAAGCTTAGCTCAGGGGCACCATTAAGAGCAGTTAGTGATTTTGTTATGGCATAAACATTAAAGATTTGTGGCCCAGCCATTAAGAACTTATTTCATTAATACATTTAAATATTAAGTATCATTTATTGCAAAATAAAAAAGTCTATTACAATACTTTTCTCATTGCTTGGCATAGGCTATATGTCTCCCTCTTCTTAAACCAATTAAAGTAATTCTTCCCCTGAATATTATTAAATTATGTTAATATCAGACTTCTTATTAAGAACCTGGTGATATATGGGCAAAGTGAAACAAATTCAGTAATGCAATTATAAGGTTAAACCCAAGATTAGTAGTGAAAAGCAGTCTCTAGTAATTGCCTGTGATTACTTCTACTTACAGAATGCCAGGCCACTGCTTTTCTAATGCGCTGAATCAATTTACTTACAAACTCTGCTTCTCATGGTTTATAAATAAACATTCGACAGTTTGTGAGAGCCATAAATAAAGGTCAATACTGAATGTCACACTGATTCAGAATGTAATTATTGCAGGAATGGGGGGAGAAATATGACATGCTGATAAGTCAGGTAATTAAAAGCCAAAACAAATAGTACTTTAATGCTGGAAAATGTGATTTGCGGGGTGTGACAGATAAAGACCTACGTGTCCTATATATTTTAACTTCATTGGCCGAAGAGATTTGGCTAGTTAAAAGTCACAGAGGGAAAGGAGATCTCAAAAAGGACTATGGTTTTCACTAAACCTTAATCCTTACTTCAAATCATTAGTTTAAGCACAGCCCAGCTGAGCAAGCATAGCTTTTGTAATTGCTTTTGTGTCTATTGTTTTCAGGTTTTTTGAGTTATTCTTTGAGTTTTAATTGAATTAATGTATCTTTCCGAGAACTGGATCATACTATGTCATGTGTGCCATGAATGGGCCACATTCTTTTTTTCTTTTCCTGCCCCTTTGAGTTCCTCAGGCGGGGAGTCCAGGGATTATCCAGCCAGACGAGTTTCAGGGCTCAGAGATGTTTGTGGCACAGAAGCAAGAATGAATGGTATCTACACTGGAGTGCTTTGTGGGAAGTATCCTTTGAATTGAGGTTCTCCAGCGCAGGAAATCTTTCCTTTCTTGGAAAGAAAAGGGACATAAACCAACCTAGTTAAATTGCAGACATTTCAGATGCCTTCCAGGTATCCCAGACTTACTGCAGGTGCACTGATCTGTTTTCTACTTCGTGTGCACTGGAACATCAGATGTCCCAGAAGAGCAGCTGAGGAGAAAAGGCCTAAAATGAAACAGTGACTCCAACAAAAGGAAAATGAAGATAGGAGGTCTGCAAAAGCTGTGGTTCATGTCCCATCTATTAGAATTGTCAGATATAATCTAGCCTCGCCTCTCCATTTCTTAGGTGTTTAAATTTAATTCAGCTAGCTTTGTATTGACATTAATAACTTGAGTTCAACTGAGTCATACTGCTCAGTAAGACATTTAGTCTTTCTCACTTTTCCTTAAATAGGTCTACCAAACTGGTTTATTCCTGTTACGTACTGCTTCACATATCATTCACAAAATTTGCAGTAGTCCTGTCTTCCTGGATTCTTTGCATTATTCGTAAGCAAATGTCTTATAATTACAGTGCTTTTGCTCCACTTGTGCTTTTTTCTAGATGTCTGTGGCACAGAAAATACCCTTCAGTTCATCTTTACATTAAACTTCTACCTATATATTAAGAAACAAAATGAAAATATTTTAGTTTAACAATGCCATTAAACATTGTCCTGACACGTTAGAAAAGTAATTATTCAAATCATGATTTTCTTTAGGATTGCAGAAAAGCACATTTTACATACAAACCTTCAAAAGTTTTCATACCAGTTGTATTTCCCACCTATAGAAGATGTTGATATGGCACCTGCAGAAGCTATACAAAAAGAAATTGTAGAACATTCTCAGGGGAATTCCAAGAACAAAGGATGTATCCTAATGCATGTCATGATACACAGCCAAGTCATGATAAAAATAATGGTGCAGAAGCAAAGCTCACCTAGGAGCTTGCTGACCCTGCTATATTCAGACCTTCTCTGTTATTAATCTTACAGCAGGTTTTACATTTTTGCTGTTTTAGCACAGGAGAGTAAAAGAAAATTCAGAAGAATCAAAGGGAAACAGGAAGGAGATTAAAAAGTCTGAAGGTTAAGCAATGCAAGGAGATCTATATCATCTTGCAACATGCTGACTTTTTAGAATTACTCTTTTTACAGATTGTCTTCACCCTGTTTTGAAGGCGGCCTATGGAAGCACTGTTTTCCAATCACGATTTGATAAAAGCAATTCATTTTATTTCTCACGTGAGCTAGAAGCACAAAAAATAATAGGTTCTTCTGCCTTCAGAGTTATACAGAAAACATTAGTCAAGGAAATATCTGATTTATCTAAAACTCTTCAGGAATACTAACTGGAATTTAAATGCAGATCTACTTAAGTGTTACAGTCAACAAAGTCATCAGCAACACATTGAAAAAGTCAAATTTCTTTGAGACTGAGTAAAAACTAAACATACTAGACAAAACAGTGGAAAAGCAGAACTGTGAATAAGACTAGCAGGCTTTAGTTGACATCTGTCATCATTACATGGCCAAGAGCAGAAACTGTGTATAGAGACGATTTTAATACAAGAAATGCCTGCTTGTGCTTCATAATGGTTTGCCATCCATTGGCAGCTGGCATACAAGGTTTCACTGTTCCCCAACACCTCAGCACAGTTTTAGCCTGCAAACAACTTCCCCATTCTTGAAAATGGTTTTGCTTTTAAAACTACCATAGATGTTTTGATGTTCAGATCTGTCCCAGTGCTCTGCAAGTTTGACTTCTGGTCTTTGATTTCAGAAGGTTTATCAGTTTTGCACAAATGCACCACTGGAGAAATTACTGGAAATCTGCATAGGAAATATGTACAGACTCCCCGCTTCACCCTGCTTATGTGATTTTTTCAGTATCACCAAGCAACAGAATTGCATCTACATTTGCCTTTTGTACTTTTCATCCCATGATTCTTCCATTCATGTCCATATGTTGGCATTATCTGTGGCTCCAAAAACGAGTGTGTATAAGGCAATATCTGGCAATCTGACAAAGTTAAGCAGAGCTAGTACACTTAATTCACATTTTCAGAGTAAGTGCTCTGCATGCTGAGTTGTTACGCCAAAGCATCAGCAGTTCTCTCTACAACAGAAGATACTAATATAATTGTTCTATTTCAAGTGGAGGTTTTATGCATCCGGTTGGTAGAGGGAATATGAGCCACCAAAGATATAAATCTGAATTTCACAAAAGTAGTCTTCAATGTTTAAATACAAGAGAGAGAGAAATTACAAACTGCATTTTTCTCTTCAGCAATTTGGTTGCTCAGCAGTACTGCCACTCATTGTGACGTTATGGCACACTGTGGTCGCTGTTATGAACTCTGTCTTTCAGACATGACCCAAAACAAGTGAATACATATGGATCTAAAGACTCGGTCTTTTCTGTCTGGGGAATGCAATAATTGATCAGCTTTGAACTGTGACATCTAAGCTCTCTGGACTCAAACCAGCTCAGGCCTTGGAGCCATGGAAAGCTATAAGGAAGGCTTCTCAGCTCAAGCACTATATTCTTCTAGCTCTATGGTCTTCAGTGCTGGCAGAACAGGGAATTAGGTTGGAGAAATTCTGACCTAATTCTCACCCACATAGATGTGGCCATCAGTGTCCACCTCTCCCCTTTCACTATTAGATGACAAACTCCTTCTTGTGAATTCCACACCCAAAACAGGTAGCCTTTTGCCATGATTGCAATTTTCCCTGTCAGACTGCTATGTCCTTTTTGGATCTGGCCACAATGCCTTTTATACTTGCCTATTTCTCAGTGGAAGAGGGAACTGTTAGAGGCATTTTTATGTCTAAAATCTGGCGAAATCTGTTATACTGTTGTTGCTGGCTTTACCTCATTATGTTAATATTAGAGTGTCAGTCAATTCACTGTTTACTTGAAACAACAATTTAATTTTGTACACTATGTACACCGTGCAGAAGATAGTCTGAATGAAAAAAAAAAAAGTTTTCTTCCAATCTGAGGGTTGGTTTTGAATTTACACTGAGATTTTATTTGGATAAGAGGTGGCTATTTTAGCAGTTAGTTTGAAATCCAGCACAGTGACAGCTCAAGGCACACTGCAGCCTTTAGTCCTGGAGACCTTAAGTTAACTTAAATGGAACAACCCAAAGACGTTCAGAAAGATCCTGGCAAGCTATCCATCATGTGTAAGATGTAGTTTTGTAGGAAAGATAAGCACCTGTGTATCTTTCCTCATCACACATATGTTTGTAAGGAACAGTACACATCGCTTTTCAAGAAAAACGTATAGAAACCAAAACACAGGACAAACTGCTGTCAGAAACTTCCACACTGATCCTCAAAAATAAAGTTATTTGGGGATCCCTCAGATTGTTTACTGGCTGTAAGTATGAGGTTAAATACATCTCTTAATTTGATACAACTTTTTTATTGCTATGTAATTCATTGTATATCGCTTTCACCATTTAAAAGTAGCTAAGAATGTACCAACTAGAAATGAATGCACATCAGGTTTTCACTTAAATAGAGTAAAAATTTGGAGTGATGAATGTTTGCAGATTAATTTATGCTCTGGAGTCTCCAAAGCTAAGAGAGGAAGCTGACTGCTGTTATCTACTACTATACCTTTGTTTTTTCCTCCATTTTATTTTACAGTCTTCTATATATAGTTACAGAAATATTTTAAAGTGCCCAAAATGTGAAAAAAAAAATAGAATAAAGTTTATTTTTTTTTTAAAGGAAGTGGCAAGGGGGGGAGCAGGAGAAGTAAATGTTAAACCCAAAATGGCTCAACTGTCTTATTTTTATCCTGACCTCAAAGAAAGCATCCTATGCCTGTGTCTTATTTTCAGTCTGATTCCCCAAAACTGCTTCTGAGAGAAATGTCTTCCAGATTTAGCCTAGTCCTGAAGCACGTGAATGTACGTATATCAGTATGGTGCATATTTTTATATGTAAACATCAGTTGTCTATTTAAGATTCAGTCTGTGCCTCCCTCTGCCTCCTCCCACTTTCCCTCTTGAATCACTAACTTCAATCTGAAGTTGATTAGGGTCTGATTGTTCAGATCTGTATAAAATCAGGTAGAGAACAAAGTTTATTAAGGCCTTTGCAGAGAAACTGAGGAACTTACTGATGGAAACCTATTGTCGAGGAAAGTAAAAGTTTAATACGTTTCTCAAGCATATAGCATCACCTGCCACCAGAGATGTGTTCTGAACTGGGGAGCAGTCCCTAAGGGAAATTCCTGTGCCCTGTGGCAATTAATTACAAATAGAAAAGCAGAATAAATTGCATGCATGAAGAAGAACATGAACAAAATTCACCTCTCCAACAGACTTGGTAAATTCTTTTTCACTCTGGTGAGTGAAGTGGCTGCCAGGGTTTGTTTGCTACCTAAGGATTGTTGTAGGCACAACATGTATACAAAGCACTGAAAAGACTGTATCTATGAAAATGGATTGAGATCCATCATCTGCTTTTTACCCATCAATTATTTATTTATAGGAAAGTTTTTTCTCTGTGAGTTAAAATGTTCTGTAAGCCATTTTTTGAACAATAACTATGGAGTGACAACAGAAATCACTATTCAAAAGAGGTGTTGGAAGAGGAAGCTCTGCTAGAGACCGAACTTTTAAAAGTTTTGAAGATTTCTCTTTTATCATCCCATCTGCAGAGATTCAATGCTACAAGGACATTCCCTTAGGCAATATCAATACAGTGTGGAGGTTTATGAGCCAAGATACACATCAAAAAGAATTTTAACAAGCTTTGACAGATATATTGCATTAATAGTGCTGATGTAGTGAGGTAGGACCTTACGCAGTGGGGTGTATAAAGCACTAAGGTATTCTTACTGCTGGATAAGATATGACATAGAACAGACTGTCACTTGGTGGAAGAAAGAAATGTGTTAACTAAATATATTGATTTTTCTTTCATTATTAAAATTCTTTTCCTCATGACTGTGTATTGCTCCTTAGTAGTAGAAATAAGTATCTATCAAGGAAATATTAGAATGAGATTACTGCTTAATCAAGTGATGATCCATTTAAACACTTTTTTCTCGTTGTGTCTTCACACTCATGTGTGCACGTGTGCTTACACACACACGCATACAGATTCACAGAGTGCCATGTTGGCAGCTAAACTAGTGGGAGAACTCATTGTGTTCTATGAGAGGTGAATTGTACTGTCTTGCTTTGCACAAATGAATAGTGGTTGAGGTCCACTCACCTGTGTTCATACTCAAATATATTTCAGCATACAAATAGAAAGATTAAAGTGTGTATATGTGTATGGGCACACAATCTAACTGCAAATAATAGCATACAAATTTTGCTATTTGAGCTTGTAATGACTACATGTTGTTACCATTTGGTGGATATTTGTTGCACTATGTGAAATGTTGATATGTATGTACACAGATCATAGAAAAGCACTCTTTTGTCCAGTATCTTTGAAGGCAATGTTAATACAGTGGAAAACATTCAGTCAACAAGTACAGAAAATTACTTTAGTTTTTCTGTACCATGTAGATTTAACTTTTGTAGCTTTAGTTTTGTCTTTTTGGGTCAAAGCTGAAGCAATGCTGAAAGTCACATTTTCTTATTCATTTTTATAAGTGAGTAAGAACTCGAGTCTGCTATGCTGTCAAGCTGACATCTTTTAAAAACAGTGAGAATAAACAAATGCATTCTAATTGAGCCATTTTTCACTACTATGCTTTTACCTACATGTATTTGCAGCATGATCCAAAAGACTTCAGAAGTAAAATCTTTCCTAAATGCTCTAAGATACTCTAATATAATGCTATGTGTAACATGAAAGTGGCAAATGGACAGGTGTGAGAAGAAGAATGAAAATTTTGGCAGATTAAAATGCTTAGAAATGTATTTATTAGTAAGAAAAGTTAAGGGCTTATAGAGCAGAGAATATGAAATGAGTTGAAAATTTGCTAAGAAGCAGAGTGCTTGATGTGGAAAAAGCAGAGGAAAGGTGTTCTTGGAAGCTAAGATCAAGAGTGATTTTTAATAACAATAAATGTATATTTCCTAGGATAGGCACTTATCTGAGGTAATTAAGTTAAAAATAGTGACTTGATGCTCTTTTTCCAGTCCCTGGAGAAAAATAGGCACCTCCAGAGGGAATTCACATCTTGTGCAGGTTGAACCATATTCTAGAGCTGACAGTCTCTCTTCAGCAGAGGAGAGGAAACAGAGAGAACCACTAGTGGCTGTTCAATGCATGGACCAGCCTATAACTAGTCCAAGGTAAAAATGCCTAATAATATGGACATCCCATGAACTTAATGAAACTTCCTCTACACCCAAAGATGAGAATTACTTAAGGTGTTCTTGCCAACATTTGTAATAAAAGTCTTAAATTATTTTCTTTCCTTTTTACTCAACTGCAGAAAACACACCTATGTATTTTGCTTATAATACTTAATTTTTTAAAAATCAACTTCTAGTTCACGTTTCTAAATTACTCTTTAAGTTGATATTTGTTTATGATGATTAACATGTCATTAAAGAAGTCAAGAATACTGATGATGCACTCCTTAAGAGTCCAGAAAGACACTTTTTACCTCCCACATAAATCTATAGTAATTTCTTAAAAAAAAAGGAAAAAAAAAATTAAACTCACAATTATAGTTTCTTCCTGTATAACCTGTATTCATCCATGTATACAATATCTCAGTGATCAGAGGCTAGTTTTTCAGATGATGGATAAAGATTAAAATAAGACAGAATTAACCTTAATTTCCTCTGTATGTAACATGTGCTGCTTTATAATTCATTCTCCCGAAGTCAGACTATAAAAAGTGGGACTGCTGTTGAATTGAAATGGAAAATGTCCTCTTTAATCTGTTGCTCCAGGTGTATGTAGATTATTCATTATTAGAATAAGGAGACCTTGTAAATTAAAGAACAGGTGACATGACAAAAGAGGAGAGGATGTCTATGGTTTATAGAGTTCAGCTGCTATGCATACTTATAATGGAATTGCAATTTGATTTTCTTAGCAATCATTAGGGAAAAGAACCTTTAAATTACAACATAACTGCAAATGTAATAGGTAAGAAACTTACAGCTGTTGGCTAGTTCCTTCTGAGACAAGAAAGGCCTGATTATAGAAATTTCAACCTGCCTGTTTAAATTTTTGTCAGCATTGGTATTATTGACTTACTCTTTTCCCAAGATAGGAACATATATCCCAAAGCAACTAATTTTGTTCTGATTGCTGTCAGAGGTAGGTCCTGATTTTTTGGCATGAGGTAAAGATAAGGACTTTTGAGCCATTGCCTGAAATGGGAATTTGAATCTGAATTGTCAGAGAGAGTAAGGGGGTGGGGGGAAAGGTGAAAATCTCACTTCCCTATCCCTTTACTATGAGTCAAGTGGGTCAGAAACAGACATTGGCAAGTATCACCCATAAAACATCCAAGAACTGCTCCTGTTGATATTTAAATGGTAGGGTTTTCTACTGGTAGCATCTGAAAACAAGTGTAATCTGAGGAGAATAAAACTGAGCTGTTTAAAAAGAGTTTGTTGGTTTGCTTTTTTTTTTTCTGAGTGTAAGATTATTTAAAGCAAATATCCTCACTAAAAAAATGTGCGGATGTTTTACTTGGATATCCACACGGTTCCACCTTGGTATTTTGTAGTTCCCAAATAGTTAGTTATGTTCCATTTAGACAGATAAGTTTGTCTTTGAGTATTATTAATTTGGAGAAGGGAAGTGGTTGTTTGTTGTGCTAGGACCATAATTCTTATTAAGCTTGGGAGTGTTTTGGGATTTTTATGTTTGTTTGGGGATTTTTTTTAAAGACGTGGTAGATTGCTGGGTTTTCCTTTTTGTTACAGAGCACTGGGAACTGAGATTGTTTAGCTTGGAGAAGAGGAGGCCGAGAGGAGACCTCATTGCTCTCTACAGCTACCTAAAGAGAGGTTGTAGTGATGCTGGTGTTGGTCTCTTCTCCCAAGTAACTAACAGCAGGAAAAGAGGTAATGGCCTCATGTTGCCCCAGGGGAGGTTTAGACTGGGTATTAGGAAGAAGTTCTTTACTGAAAGAGTGGTTAGGCATTGAACCAGGCTGCCCAGTGGAGTGGTGGAGTCACCATCCCTGGAGGTGACGAGTAGATGTGGCTCTTCAGGACATGGTCTAGTGATCAGGGAGATGTTAACATGAAGGTTGGACTTGATGATCCTAAAGGTCTTTTCCAACCTAAATGATTCTAAATGAACAAGGCAAAGGAGTTACTGCCTCAGTAAATACAAACAGCCATTTTTGGGATATGCTTGAGCATTTTAATGGGTCTCATCTCAAAGCATGTAGTTTAGCTAATGAGAGGATTGACTTCAGATTGTTCTATAAACTGTATTCTGGTGTAGTCAGCAAGATATAAACTGATTTATCGTGAGAGAAATCTCTTCTGCCTCAGGAAGCTATGGAGATGGTAGACTGCACAATTTCAGCCTCCTTTTCATGAGGTTCAAAGGGGAGCTGTAGTTTGATGTAACAGCCTACACTACCCTGGCCATACTGTGAGGGGGAAAGAGCTGTTTTATTGTGCAGTCTCTTCTCTGTACCCTTATCAGTAACCCTACTTCACTATGGACCTAAGAGTACTTAAAAAAAATTATCAATCTGTATTACACATGTCCAGTAATAGTTTCAACCATGTATTGAAGAGACTAAAAACTTTCCATTGTGTCAAAACTTACTTTCTGAGCTAGAGCTTAATTACACAAATTGAAAGATTTCTTATTTTGTTCCATAACAGGAAAAAAAATGCATCCCTGTTTCTCTTTGATACCCTTTAAACCAGCTTTAGTGTATGTTTCTCTCAGAGGCCTTACCAAACTAAGAAGTTAAGAATTGTAGATGAAAGCTGACCTTTACTGACTTTTTTATTTTTATAGAGATTTATTCAGAATCACATTTCTCCTAGCATGGGACCCCCTGGGTTAGCTCAGCTAGTCTGGTTCATTAAGCAAAAGAATATTACTTCCTTCAACAGAAATTCAGATGATCCGAACTTCAGGTTAACCAATGTCTGTAGGTTTGGACTGTATTTGCCACAGGCTTCTTCAATATGCAATTAAAAGGGATAAGCATCTCCAGAAAACAGTTCCCATCTCCAGTCACATGAATTGACCTGAGGATGCTGCTGTCTTTCTTTACCGACTGTAAAGGTGAAAGTAACTCTTAGAAGTAATATTTTCTTCCTTTAGATTCTTTGGTTAAGTGCACAACATGGCGGGGAGGCAGGGGGGAGCGCGGCGAAATCCAGCCTGTCAACATTAACGTGCGATATAGTGTTTTGTAACAGTTCAGTTAGAGATTGTTAGGATTTATCATGGATTCTTACATTTAGTTAATGCAACTTAATTAAAGGACTTAAATACAATTGTCAATGACATTTTATTCAGTATTTATAAATTAGTCATTGTGGAAATTATTTCTGAAAGAACAGACCAAGATAATGATTTTCTGTAGAAATCAGCTGGTTTAAAGGCAACAGACATGCAATTTTAATTCAGTTCAGTGTTCTGAAGTATTAGCCGAGTTGAATGAATAATAAAAAAATAGGTTGCTGAATATGTTTGAGTAAAAGTAGACCAATTTTACTTTATTGGAATGTGTATTTCTGAAAATGCTTTGAAATCCTCAGGTTTGTAAATTGTAAATGAGTTAATCACAGTATTTATGTGAGGAACCTGCTGTTAGTTGGTCAGCAGCTGAAGAATTTTGGTTTTCTGTAAAGGATCTAAATACATGGCTAACAAGTCAGGCATAAAATTATCCAATTAATGTACACAGTCTGTAAATAAATCAATGGTAAACATAATTTCTTAAATTCTGGTGTGCAAATACTATTGAATAATGAAGACATCAACAGAAATAGAAATTGATCAGCGTTAGAAAATACTCCCGAATCTCAACTTGCAATGATGTTTCATCAGATATACTGATTAGGGTTGCGACAAAGCGTGCCTATGTGGTTCTAACCATGAAACTTTTTGAGTAATATATTTTCTGGTTTTATCATGGTCTGTATCTCACATTCTCCTTGTTGCTCACCTACATCCCAGATAACTTAAACATTAATTAAGCAATTAATCTACTTATTTTCATTTTTTTAAGAAGGACTTGTTAATTCAACCAAATTTAAATGGTTTATTAACTAAGAGCTTCCAATGAGCAGTATAGATAAGAATTGCATGTACCAATGTTGGATCAACAGCTGCAGGAAAGTAATGAAATGGATCAAACTCAAGATGTGGGTTTATGCAGTACTACTGCAGTACCCTACTTGTTGATCACATTGGAAGTGCTTTAAAATTTTACTTCTGACTTTCGCTGTGTTTGTGGTTAGCATTCTGCAATTAGCACAGAGCTCTCTGTAGCACTTCCATTAAAAACATAGCATTAGCTTGAGTATTAAATATCCTGGGAATACAGTTCATGTAAGTACAACTTAAGAATTTATATTGCTGGAAAGGTTTTTAAAACAAAACTTGAAAGAGTTATATAAAAAATTATTTAAGTACCCAAAACTATATGTAACTTTGGTTGGCATGACAAACAGGAACTGGAAACATGATTAAGGTGTGAATAATGCACCTATTGAAGATGCTTTTTCAATACCTAGTATCCCATAATCAGTGACAGTATGTGCTTGGACTAACTCAGTTTTCTCAAGACAAATGTAGTATGTGAATCCTGGGCTCTGTTACTCTAGCTTATCAGTGCTTGAGGCAGTTTTCTCCCATAAATATATGTGTATGAGCACTTAAAGATCATACCCTTTGCTGCATATGCTGGACATCTGTGTTCTTCATGGGCTGCCCAAGGTACCCACAGCAGTTCAGCCTCTCTCTGGCAGAGTCAAGTGTCTGAAACCACCACGTCATCCTCTCTTCTGTTTTTCGTTTTGGCTTGGCCATTTGGCACTGGTATGCCACTCTCTCAAAAAACAATGCTCTTCATGCAGATGGGATGGCCTTGGCAATGCAATATACTCTCCCCACCTCAGTTCACAGTTGACTGGCAGCTGTGTCCTGGAAAACTGGCATATTACCTTGCAAGGGGCATATTGCCATCCATAGACAATCAGGAACCTCGGCAGCAAAATGATCACAAATGAATATCAGCTGTTAACATTCAAGAACTGATTCCAAGTCATTGGGGTTGGCTAGAAGCATGAAGTCTTTATTCTCTTTATTGCTAAATGCAGAATTCTCTTGCACGCACCTTGCTGTATTTCACATAAATAAGTCTAGATTGAAGAATAATTCTTCATACAATATTTACAGCATAAATGTCAGTGCTCTTTCATAAGCAGATGGAGATACGCAGTTTTCAGGAATATTTTGAATTGAAAAATCAGAAAATATGTTAAACATGTTTGCCTTTGATGTCTTATCTTCCCTGATGCGTCTGAGAAGCAGTCTGTGGTCAGTAGTGAATTAGACTGTTACCAGGGTTAATAAATGAAGTTTCATACCACTGTCTTTTCAGAACAAAAGATAGGAAAGAAAGGAATGATTCGACTCTTGCCCATAGTCATGGGTGCAGACCATACCTTCTTAATCAGGAAATTAGATAATGCAATAAAAAGTGTATATTAGGCAAACTACCATTTAAAACTGTGATTTTGATCAGAAGAATATTTCTGGAGCCATTTTGAATTCATTTTTCCTCACAGATTTATATATTTAGTCTATTTTAATGGATTTCTTAAGAAAAAAAAAAAATAGGAGGAACTTTGAATTAATAAATCTGAAAGTTAAAATAGGCTTGGTTTGGCTCTTACTAAGATTCATTGAGCCAGGGTCCCTGTACAGTTCTGTTTTGTCTGCAGCTGGATGGGACATTTGTAATGAGGAGCAGGATGCTGCACTGAACAGTTGTGGAAACCTAGAAGCAAGAATAAAATTTAGTTCATCATCCCATAATTCTGTGCAGTTTATCGTGCTAAGAAGAGTGAAAAATACTGGTCTTTGATTTTTTTTTTACCAGACAAATATGACACTGGATGCATGTAGCTGGCTGGAATGTTAATAACATGATGATATTTTTGCATACTGTATTCTCAGGATAGAAATGGATTTTGATTTATCACACAGTTTTTAGGGCAATTTTATTTGACCTTTTCTAAATACTATCTCCATTTATCCCTGGACATCTGACAAAGTCTCTTATCCCTATGACATGGTATTTGTTAGAAAATATGAAAGTCAAGGTTGGTTTTAAATTACTGGCTTCACACATTTAGTTATATTATGAAAAATTTGGGTCAGTCTTAGCCTTGTTAAGCAGACTAATGAACCGCTCCCCCAAATTTTTTCCGATATTTTCTGAACATTTTAATTGCCTCTCCAGCACTTTTCCCAGGTACCTTTAGCCAGTCAGCCCCAGGCAAATAGATAAGACAAAAGGGATAAGGGACTGAACCCTGCCTTCAAAATTAAGTGGCACAAATTAACTCACATTTACATGCCTCTGTCACTGTGTATAGTGAACGGTGCCTTCCACATTCATGCACAAGCTAAATTTCATTTTTCTCACATGGATGAGTAAGCTTGCACCTTGGAAAAAAAGGGAATGTTGCGTGCTAGTATTCAGCATCTCTCCCTCCTTTCAAAGGCAAGTGTGTTATCATGATCATCATGTTGAGTTTCGGCTGGGCTTTGTGTTGTAATTGCCAGCAGAGTAGTGATACATAATAAGCTGGCTGACAACTGGGCTGAGAAAACTCACAGCAGGGTGGGCAAGTACATGAGAACCCCACATGGAAGGACACATCTGAAACACGGCTCTCGGCCAGCCGCTCTGAGGGTCTCTGGAGCGCAGTCTCTCCAGCTGCAGGTTTCTCACAAACACAGTGCGAACAGTATGAAATCTTTAGGCGTTCCAGGAGGCAACAAAAGGGAAAGAATGCTGTCAGCACTTTGCTCACAGCCCATTGTAAGGTTGTGAGAATTCAGCCTTAACGAATGTAGAACTGGAATTTCTTTTTAATTACTGGAATATCAGTCAGTGGAGTTGTCCAAGTTTATGCCCTTTTGTTGTATAAAGTCAGTCCATATTACTAAGCCTACAAGGTGAACCAGGAGAATTAGCATTCATTGTTTGCCAGGATTTCTCAGCATTTATTTCAAGGAGTGGAGCTGGTGCTAATCACAGAGGGGGCTGTGCACTCAAGATGATGTGGGAGTGATATTGTGTGTGGGTACCTATTTCTCATACTAATAGGAAGGTTAAACTTTCCCTGCTTCCATTGTGATAAATCCATGTCTGTCTGGGCCACTGAGCTGCTGCTCCAAGAGAGATGTCATGTCTATGAATAATTCTGACAACATTTTAAAGTGAACTAGAGTTTGACTGTATGGCGTTTTCCACACTATCCTCTCACAGAAAAGATTATAGATGTCTATTATTTTATCTTTTAAAGGGAGGGATGAGATTTTCTGTACATTTCTTGATCTACGGCGTAGATAGGAATGCTACCATGAGTTTACAAGACCTCTAAGGCTGATTAACTGCACATAAAATAGTAATATGAGAGAGCATCCTGTTTAGAACAAAGAAACTATAAAATGATCCAGATGCAGCTGCATCTCAGAATTACTTCATATGCTGGCTGTTAAGCATCTTGCAAATGCTGTTGACTCCTCTTGAATGCAGCTCTTGTTAACTGTACACTAATCCTACTTGTATGCAGTGACTATGTAAATTTCTTTTTATAAGTGTTTTTTTTTTTTTCCCTGGCAAATTGGACTCGTATACAAGAGATCTTGATGATGTTATGATTCATAGGAGGAACCGATATATTACCCACAGAGAGGCATGACAATCAATGTAAAACAGTATTATGAATCTCAGGTGGATGTCCTGAGACCCTCTTACAGATTAAAAGATACAGAAAAATCTCTTAATAAACGTTTTCTCTGTATGAAATTCAAAAGCATCTTTTATCGCTCTATCCAGTGAGCATTCCTTGTTTTTTGTCCTTGCTGTTTTGCTACTGTTTGTAACATATCTCAGTACGTTGACTTTGCACATTATTTCTGACCTTGCAAAAGACCTAAAAATATACTCTACTTTAAATATGAGCTATTATTTGAAAGCTAAGAACATCACTTAAATAGTTTTCTAAATCAGGGCCATGGGCTCCACAAATAAAATGTAAAATGTATATTGAATTTGTGAAAATAGAGTTTTCTCATTTTAAAGTGAATAAGTTTTGTTAATGCTTTTATGCAGTGGTTTTGGAGTGTTTAGCTACTATTCAGCAGAAAACACATAGAAAGAATATATGTTTTTTTCTACAACCAATTACTCATGGCTTCTAGCACGCCAGTGTAAGGTGACATCCTTATCAGAATTAATGTTAAATTATTATTGCCCAGAGAGTAGAGAATAAAGAAGGACTAGTTGGGGACATTAAGGTTGGGAACAGCTTCAGCGACAGTGATCATGATATGGTGGAGTTCAGTATTTTACAAGGTAGAAGTAGGGATGTAATCCCTACACAGTGGATGTAATCTACCTTGACCTTAGCAAGGCGTTTGACACAGTTTCCCATAACATCCTTGTGAGCAAGGAAGTGTGAGGTAGAAGAACAGACGGTGAGATGGATTAAGAACTGGCCACATGATAGAGCCCAAAGAATGGTGATCAATGGTGCCAAGTCTAGCTGGAAACCTGTAACTAGTGGAGACCCCAAGGATCAGTGCTGGGTCCAGTCCTGTTCAACATCTTCATCAACGACCTCGATGAAGGGACAGAGTGTCTTCTCAGCAAGTTTGCTGATGATACAAAACTGGGAGGTTGGGCTGATACACCTGAAGGCTGTGCGGCCATTCAGCAGGATTTGGACAGACTGGAGAGCTGGGCAAAGAGGAACCTAATGAGGTTCAACAAGAATAAGTGCAGAGTCCTGCACCTGGGAAGGAGTAACAAAATGCACCAGTACAGACTGGGAGGCAGTCTGCTAGAGTGCAGCTCTGTGGAGAAGGACGTTGGAGTTCTGGTGGACAGTAAGTTATCCATGGGACAGCAATGTGCCCTTGTGGCCAAGAAAGCCAATGGTATCCTGGGGTGCATTAAGAAGAGTGAGTCCAGCAGATCGAGGGAGGTCCTCCTCCGCCTCTACTCTGCCCTGGTGAGACCTCACCTGGAGTACTGTGTTCAGTTCTGGGTTCCCCAGTTCAAGAGGGACAGAGATCTACTTGAGAGAGTCCAACAGAGGGCTATGAGGATGATTAGGGGACTGGAACACCGGCCTTATGAGGAAAGGTTGAGAGACCTGGGGCTTTTTAGTCTGGAGAAGAGAAGACTGAGAGGGGATCTAATTAATGTGTATAAATATATGAGGGCTGGGTGTCATGAAGAAAGGGGCAACCTCTTTTCGCTTGAATACAAGCTAGAGCACAGGAAGTTCCACCTCAACATGAGGAAGAACTTCTTTACTGTGAGGGTTACAAAGCACTGGAATGGGCTCCCCAGGGAGGTTGTGGAGTCTCCTTCTCTGGAGACTTTCAAGAGCTGTCTGGATGCGTTCCTGTGTGACCTGCCCTAGATTCTATGGTCCTGCTTGGCAGGGGGGTTGGACCTGATGATCTCCAGAGGTCCCTTCCAACCCCTAACATTCTATGATTCTATGATTCTACTGTCATGATCAGTGTTATGGCAGCATTACTAAAGATTAAAGATAGAATTTATTTAATTTATTTGTTTTTTAAAGGAAAAAAAAGATTGCTAAGTCAAAATCTTTACTATTTAAAATAAAAGCAATAGTTCTTTTTGAGGTTAATGTGCTTAAGAATTTGGACTAATATGATATTTACAATAAACTGATTGAAAAAAACGATGATTGAATTAGGTAGACTGTTTTGCTAAAAATGAAATTATTCTAATTTTTGAGAGAAGCCTGATTCTCTCTAATGCAAGTGGTTACTCTTTCAGTGCAATCACTAAATTAAGATTCACTTTTGCATATTACATAGAAGCCATTAAGGCTAAGAGCTTTAAAAGCAGCTAGAGATTTGGGATTCCATGAATTCTGAAACTACTCAGAAGTTTCTAAAAATTTGGACTCTGAAATGCTCATTATCTGGGCATCTGGATCCTCTACTTTACATAATCTTTAATCAGCCATCTCAGAAATTAAAGTACTAGCTTGAGACAGAGGTGATTATATTCTAGAATACATAAATCTCTCTTCAGAAAACTCCAGGCTATCTAGAATACAGGCATGCCTAGACTTCTGACCTATACTTGTTTCAGTAGGCTTTGTGGGCTGACCTGATAGTTTTGGGAAGTTCTCTTTCTCCCTATTTTGAAAGCATGTGCAAGTTTACACATAACAGTTTCACGGTTTGGTTTTTTTTTTCCAGAGCAGTTCAGTAGCATAAGCACCACACTGGGGTGTTTTGAGAACCAGCAGTTTGGCAATTAGAGGGCGTGGATCTTAGAATAAAGTTTGTTTCTACCGATTTTTCCTTTCTGTCTTGTTCTTCTTTGTTTTGCTTCTCTTACATCAGCCCAAGCTAAAAATAATGAATTATTATTGATTAATTATGAGTTCTCCTGTCTGTAAAAATTGTGCTAGTGGCCTTAGAAAAATAGAGTCGGATCTCTGTACAATAGAAAGTTTATGACAACACGGATATAGGGCTAGAAATACAACTTTTTGAATAGCTATATAGGGGGACTCCTTTGAAATATATGAAAAGTGCAGAATAAGTCTTTTATTTCTAAAAATAACTAAATAAGTATTTTATTTCACATAGTAACCTTTTAACTCAAAAAAGGTTGCACTGGATGAAAAAGGATTGAGTGTTAACAAACATGAATCGATCATAAAATGAAAGGGTAATATTGCTCAGATTCAAGTGGGTCTAACTAACTGGGTTGCTTTTACTTCAGTCTGAAAAAGATTTGGCCACACCTTATTTTGAATTGAAAAAGTATTTCTGATGTCCATATGTCAACAGTCCAAGAAAGATATTGAAATAGAGGAATGTTATAATACTATTCAGAAGTAATTAAAATATACCCCCTAGGAAGAGGCTGAAGGAATTAAGTCTATATATTTAAGAAACAGTGTAAAAGGTGATTTAATCATGACTTTTATACAAACACATACGTGTGGAACAGAAGTTTGATCATTAGAGAGGCTTGGTTTTAATTGACTAAGAAACATGATCATCCTCTGGCTGGAAGCTGAAACTAGGCAAATTCAGGCTCTATTCACTACACACGTTTTTAATTGCTAGGGTAATTATCCATAGAAAAAGTTATTCAAAGGTTATGATGGCCTCCCTAGCACTTGAAATTCAGAATATTAAATTGGGTATTTTTTTGAAATGGCTTTTTCAAAAGGCTCTGCTGTGTTTTTAACCTAGTTATTTGACTTGAAGTAGGAATTCATTCCAAGAAGACTTATTGGCTGTGTTTTGCTAGCCTTTGAAACAGATTACTGCAATGTCCCTTTCTGGGTTTAAAATGTTATCAATAAAAAGGGAAAGAAATTAACAGAACTACTTTAATAAGCTTATGTGAAAACTCAGCCTGATCAGACTCATTTACTAAATATTATGGCTGCACTTCGAGCACCCAGATAAGACAGTACAGAATAGGTTCAGTGAGGGAGTCTTGCCTTGAAGTAATTTTTGTTGTATTTTGAACCTATACTCCAGGGAACTGAAAGACCCTCAGAGAATAGTTTAACGGTCTACCATTTAGTAGAGGGTACGTGACCTATGTGGGCTGCCTGGTATTATTATTAATGCGGAGGATAATAATAATAATCTATAATTTTATAATATATGTAAGTGCTCAGTCCTAGACTATAAGCACCATGAGCTGGGTGCTATACAAATGCAGATTCTCCTTTCACAAACTGTGTGTGTGAAGGGACAAATCTCCATCTTGCTTTGTTCGCATAACTCTAACAGGACAAACAAGTCTCTGTAAAGCAAAGACTATGCCTCATATTGTTTCTAATTCAGGAGGATTGTTTCCTATCCAGTCTAAATAGATTTAATTGGCTGTGTCACAGAATCACAGAATCACAGAATCACAGAATCATTATGGTTGGAAAGGACCTCCAGGGTCATCAAGTCCAACCTTCTCCTAGCATCACTCTAACCACTACACCACTACACCATATCCTCTCTAACCACTACACCATATCCTCAAGCACTGCATCTATTCGTTCTTTAAACACCTCCAGGGATGGTGACTCCACCACCTCTCTGGGCAGTCTATTCCAGTGCCTAACTACCCTCTCAGTGTCCAAGGCCTGTGAAAGAGAAAATCCCTTCGAACTGCTTTTAATTTCATAATGTAAAATAAATCTTTAGATCATGGAGGGCATGATCGCCGGGAAAGGGCCTCAAGTTGCACCAGGGGAGGTTTAGGTTGGACATTAGGAGAAATCTTTTCACTGACAGGGTTATCAAGCATTGGAACAGGCTGCCCAGGGAAGTGGTTGAATCAGAATCCCTGGATGTGCTTAAAAGCTGTCTAGGTGTGGTGCTGAGGGACATGTTTTAGCCACGGAATTGGTACAGTAGGGTTATGGTTGAACTTAAAGGTCTTTTCCAACCTAAATGATTCTATGATTCTATGACATCGTCTCCAGGGTAAGCCCGCTGATAAGACGTAGGGCCTTCCTGATTGCTGAAGAAGAGCTGTGGAGCTATGCCACAGAGTGAAACCTAGATTAATGCAGCAGAATATACTGTTGAGAGTTCCAAAGCATACACAAGTTTGGAAATGGTATTTGGAAAATGTGCCATCCAGAATGTGACACATGTGAGGTATACCTCTAAATTCACAAAGAAGGCATTAGAAAAATAAACTGGTTTTGACTTTGATATGACCTTTGCTTGAAGGAAAAGGTAGAACAATTTCTCCTCTTTTATTTCAGTTAAACCTTTTCAATAGTTTAATCATATGGGAAATGTCTCAAATCAAATTCCTCCCCCTCTTCAAGGGGACTAGTTAATAACCCTTCTTCAGAAAAAAATAACCTTGTTATTTTAAAAAAACTGTGTTATCTAGTGAGGTACACATACTTCTTGTTCAGTGAGTCAAGTTTTTCTGTGTTAGGTACACAAACTGCATGTTGGACTTAAAAAGGTAAAATGATTTGGGATTGAACTAGGCTAGAAAGATGTCTCCAGGCAGTGCAGATGAGTTTAAAAGACATTTTAAATATGCATTTAGCATCGGTGACTGGGCAAGCATGGATATTTGAATCAGAAGAGCAATATTATTTATGAATGTCAGATTACATTGAATAATTTTATGACACTAAGGATTAAACAAACATCAACCTAAATGTATGCCCAAAAGTCCTTATGAGCATTTAAATGACTGACATCATCCTCAGCACTTTAGAAAATTAGGTCACTTATTTCAGGACCAATAATGATATAGTAGATTTGAATGAGGCAATCGGTATTAAAAAACTTCCATAGGATATTAAAATTACTTATGTAAATAGCTTTTGCAAATACAGCTGTATATTAAAGCAATGTAATCCATACAGTAATGCTTGATCTTGTATCATGTTGAACATCTTGTTGCATTTGCCTCTGAGTGGGAAGAATGTAAAACTTTCAGTCTTTGCTTATCCTTTTTAGCACAAAAGGTATATCATAATAAACAACGACTGTATCTGGATTGTTTGCTGAGAAGCAGCAGGATTTTTTTCATGTTGAAAGCAAGAGCAAGACAGAGGCAAGGCTCTGTGGGAGACTGCAGACACTGAATTATCATATATTTAGAAATATGCAATAATCACTTGTGTGCAGGCTTCTGTAAAGCTTTTGTGAATGCTCTAGGTACAACACAAAACAGGATTTTCAGTCTTCTGCTTATTATAAAAGGGAAATTGTTGAAAAATGTGCAGTTGACTTCATAACAGTTACTGTTCAATGCATTTAAAAGACAAAGTTTTTAAATATCATTAAATATTAGCAAAGTAAAAATTCAGCAGTTCCTTACAGAGCCTTTGTTGAACAGTCCAAAGAGAAACAAGATAAGAAAAAAAGGTAAATAGGTAACTGTGTTTAAGTAATCAGATAACAGAATTCCAGAAACATTCCTAATTGTTATATATTCATTTATTTTCTTCTACATTTGTAAGTTTGAAAAATAATGCTACTGAAATAAATGCTAATGCAGGTCACATTGCTAAGGGAAGAGACACTTGCTGATTTGTTGTAAATCCCTCCATACACCCAGCTCTTTGCAATAAAGCTTACCGTTTTGACCTGTACTATTCATAGAGCCTGTGCTATTAGCAAGCTATGGAAGCTCGTGTTCAAACACTAGCACCTTAAAAGGCGGAATTACAATGTGCTGTCACCTTGTCCACCACAGGAAAAGGGAACGGTATCAGATAACCTTCAATACTGCAAGTCGTGATTGCGCTGGTCCTTACCAAGCTGCAGGCTGAATTTCTTATATATCCTTTGGAGCCTTCTCTCCCAGTATGTCTCTGGACAAGAGCACAAATTTTATTTCATTATCCTAATATGTGGCGTTTTACAACCTGCTTTTGAGCAAGGGTTCAGCCGTGACCTGTGGCCCTACCAGGTGGAAATGCATCCAAACTCAGCAGGGAGGCAGATGGCAGCAGATTCTCCAGATTGTGGCAAGCATTTTTAGCTGTCACTTTTCCCCTTAGACCTGCATAGTTCTCAAATTCCCGATGGCTTCATTAAACATTTGGGTTTAGCCCTTATTCTTGATCGCTGAGGTTGCTGGTGAGTTCTCAGGAGTGGCGTGGGAACCAAGCCTTTGCACGACAGGGCTTGGGTGTCAGTCTGGATGGTGTAAAATTAGTTCCAAGCTGGGGCAAGAGCCTAACAACACTCGTCCTCTTCCTCTGCTTCTGTGCCTGGAAGGCCTTTCTGTTTCAGCAGTGATCTCAGATTAGAGAAGAGGCAATTAGCAGTCCTTTCCCGTGAATAGAAAGGAGGGTATTTTGGAAAGTGGCTTTCACACTGTCAGTAAGCTTCTTACAAGAATTATTTTTCCAACATAATGTCCATTGACTTTAGGATTATTTTATATTCCTGGAGTGCTTCCTTGCCCATCCCTCTGATTCCTTTCTTCTATGATACAATCCCTCTATAATTAAAATTTTATGCCCTCTATCCTGTTTGTTTCTTTCCATCCAGTAATTGATCATTATTACCTTTATCCAAATAAATATCAGTGAAGGCTATATGACAGAGAACATTTTAAGGTCAGTAACAGAATTTCTGATTTCTGTTCTTCCACTGTCTATAACATTGTCATCATGCTTAAACTAATGTTTCTCCATTCACTTTGCAACCTATGAATATTATTCTTTTCCTGTTGTCTACATATACTTCCACTTTGAGAAGTTTGACTATTTTAATTCATGTTTTGTGCACTTCTCATAAATTACCTTACTCTCAAGTGCTGGATTCTGCTTTTAGTTTCAAAAACCAGAAATCACTTCAGAGTTCAAATCAGTATGACTTTTCTATTCTCCAGATGCGTTCTCTTTATGCTGTGTAGATTGTCAAGGTTTGGGTAAAGAAATCAGTAGCAATTGCTATTATCCATAGATACACTGTGGACTTTGCTTCTTTGAATTTAATCTGATCAGTTGGCAGTAGATTCTCTTTCCAGAAAACTAGTTCTGCTGTCTTCACTGATCATTTTATACAAGTATTTGAGAGGGGATATTCTTGACAGTTGTCCTGTGTTGAAAACCATGGTGCTATTTACAGGTTCCTGTCTAGTGCTTTTTTTAAGGTTAACAAAACTGTAGCTACTACATTTCAGTCAGAATAGTGAAGATAATTTTTTTTAACTTCAAGATAAAACTATTTTTGCAGTATCAGTGTGAAACACTATTGGCCTCACTTTATCGTTTTCTGCCTTTCTTTGCTGGGAGAAAAGGCAAGTAATGTAGTATTGCCAACCTGTAATTCCTTCCTCCTACGAAATATCTATTTCTACTGTAGGTGGCAGTTGACATTGTTTGTCCCACTTTATATGGATTAAAGTAGTGGGAGGAAATCATGTGTCCTGGGGAGCTGCTGTGTATATAGCTTCTTTCTCTATTAGGCTAGTGAGTGGGTTGCACTTGAAGTTATAACATGCTTTCTTTCCTCCACTTGAAGGTCAATGGGACTGCCTGATTGTTAGATAAAGTCTTTGTCCACTACCCTCACGCAGATTAAATTCCCACTTCCCAGAGGGAAAGAAAATCAGGGGCAAATTGAATCTGCTTGTCTTTTAAAAAAAAATTATTTTTACTATCTTTTTGATGAAGAACAGCAAATTAATATAGTAAAATTCTACTACTCATAGCTAAATTATGAGTGCTAGTTGCAAAGCAGATTGCCTGAACAGGAACAGCAGAATGTGAAACATTATCTGCAGAATGGGAAATACATCATAGTCATCATGACTCTATTAGAACAAACCTTCCAGTAAGTAATAATAGATACACAATGAAATAATGAAAGGAACTACTCAGATAAAGGATCAGAGAGGTCACTCTTCAAATTTTCCAAGTCACTTAAATATGAAAACAAACATGTTTTTCTGTTCAGTAAAAGGTAAGGAAACAAAAAATAGTTTGTCCTCCTCTATTTGGAGTGGATATTTAGATTAGAAAGTCTGCTTTGTATATTTTATTAACATCACTAATAAAATACCGATATCAGATGGCACTGAAGATATCCTCACAAAAATAAACTGTTGATTTCTTATTACCTGCAGATTATAAGGTATGTTAACCATTTATAAAAATATAAATACTTTAATTCATACTTTAATCTTCTAATTAGATGTTTATGTAAAATTATCACAGTGCCTTAAAATAAGAATTTTCCTTATTAATTTTTCTAAATTAAACAATTTTAATTTCATATTCTCTATTGTTGAATAATACCTTCAAAAACATACATGGTAAGGTTGGAAAAGTAAGAAAATACCTGTAAAAATAATACAACTAACAGGCAAGGCACCACTTTTCCAGCTTCAGTTAGGAGGAAAATAAAAGCAGTCATATAAGACAAAGTAAATGTGACTTGGCTTTCAGAGGAATTGAAAAGTTGTCACCTCTGGTGATCATAGAAGCTGGCAGGACTCAGCATTTTTGAAAAGCGGGACATACTTATTTAGGAATACAAGTATAAATTTAATGTGTCATTCTCAACCTAGGCAAATGATGGACCAAAGCATGGCTCTTGAATAATCTGTAAATAAAGTTTCCCATTTATATTTTTTATGCATTTGTGACTATATATGCTTCCTCCTGTAGAAAGCTAACTTTCACATATTAGGATTCTGACCCTGGGAATGGCAGAGCAGGTCTTTGAATCTTGAGTTCTGTGGGTTTTTTATAAGGTTAGATCTGTATTCAATGAGCAGATAAACTCGCTTACCATGGTACCTGAGACATGGGAGTAGTCCTCATGGTTGATTACCAGTTAGAACATGTAGTGAAATCTCACTGAGGTGTTCTCTGCCTCTTTCTCTTTCTGTGGAGAGGAATGGAGGGAGAGGAGCAGAAAGGGATAGGGAGAGCAGTGCACAGCCAGATCTTCCCACCCTGGGTTCACGATCAGGCATGGCAATTTCAGTATGGGAGCTCCCATAGTGCAGAGGTAGCCTCAATGTCATAGAATCATAGAATCGTTTGGGTTGGAAGGGACTACCCATGGGCTTGGACACCTTCCACTAAGACAGGTTGCTCAAAGCCTCATCCAACCTGTCCTTGAACACTTCCAGGGAGGGGTCATCCACACATTCCCTTTGCAACTTGTTCCAGTGACTCACCAGTCTCACAGTAAAGAATTTCTTCCTTATATCTAATCTAAATTCACCCTCTTTCAGTTTGAAACCATTAGCCCTTGTCCTATTACTACAGCCCCTGATGAAGAGTACCTCACCAGCTTTTTTGTAGACCCCCTTTAGGTACTGAAAGACTGCTGTAAGGTCTCCCTGGAACCTTCTCTTTGCTAGGTTAAATAATCCCAACTCTCTCAGACTATTCTCATATAGGATATGCTCCAGTCCCCTGATCATCTTTGTGGCCCTCCTTTGAACCCACTTGAGCAATTCCATGTCTTTCTTACACTGGAGGCCCCAGAGCTGGATGCAGTACTTCAGGTGCGGTCTCAAAAGAGCAGAGTAGAGAGAAAGAATCACCTCTGTCAATCAGCTGGCCACACTTCTCTTGATGCAGCCCAGGATGCAATTGGCTTTCTGAGCTCTGAGCACACATTGCTGGATCATACTCAGTTTTTCATCCACCAGTAACCCCAAGTCCTTCTCCACAGGGCTGCTGTGGATACACTCATCGTCCAACCTTATTTGTGCTTGAGATTCCCCCAACCCAGGCGTAGGACCTTGCACTTGGCCTTGTTGAACTTCATGAGGTTCTCATAGGCCCACCTCTCAAGCCCATCAATGTGCTTCTGGATGGCATTCCTTCCCTCTAGAGTATGAACCACACCACTCAGCTTGCTGTCGTCCACAAACTTGCTGAGGATGCACTCCTTTCCACCATCAATGTCCCCAACAAAGATGTTAAATAATACTAGTCCCAGTAGGGATCCCTGAGGGACACTACTTCCCAGTGGTCTCCACTTGGACATTGAGCCATTGACTGCAACCTTTTTAGTGCAACCATCCAGCCAATTCCTTATCCACTGAGCTGTCCACACATGAAATCTATGTCTCTCCATTTTAGAGACAAGGAGGCTATGTGGACAGCGTCAAATGTCTTGCACAAGTCCATTGGTTGCTCTGCCCTTATCCACCAACATTGTAACCCTGTTGTAGAAGGCCTTCAAACTTGTCAGGCGTGATTTGCCCTTAGTGAAGCCATGCTGGCTGTCACCAATCACCTCCTCATTTTCCATGTGCCTTAGTGTAGTTTCCAGGAGGATCTGCTCCCTGATCTTGCCAGGCACAGAGGTGAGACTGACTGGCCCGTGGTTCCCCAGGCCTTTCTTTTTTCCCTTTTTAAAAATGGGGGTTATGTTTCCCCTTCTTCTAGTCACTGGGAAATTCACCGGTCTGCCATGACTTTTCAAATATGATGGATTGTAGCTTAGCAACTTCATCTGCCAGTTCTCTCAGGATCCTCACATGCATCTCATCAGGTCCCATGGACTTGTGCAAATTCAGGTTCCTTATGTGGTCTCAAATCTGATTTTCTCCTATGATGGGAAGTACTTCACTCTCCTAGTCCCTGCCTTTGGATTCTACGAATTAGACAACATGGCTAGAGCACTTGCCAGTGAAGTATGAGGCAAAAATATTGTTCAGTCCACATTGTTAATGTCCACAGGGTACATTAAAAAACTCTACAGGTGGTTTCTTTTAACACATGTGTATTGTCACTCATATTTATACACACTGAATGTGAAAATTCTGCAGTCTAGGGGGAGATCTTGCTCACCAACTTCTAAGGAATATTTTGCAAATTTTAGCTGAAATAATGTGTTGATTGGATCCTGTGTTATGACATCTGGAACATTAGCCCCAGCTGTCTTTGGAACCAGTGTTCATTCGGCATCAAAATTAAGCAAAGCAAGCTTACTCATTTACATATTTTGCATATTTATAAAACCACTGTTTTCCTGTATCAGTAAAAATCTGGGTGCAGAGACAAATCAGCCCAGCTCCATTGACTTTAAAGGACCTGATATGATTGATACCAGCTGTGATTTTGGCCTGCTGTGTTTAGCTGTAGTTTACATTGAATGACATAAAACCAGGAAACATGATGTGGCAAATATGTAGAAGTGTTTTAAATCTTCTCTTGGGAAGCTTCTGCATAACAGTACTGATTTGAAATCCATGAAACTTTACAAGTAGAAGAGCTGGGATAAAGCAAAAGCAGCTCTGGACCCATGAAATAAGCCTGAAATTATTTCTAGGAGAGTATTGGCGCTTAACAAGTAAAAACTGCCACAATATCTGAAGTTACACTGCTGTGGCCACCGTGTAGGTGCAGTGGTACCTCCAAGACACATTTCTGCTGGAATATTATTTCTTGATTTACTCTTCAGCTTCCCCTGCAGCTGGAGACTCTCTCTCAGTTTTAATGAAAATAAAAACACAGCTGGGTAGGAACATCATCTCCTGGAAAACAATGAATTCTTCACACTTCATGGAATAACATAAATAAAGAAAACCCACGCTAAGGTATCAAAGATTACACAGAGGAATCAGTGACTGACAGAAATAAAGGAAGGAGATCCAGCTGAAAACACAAGCTTGGGGAAACATGATCTCAGGGGAGGTTTTTCTGAGGAGTAACAGGGGTGGCTCTGAGTGCAGTTTCCTGGAGAGGGGATAAGGTGTACAACCACAGCTGTTCTGGTCATCTGCAAGAGCCAGGACACACCTGCAGCATCTGAGAAGGGATTCAGGCATGGTAGCTGAAAAAAACAGTCCTAATAGACTTTTAATGCAGAGGCTTTCTTATACATGTGTGCATTTGTCTGCACGTACGCACGTATTACATACAAACCTGCACATGTGTGTCCAATAAGATTGTTTGTATGCTTGCCAAAAGTTTAAACGTGTTATGTTTAAATAGGTGGAAGTACTTTGTTACTGACATGACTGCTTGACATGTTCATAGATTTAAATATTGTTTTTATAATAGGGCATCATCAGCTTGAAATCTCACTTGCATCTGAAAGTACTTTTGATGTTTCAAGGCACATATAAAGTTACAATAACTGTAAGGTAATAGAAGTTGAAATATTTCACCTGCTCTATTTCTTTANGCGTGATTTGCCCTTAGTGAAGCCATGCTGGCTGTCACCAATCACCTCCTCATTTTCCATGTGCCTTAGTGTAGTTTCCAGGAGGATCTGCTCCCTGATCTTGCCAGGCACAGAGGTGAGACTGACTGGCCCGTGGTTCCCCAGGCCTTTCTTTTTTCCCTTTTTAAAAATGGGGGTTATGTTTCCCCTTCTTCTAGTCACTGGGAAATTCACCGGTCTGCCATGACTTTTCAAATATGATGGATTGTAGCTTAGCAACTTCATCTGCCAGTTCTCTCAGGATCCTCACATGCATCTCATCAGGTCCCATGGACTTGTGCAAATTCAGGTTCCTTATGTGGTCTCAAATCTGATTTTCTCCTATGATGGGAAGTACTTCACTCTCCTAGTCCCTGCCTTTGGATTCTACGAATTAGACAACATGGCTAGAGCACTTGCCAGTGAAGTATGAGGCAAAAATATTGTTCAGTCCACATTGTTAATGTCCACAGGGTACATTAAAAAACTCTACAGGTGGTTTCTTTTAACACATGTGTATTGTCACTCATATTTATACACACTGAATGTGAAAATTCTGCAGTCTAGGGGGAGATCTTGCTCACCAACTTCTAAGGAATATTTTGCAAATTTTAGCTGAAATAATGTGTTGATTGGATCCTGTGTTATGACATCTGGAACATTAGCCCCAGCTGTCTTTGGAACCAGTGTTCATTCGGCATCAAAATTAAGCAAAGCAAGCTTACTCATTTACATATTTTGCATATTTATAAAACCACTGTTTTCCTGTATCAGTAAAAATCTGGGTGCAGAGACAAATCAGCCCAGCTCCATTGACTTTAAAGGACCTGATATGATTGATACCAGCTGTGATTTTGGCCTGCTGTGTTTAGCTGTAGTTTACATTGAATGACATAAAACCAGGAAACATGATGTGGCAAATATGTAGAAGTGTTTTAAATCTTCTCTTGGGAAGCTTCTGCATAACAGTACTGATTTGAAATCCATGAAACTTTACAAGTAGAAGAGCTGGGATAAAGCAAAAGCAGCTCTGGACCCATGAAATAAGCCTGAAATTATTTCTAGGAGAGTATTGGCGCTTAACAAGTAAAAACTGCCACAATATCTGAAGTTACACTGCTGTGGCCACCGTGTAGGTGCAGTGGTACCTCCAAGACACATTTCTGCTGGAATATTATTTCTTGATTTACTCTTCAGCTTCCCCTGCAGCTGGAGACTCTCTCTCAGTTTTAATGAAAATAAAAACACAGCTGGGTAGGAACATCATCTCCTGGAAAACAATGAATTCTTCACACTTCATGGAATAACATAAATAAAGAAAACCCACGCTAAGGTATCAAAGATTACACAGAGGAATCAGTGACTGACAGAAATAAAGGAAGGAGATCCAGCTGAAAACACAAGCTTGGGGAAACATGATCTCAGGGGAGGTTTTTCTGAGGAGTAACAGGGGTGGCTCTGAGTGCAGTTTCCTGGAGAGGGGATAAGGTGTACAACCACAGCTGTTCTGGTCATCTGCAAGAGCCAGGACACACCTGCAGCATCTGAGAAGGGATTCAGGCATGGTAGCTGAAAAAAACAGTCCTAATAGACTTTTAATGCAGAGGCTTTCTTATACATGTGTGCATTTGTCTGCACGTACGCACGTATTACATACAAACCTGCACATGTGTGTCCAATAAGATTGTTTGTATGCTTGCCAAAAGTTTAAACGTGTTATGTTTAAATAGGTGGAAGTACTTTGTTACTGACATGACTGCTTGACATGTTCATAGATTTAAATATTGTTTTTATAATAGGGCATCATCAGCTTGAAATCTCACTTGCATCTGAAAGTACTTTTGATGTTTCAAGGCACATATAAAGTTACAATAACTGTAAGGTAATAGAAGTTGAAATATTTCACCTGCTCTATTTCTTTAGCTTGTGTGACAGTGTTTCATATACACTGGTTTTCCCCAGCTACTCAGTCTTACCTTTAGTTTTAGAGACCTTGTTGAAAACAAAGAGAAAGATATTTCTCAAGTGGAAAGTTTTTCTGCCTTTCTCTCTTTACTACCTCACCCCAATCCATGAATATTTTTAAATGTGTCTAAACATAGGCATGAAAATAGCTGAGGTAAATATTATTATTTGTATGCTTTAGAAGATAACTTTTCTGTAAAGTTCTCTTATAGATCAGGCCCACTGCTAGGGTAATTAATGGGCAGATGTAGTCCTTGAAACTACTTTTAAATCATCTCATGAAACTGATTCAATTTTAATTTGATAATCTCCCTTTAATGGTGCTTATTGTACAGTCAGTGCTGGTTAATAGGAACATTCATTTCTTTGCCAGGAAGCGGTTTAAGGTAAGGTATTTAATAGCTATTTCAGACCTCATGCCAGATATTATGGATACCTGAGAATTTATCGTTACCTTTATATGTGCAGTAGTCCCTTGAATAGTATCTTTGAAATTTGAAAAAGTATTGCATTATTTTTCAAATATGTGGAGATACCACAGAAGGAAATACTGTTGTCCTTACAGATTTAACAATGTAGCTTACATTTCTTCCATTTTTACAGCTGAAAATGAATCCTGTTTTACAATTATGATATATTCTGATCTTTTCTTTGTGACAGAAGGGCATATTTACATTTAACCCATCACAATGAAGTAAACGTAAGCCTTAGGAAATGCTTGCATTTGCTAGAGATGACCTTTGGTTTACACTGGAAAGAAACTGAGGCTTTGTTGCTCCAAGGATGGGTTGCCTTTTACAAGCATAGCTATCTCCTTACAGCTGTGTTTGAGATCTGGTTTGAACATGGTAATGACTAAAAAATGTAGAGGAAAGGAGGCAAGTGATTCTGAGAAGGAAATGGAATGAAGTTTATTTTTTTTTTGAAACAGTGTGAGATTTGGCTCTGCTCTGTACCTCCACAACTGAACCTTTATTGTACTCTCAGGGATGGTGGTTTTACTGTCTGCTTCCCACACGCAGTTTTTCAGTGACATCTCTTGTTAGTTTTCATCTTCATTCTTATTTTTAATCACACTTTAAAAGAAGACTGCCAACACTTACTAGCCATATATAAAATTGGAAGGTCAAGGAAATAGAAGAAATTATTTCTTTTCCTTTTCCCCTAATTTTATCTCTTGTATAGAATTTTTGGCTCAGTTTAGGCAAAGTATTCCCCAAATGATGGAATATTGCGCCATTACTTGTAAATGGAGCAATTAAAGTTTGTCAGCCAATTAGTTGCAAGCAATTTGTTGAGTAAGATTGTGGGAGGAATGACCGTGGAGTGAATGAGCTGTGTGGAAGAGAGCAGGGGCTGTAATGGGAGTGGGCTATGAATTACTTTGCTGTGAACAGAAAGGCTTCTGTTAATTTGCTAAAAAAAGAGAGCAAAGCCATCTGTTTGCCACTTTCTCTGTGGTTTATTTCCTTAATTTTTTTTAAGGTGTAGTCCAGTTCTCAGAGACTGTTTGCACCTTGGCTTTAGGTAATGTCTCTATTTTATCTCCATTATTTAAATAACTGACAAGTCTCCAGAGTTCAGGATAGTTAGGAAAGGGCATGAATTGCTTCTTGGTTTCAGTCTGGCTTCAAAATAATAATTTAAAAGTGCAGTGTTTCATTAGTTGCATAGCAGTCAAAGTACTCTCAGAATAAGAACTTACTGGTCCAGGATCAACTTATATAATAATAAAAATAAGAAAAGAGAAAATACATATTTTATGAATTTGTTATTTAAACAGCACATCTTAAAAGTCTGTTTGCTTCAGCAGGTCCAAAATATAATTTATACATTGTGTTTGCTTTATAGCATTAAGCTGCCTAAAGCAATAACATCCAACAGCTGAAGTAAAATGTGTTGTCAAGCAAATACTGAAAGAGGGAATTAAAGGGAACACCTGTGTCTTGTTAATAGAAATCACATCCATGCTGGACTTCTAATAGCCTAAATAATACAAATTTAGCTAGAAGTAACAAAGCAGATGGAAACATCTGTATATTGTATGCAGTGACAGTTATTGAATGGTAGAGTATCTGGCCCTGCTTTCCTCTCAGTAAACATTATTTGCATAGTAGTTTTCATCCTTTACATCATTAACCCTTGAAAAACTTTGATGTCTGATGAAGATAGCATAGTTTGTATTAGAGGATTAGTACAGGTAGACAGTCTGATCCTGATGTAAATACACAGGTACAGATGTAAGTCATGTAAACATCCAGTATGGAAGTACAAAGAACATGCGGATTGACCTAAGCAAAAAATCATAGAATCATAGAATAGTTCTGCTTAGAAGAGACCTTTAAGATCACCAAGTCCAACCATTAGCCCAGAACTGCAGGTCAGCACTAAACCATGTCCCTAAGCACCACATATACCCATCTTCTAAATACCTCCAGGGATGGTGACCTCACCACTTCCCTGGGCAGCCTGTTCCAGCTCTTGACAACCCTTCCAGTGAAGTTTTTCCTAATATCCAATCTAAAACTTGTGACTGGCTACCAACTGGATTGAACTCCATTCACTACCACTCTTTGGGCCCTGCCATACAGCCAATTTCTATCCAGTGAAGTATATACTCATCCAAGCCATGAGCAACAAGATTCTCCAGCAGATGCTGTGGGAAACAGGGTCAAAATTTTTACTAAAGTCCAGGTAAACAACATCCACAGCCTTTCCCTCATGTACTAAGCAGGTCACCTTGTCATAGAAGAAGATCAGTTTAGTCAGTCAGGACCTGCCTTTCATAAACCCATGCTGCTCGGGCCTGACCCGCCTGGTTGTCCCCTAAATGCTGCATGATAGCACTCAAGATGATAGGCTCTGTAACCTTCCCCAGCACTGAAATCAGACTGAGAAGCCTGTAGTTCCCTAGATACTTCTTCCAGCCCTTCCTGTAGATGGGCATTACATTTGCTAACCTCCAGTCAACTGGGACTGCCCTGCCTAGCCAGGACTGCAGATAAATGATTGAAAGTGGCCTGGTGCGCACTTCCACCAGCTCC
>VZZY01013696.1:0-14782 GCA_013400335.1 Eurystomus gularis
ATATATATATATGTGGTCCCCTTCATCTTCCCTTCAGTGGACTAAAAAGTTTCTCTAGCATTCCATGTCAGCTATCATCAGCAGGCTGGCTGAATCCTCACTTTCCTCAGACAGTGATTCCAGTCTCCATCACTCGCCATGTTTGCAAAAAAATACACCCTCAAGCATCTTCTATGTGTCTTTCACTTGCAAAAAGTTCGGCACAAACATCTGCACACTTGCCTCACGGTAAAGCTACTCCCTAAGTTTGTCCCTTGCCATACTCCCTACAAAAGCCTTAGGCTACTGATCTTACATCACCTCCCTATTTCCTTCTCTCTCTCATCTGTCTGCCTGAGTCTCTTACTCTGTCCCTTACACTTGCTCTGTCCCTTACACTTGCTCTGTCCCTTATACTCTGCTGTCCCTTACTTCCACAGAGTAAACTAGCCTTTTTTCAGGTCTATGCTACCATGGAAAGATTGCTTTGGGTAACTCTGTCATCTCATTAAAGGTTAATAGGGGCATATGTGTATTACACTGCATTAAAGCAGTATATCTGTAACCAATAACTACAAAGTGTATACAATAGTAAATTTAATAGAATACCTCCTTGCTTTCCTTCCACCTACTCCATCTAATCTAACTAAGCAGTGATTTCAACATTCAGGACATACGAAAGAAAACCATCAAGTTCAATAAATATCAACTATGTCAAATTTATTTACATATGTATTTTTATTTTCCTTGTAGAAGTTACTCTCATGATAGCTAAGAAGCAACAACAGAATTTTTTCTTTGTGCATACCTTAATATCTTGATCTGTGTATATGCATGCTACTTTGAGATTAGGAATAATTTGTTTGTGTCAGTCTGTGAGTGTCTGAGGTTGTGCATGTATATTCAAAGCTGCAACACCTTAGAGGAAAATTACTCTATTTAATCTATAACCATGGTTTCTTTCAGATATAACACAGAGGTTAGCAAACTAAGCATTTACACGCTTTGAATAAATAGCCTTACAGGAAAGATTATAGAAATACATTTACAAAAAGTGAGTTTGTAAATTTTGTGAACCAGTTCTAGAAATGATTTGACAAAAAGCCTACTTAAACATTCATTCTTTTTGCACACACAGGTTAACAATTTTCCACTGTTTTTTTTCCTAAGACATCAGCTGAGCCAGTAACTAAATATTTCCCAAGACCATTTGTAGTTTATTGTTCATAAGATATTTACATAGATGCTTTATGTATTCTTAGTCTGAGAAAGGACGTCATTAACCAAGTAAAACACTGAAGCACCAGTAGTAGGGCTGAATCATGCAGAAAAAATGTGATGGAGGCAGAAGAATGGTTGTCATGCACAGGACTCATACCAGATTTTAATTAACTTGATAAATTGAGAGTGTTTCTAGTATATGAAAGTAGTCTTAAGTAGAAAAGCCATTTACTTGTTTATGATCTCAAAGATAATCAGTAAAAACATAATATACTGTGTTGGTATATGAGGCCCCATGGACTTAGGAACTTATGAACATTCAGCTGGTACAGCTAGTCCCTTACAATTTTAGTGTCCACAAATGTAAAGTCACCGTTCCCACAGTCATGGTCCTCCAGCCCAGAGAACAAGGCAGCCCAAGGTCTATCATCAGTATTAAAGTCTGAAGCAGAAATCATTGAATACTGCTTTTCCTTTGAACCTATTTGTCAGTTGAGCATCTTCATCAAGTATCAGTCCAATGTTTTCCTTTAACCTCCTTTTGCTATTAACATATCTAAAAGAGCCTCTTTTTGTTGTCTGGCACAACACCTACCAGTTTAAACACTAGTTGGCCTTTGGCCTTAAGTGTTTTCACCATGCATATGTGAACCATGCCCCATGTGAACCATCTTCCTTCAAAGCCTGACCTTGCTTCCAGAGATCATACAATTTATTTTTCCTCCCAAGTTCTAAAAGGAGTTCCATGTTCAGAAAAGCTGGTCTTCTGCCTCACTTGCTTGATTTACAATGCAATAAGATTGACTGCTCCTGTGCTTTTGAAAGATGATTCTTAAAACCTGACCAGCACTCATGGACCCCTAAGCTCTCAAAGCAGATTCCCAGGAACACTGCTAAGTAGCTACTTGAGTAGCTTAAAGTTTACTCTCTTGAAAGACAGCACAGCAACTCTGCTGTGCTTTTTCCTCATTACACCAAAAATTTTAAACTCAACCATTTTGTGGTCACTGTGTCCAAAACAGCTACCTAACATTACATCTCTCATGAGTTCTTCTCTTTTCACAAATAACAAATTTATGAAAGCATTCTTCTCAGTTGGCTCACTAAGTACATGTGACAATAAATTACCTTTAACATGCTTCAGAAATTTCATATGGTATTCCCAGCTGATGTCTAGAAAACTGAAATCTCCCATAAGGACAAGAGCTACTGATACCGTGATTTCTCCTAATTGCCTATAGAATAACTCATCAGTGTTATCATCCTGGCTAGGTGATGCACAGTAGATACCCTCAATGAAATCCGCTTTTTTTTACATCTCCCTAATCCTCATCCAGAGGCTCTCAACCACCATTTGTGGGCACTGAAATTGTAAGGGACCAGTGGCGCCAGCTGAATATTCATAAGTTCATAACTGTAGGGGCTGTACAGTCAAACTTCTCCCTTACATGCTACTGCCCTCAACTTGTCTGCTCTGCCTATTCCTCATCAACAGCCTATAGCCCTCCACCCCAGCACTCCAGTCATGGGGCACATTCCACCAAGTCTCACTAATACCAATGACATCACAGCCCTGGGAATGGATTAATGCTTCCAGTTCATGCTGTTTGTTTCTCATACTGCATGCAATGGGGTGCAAGAAATCTTGTAGATTAGCAATAGAATTGCACAAAGTTCAGTGAAGAAGGTAAGAGAAGACTTTTTCCTGTATATGTGTGTCAATTGGATGGATGGGTGAATAACTGCATCTTACAGAGAGAATTATGAGTTCAAGAAACATGGATGAGATCTTAAACATATTTGGAATTTTGGAATACTGTTACAAGTGAAACCACTGCCTTCTAGGGTATAAACCAAGCAGTAAATGTTGGAAGGCCTAGTTTATTTCAGTTTTAGATTTCCTGGCAGAAGAGATTATAGTTAGCTGATGATATAATCTGATCTTTTTAACCAATAGTTAAATATATAGAAACCAAATGGATATTTCAAATCCAGCATAGATTTCCAGACAGAAGACAGCAAGCTATGCTTTACAGAGCAACAGTGAAACCCAAAAGAGCCACACACAAGGCAGACTGCTCCCAAAACCTCACATATTTCCATGTCCTATGCTGACAGGGCTATCTCTATGGAGAATAACTCTTCTCTAAGTGGCTATCTCTGTTCCACAGCAGTAATGCACCAACTTCAATATCTGCTGGTAAAATTTAATTGTGTGCTGTTGTTATTCCGTGTTTCCCAGGCTGCAGTTTGGGAACTTTTTGTAAACAAGTCTTGGGGTCAACTCAGTCCTCAGAGCTTTACTGAGCATTGTGAACAAGGCCCACCAGAGTAGTCCAGAAAGTGTCAGTTCTCTATGGTTTCAGTGAAATGTGTCATTTTATCATCAGAGAATGATATGACACTCAAGAGAATTCCAGTCTGCCATGGTCAAAGTTACTTTCCCTCATCATTCAATGGGATAACAAAAGAACAATATGATACAAACAGCATACCTAGAAGTCTTCTGCAGTTTCCCATCTTGTAGTTCATTCACAACTTGTCAGATGAAAGGAATCAAAGTATTAGGAGGAGAGTGTGTAAGACATGCCTTTTTTATTTCAATGTTCAGTAAAAACATGTGGATGTATCTCACAAATTAAAACGATTGTTCTTCAAATTATAATTCAAATTATGGTTATGTTATGAGGTATGACTATCAAGCACAGTAAAAATAATCCTGCTTATCTAAGACTCCATTTATCTGAGTTGATCTAATATTTTTTCTAATATATCTAAAGTTTGAATTATCAGACTTTCTACAGAAGACACTGAATTGAACCCCAAAACTAAACTTCTGAACATTGAAATATTTATAATCAACTCATAGAAATCATCCTCTTAAAAGCCCTCCCATGACTACCTTGTTTCTACCAGTCATTTTCTTATAAATATGGTTACTGAACATCTATTAAAATAAAATACATAGAAATCAACCTGGTTGTTGTGCTTTTATGTTTTGCAGGTGCAGTTTTTATGCAAAATTGTACAGGATTTTATCTTTTGCTGATAATAAATCCTAGTACGTAGACTATCATTAACATCAACATTGCCCTTCTGTAAAGACTTGAAATTAAAGATTCATTACAACTAACATACATGATTTACGGAAAGCAGAGTTATCAAAGCATATGCTCTTCTGCAAGCCGTACAAGCTATTTAATTATCTAACTTTCTAGTGTTTGCTGGAAATATGGAATGTCAGATACCATCAAGAGTAGTAGATCTAACTTCTAATACTTAGAGTTTCCTGCACCATAATAAGGTTTAGAATAGCACTTATAACAGTTTTATTGACATATACCTTGGCCATACTTTCATTACCATGGTGCAGACCTCTTTATATTTCTGTGTTTGGGTCCTAGCACATCTGTTGGAACAAAATTTGTTTTCTGTAATCAATTCTGTGGACGAATTCCACTGCTTTCTTTAAGCACTAGCACCAGTAATGATAGTTTCCTCACTTGTAAAGTGTTTTCATTTGTAAAATCAATTTACCACAGCCTCTAAATAGCTGAGCCACTTGAGAGCATGTTTTTCCCCACATTTTGCTATTATTGTTGAATGTGATTGTGATCTAATCTACACCAAAGTAACATCTATGAAAGTTAGACTAAAAGCCACTAAAAGCATGTTTTAAGAGAAAAAATAAAGCTAACTAAAATAATATGAAGAATCAATGTCTGAAGCTTGATTCAGGCATAGACTCTTTCAGCAAAGATAGAAATAGGTTCGTGGGACTCATTTCACACAACTTTAGTCATCTAAAATTTAGATATCTGATGTAAATTAATGCACTACTCTTTCGTGAATTAAACATGGTAAATAATTAATGAAGATGATTTGTCCTATCCTAAAAAACAATCTGAGATAGGTGAAGAAAAATTTTGTCTGAAGACTCTGAAGGCAGCTGTATATTTCCAGTGGAGAAAGCCTAGACATCTCAGTTAGAGTGAAGGCAGCTGTATATTTCCAGTGGAGAAAGCCTAGACATCTCAGTTAGAGTGGGATAGCTTTCATTATGCTTTCAATTAGCTGTTTGAAAGTCATACTTTTTAGTCCAGCATAACTTTCTCAGCTCTATTTATAGTCAAGAGAGATACACAAATAGTTTAGCATAGTGATTTGTTCTGCCTACCTTAGAAACCTACGTGGAGATGATATCCAATGATGAGGCCTAGATCACAGTATTAGGAAATAATAAATTTCACCACAGGAGAAAATGTATTTAGAAAGATTATTAATTTGACTCAGACTGTAAAACTTATCAAAATGAAGTGTTTCTTCTGGTAATGTATTAAGTAAAATACTGAAATTATGGTCTTTGAAACAAAGTGATCAGTAGCTGGACAGTAAAATGAAAGTTAACGAAAGAAACCAAACAGCGCTGGTAAAGTAATGTAAGCCATATAACAACTGAAAGCAATATAAATTACTGAAAGTGGTAAATTAATCAGATTACTTTCTATCCAGGGCTCTCCGAATGTGCTTCTTATAGTGAGTGTCTAAACTACAGAGTTAAAACACCTAAGCAGCAATCCTAATTTAGATATTGTAGCTAATATTCTCCATTATTGTCTAGACAACTTTAGTTCATAAGAGGGTTCAAACACTGAAATTCTTTGTTCCAAAGACTTCTTGACCTTAGAATCTCTAGAGATGTCTTTTTATGCTTTTCTACCACACCAACTGAAATCAATGCATCACAAAATGCAAAGTCTTTGAATCTGCACACAGATTTCATCTCCAAAGGCAGTGTGGCTCTTGTGCAGTCTTTGCTCTCATTATTTGTCTCTGGCTGATCAGAATGTTCTGTTTCTCAAAACAGAAATAAAGGTCTCTGCAGGAAAGCAGAAATTTACAAAACTTGTATAATTCATCTTTTACTTTTTTTGTTTTTGTTAATAAGGGATGGGGAGACGTTACAGAATTTGGACTTTCTCTCAGTATTTCACAGTCTCATTGCTCTCTTCTCTCATTAATAAAGATTTATTGTAAGGAACAAGGGACTTATGAGACAAAGAGAAGAAGACAAGAAGACCCATGTGGCTTCATTAACCAGATCCGAGCTCATTCTGTCTGCAAACACCAAAGTGGAGATCTGTCCCCTAATGTTAAGTTGCTCTTTATAACTTCAGGTTACTATGTATTAAATTCATGTAACTCTAGCTATCTAAAAATTCCATGTCCTATCTAAGATTATAATTTAAGAGCCCTCTCTAGTCAATGAAAGTAAAGAGGTTCCTTCATGGTGATTTTCCCATCTACCTTAGGCACATTTTCCATGCTGTGATACCTTCAATGACTGCAACAGGAGGACTAGACAACCAGCAGAGGCAAGACATATAATCTTTTAAATGCCTACAGTTAAGTGCAATGAATCACATTCCAGAGAAGGACCAAAGAAGGGCACCTAAGCTAGGGAAGGACCTCGAGCACAAGTTTTGTGAGGAGCCACTGAGAGAGCTGAAGAAAGCTCTCTCTTTATTCTGAAGAAAGCTAAGGGGAGACCCTGTTGCTCTCCACAACTACCTGAAAGGAGGTTGTAGACAATTGGGTGCTTGTCTCCATTGTGGGTGGAGACAACCAAGAGTGACCAGGCTGCAAGCAGGCACCCCTTTTTATCTCATTGTGTGTTTTCCCAAACTTGGTTCTCCCCAAAGCATATTGATGCTTTTTGATTTTTGATTGATATCCATCCCTTTCACTGCCTCTGCTTCCTCCCTTAAACAGCTTGTAGGAAGTAAGACTGAATGCTGTGCAACCCCAAAATGCTCTTCCTCTGCATCCTATACTGTGTTCCATACCCCTAGGCAGCAAATCCCCTCAGGAGGAAAGGTGATACTGAGGGTCACTCCTGTTTGTCTCATCTTGATGGTTTCACACCTGGATCATGGACTTGAGGATCTCTTGGGACAGCCCTGAGAGTGGCCTGGACAGCAAGTCCCCTTCTCTGAGCCCCTAACTGAGGTTTCTGCCTGCCCTTTGGCCTCTCTGCTCCCCTAGGCTGGTGAAGATGGGCATTTGATGAGCTGATGGCTCCTGTGATTGGTCTGGGATCAGCCAAGGCAGGGTATTTTCTTATAGCCAATTAGTTAATGTATGAGAGCATATAGGCCATCAAGAATCACCTGAATAGATCTTCACAATTAGCCAAATCCAGCTTTACTAGGCTTCTCAAGGAGACTCCACTGAACTAAAGCAGTATCTGCGGTTTCCAGTACTGAACTCTTGATTGTGATTTCAAATGATTTACAAAGAAGCTACTGACTGGGTGTCAGTGCAACTGTGCTTAATTAGGACAAACTCATTAAAATAAAGAGTAAAGCTTGTTCCTCTCGGGAAATAAAAATATATTAGAGAATGGATTTTTTTTTTTCTTCTTTTTTTAGCATGAAGCTGCTTAACAAAAAAAGGTGATGGGAGCTGTTTTGATACAGTTTACATAAATTCTTATCCAAAAACATATTCAGTGTTCATATCTGAATGACAAATTATTTTTCTCTAGGAAGTCTGCTGAAATGGGTCCTGAACACCCAGAAGGGTTTACTGAAAACATCATTAATGATGATGTGGAGATTTATAAGACATAAAAACAGTGATGAGTGTCCCACAACACATTTCCGAAAACAAGGCATGAAAATAATGTCAGGGAGCAAAGCTAGAATAAGATTTCCATTGCACCATTCTGTCATACACATTGTTTTTAAAATGGAAAATTACTGAAAAGTGTTATATAGTTAGTCTGCATATGTCTAGCACAGTTTTTTCTGGGCATTCATTTTAGATCTTCTATGATTTTCTCAACTCTAGAGTCATCAAAGTAATGCCAAACTTGTTCAAAGTTATTTGTGCACTTGAATTAGCTCTACTGAGCCACTCAAAACTCTTTTGCTCTGTAATTTTGAGGCAGAGCAGGAACAATATCTTCAAGTTTCAGGATTACTTTTATTTTCACCAAGTGTTCATGGACTGAATTCTTGATTAATGCCTGCTTTGCCCATGTGAAGAATGTATTTCTCTTTATCTGAGGAAGTAGGTTAATTTGAATGACACTGCATTTAAACGAATAAAAATTTGAAAAACAGAACATTGCAAAACTAGATGCGAGGCTACCTTCAAATGTATTCTCCTCGTGTACTTCTCCCACAGTGCGCATACATTTCTGTTGATCTACCAACTGGCCAATACTGCTGAGAGGCAAATAAAATTGCTGTGAAGTATAGACACAGGCCCAATTCCTCCCTTGGAAGTCTCTTGTGGAGAGCAAGAGTGGCATCTGAAAGAATGGATTACCAGCTCAGAAACTGAGAAGTCAATGTCGATGACAGAAAATATCTGTAAAGAAAAACCCACCACAGTATCAATATCTTCTACAAAACTAATCTGCAAGGAAGAGTTCTAGCAGATTAAAGTAAAAAACCTCTCTCGAGTATTAGGATTGTAAAATAATTTCCTTATTTTTAATTTATTGCTATGGGGATAGAATAGCTTACTTGAAGTGTTTATTTTTTTTTCCTTTGGGAATGATGTCATAAATCATCTCCAGTGATCTGTTGTCATCTATGCTAGATGTGGAAAGACACACTTTATCATCAAAGCATTGTTTCTTAATAAATTGTATTGAAAGCATTAGTTCCTTCATGCAGAATATACAGAGTAAAAAAGAAAACAAAACAACCCAGAGCATAGCCAAGTGCTTGTATATGACTTAAAGATTACTCCTTTCTTTTAAGAACTGAAAAATTCTGTATTTCTACAGCTCTTCTGTATTAAACACCAAATCTGCTTAGTAAGTGGAAATAAAAATATATAGAAAAGGATTTAAAGTGTCTTAATCCTTGTATAGAAGGGCTTTTTGATATAAATTTATATGACAATTTATGGAGTTTGTACCTCTAGAAATTATTTCTTTCATTTTGTTTAGAAATTGACTGCAAATGTGAGGCAGAGTTCAAAAATATTTTGAATATAGGATTTTTCGCATTCTATACTAACTTTTGTCTCCATAAAGGGATAATTCCAGAGGAGGTGACAAGAAATATCTCTAATTCTGTGTAAATGCTGTACAATGAGGGTTACTAATCTTTGATGATCATATATTCAAATGGAGCAGCCTTGAACAGTAAGATACCTGTCCCTTTGCCAAAGCAAGACAAGTCTTCAAAGTTTTATGCTAGGGGGATGTAACCAAGAAACAGATCACCATATGGGAGACTTTGATCACTGGAGGAGATTGCTAAGAGAGTTATCAGACAATGTGGAACTCAGTGGAAGGGATTCACAGAGATAAAGGAAGCTGAAACAGAAAAAGAAACAGCAGAACATGCTTTCATGGTAGAAAAGTCTTTTCTAAAGCAACAAGAGCGATGTCAGTAATGGACTTCCAGGTGGGTTGTTCAACTTAAAACTGAGGAAAAGAAAAACCTTTTCACAGTTGACCCAAGAAATTATGCTTAGTATTTTTCAGCAAAAAATAAGCTAACAAAAGCCACTAAATCCATCTTTATTTTCTATCTCCAAAGACTCTCATACACCTTCTATATTAAACACAATACTTATTATGTGTCTGATTTCTTAACATGTTTTTTACACTTTTACATCTTAGGCTGATTTTGAAACAAGCAGCTCCCATATCTTTCTGACTTTTTTCATGGATGAAACTGTTTCTGGATTCACATTAGCAAATAGCTTTTACCTCTTTCAGATGTGTATTTTCAGTAAATTCACTGTTTTCTGCACTGATTTCACTCTGCTTTAACCACATACTCCTGTTAATCTTACATTTTTTCTCTGTGTTAATCCTTTACTTTTTAGTAATTTAACATGTTTAAATCTATTTCCTTCCACTGAAATTTCTATAATGCCTGGGGGTTTTTTCATTGTCAAAGAAGTTCCTTATACTACATCTCTCCAAATTAAGAGTTAACAAGTTAACACATTTAATGCTTTTGTGAAAAAAACACTCTGCTATTTTATTTAAGGTAAGTAACTTCTTAACAAAATGCAAAACCAATCTGTTTTCAATTTAGTACAACTTCTACTGGAAAACAAGTATCAACAACAAACCTAAAATTTGCCGGCCATTACTCCCATACATCAAAAAACAGATTCCAAATCAGTCACTTTTTTAGCAGACTTGAAATCATCGTAATATAGGAATGCATAGCCCAGCTGCAGCAATTGGAGAGAAGCCCTTAAAGTTCCTACGAAGGCTGTCAGCATCACAGAGAGTCAGCATCTCCTGAGCAATGGAGAGTCAGGCAGCAGAAGTTAATGTGTGCTGGAGGGTCTCTCACTACAGTGCTGCAATCAAAATGAAAAGACAAGTAGTTTTCCTTTTTCCCTCTATCTGCTTCTATTATATGATCTCCACCAGATTTGACTTAGACAGCAGACCTGTAAGACCAAATATTTTGCCTCTGGAACAGGAAACTGTGCACCAACTGGCAGATATTTTCAACACAATTTCACACAGAGAGTAAAATCATCAACCCTCGAGGGCTGGACATCTATTCTCATTATCAAATTATACATTCTGAACAACTTATTTTGTTTGAAAATTCCCTTTAAAAACATCTGTACTAAAAAAAGCATTTACAAAGAAGAGCTTGACTCTTGAGAAAACACAATCTCCTACAGCATTAGAGCAAACAGAAAGAATCTGCCCAGGGTAAAGTAGAATTATTAACAGCAGTTTTTCACCTACAGTAAAAAAATACATTTTGCATTAACAATCTAAAGCTATATAATTCCACTGAAACCAATTTTACTTATTAACTTAAATAATTGTGTAGGACAACAGTTCTTTGTGTCAAGATCTGGTGTAGGGATTTCACATTATATAATGAGTACACTTGCTGTCTGAGAAATACAAACTCAGAAATCATCCTGAAATTTTTTAAGTCTATGACAATGGATTTCAATCATTTTAATACTTTTTTGCTTGATTTTTCTCCTAGGCTTAATGTAGAATTGCAGCACCCTCAGAGGAGATGTTTAAAAGTTTTGTATCACGTGTTTCCTCAGAAGCAGTTGGACAGAGTCACAAGTAGCATCAATCTCAGAATAAGATTCCAACTTTTTAAAAGTGCAGCCTTTGCATTACCATAAAGTGAACTCAGAATCAGAGGGTGATCTCAATGCAGCTTTTTTAATGACTATCACTGATTTACAAAAATAGAAACATGTAATACAAAGATGAGATCTTTCCCTTTGCCTGCCCCTCATTTTATTTTCCACAGCATATTCCTTGAGCCTTTCATTTGTAAAGAGTCTCCTATCTCCTAGTTCTCTGTTACATCTCTACTTCTTCTCATTTATTTTGTAGTTATTTCTCTCCTTATCTCTACAGCTTCTCAAGACTGCAGTATCTCATTAAAACAAAATTGAAACTGTTAACCTCCCTATTCTCAGTAGTTTCTCAAGGTCTTTGAAGAACACAACAATGCAATCACATACCCGTCAACTTTTAGAAGCCCGGAATAACTTTTAGGGATGCTGAATATTTTAAAGCAGAACTAGGCAATTCAATTCTTGTCTTGTTTCTATCATGCTCTAAACAGTCCCAGAACACAAACAGACTGTGTTCTAGACGCAGGGACAGAGATGGAAGAGAAACCTTGAAGTGAACACAAGTAAGAAAACAAGACTGGGTTTACTTTTCCATTCAATGCAATCCCAAATAAATTAAGGTTATTTTTTACTTACAAAAAAGACTGTGGTTTACATACCATATTGCCTTGAAGAGGATGATGCTAGGTTGCACCATTTGGTGGACTGACAGCAAAGCTAAGTCTCTGGTAAGTCGCTCCTTCTCCACCATATTTTATAAGGTCCATTCTCAGTCTCTCCCTCTGACAGGCCGAACATACTTTTCTGTGCTGGTTTGCTGATCAAATTAGAGAGATGTTGGTGACCTGGTCAGAAATCAGGCTGTTTCTCAGTTCTCTTTTGAGGCTCCTTATTCCAGAACTTCACATGATGGATTTTTTATCAACAATTTTCACTGAATTCTGTGAAGGTATGCAAAGTCTGCTTTGAGGTTTGGTTCCTATGTCTCCAGGCAGAATTCATTACAGGGAATAAAAACATTAAGTAGTCACTATGGGAGAGAAAGAACATCAGGCAAAGAGCAAATAGGACAAAGAAAAGATTGAGAAATTCTCTCCTTAACAAAATGCTGACACAAATATTAGAAAAGAAGATCTATGAGCATTCAAAGGTTAATAACAAAGTCAAGAATAATAGCCAGTGCAAATGTTTGAAGTATAAAAATGGAGAGTAAATTTGAATGACTTTGAATAAGATTATATTATCAGTTAACAAAGGGAACTAAATGAGCCAAGTGTAACTTGAGTTTGGTAGAGCTTTTTACACAGTGTGTCACAAAATTAGACTTAGAGAATTAAAAAAAATTATGTTGGAGGAGCATATTGTAATATGAGTATTGGTTCAAAGATGATTAATGTAAAGTAATTTTAAATGGAAGAGCATTGTTTTAGGTGAGCTCTCCTGTATCTTCGAAATTTGTATTAGGTCCATTCTGATTTATCATTTCTATTCATATTCTGAAAGAAAAGGATAGATGGCATATTAATCATTCTTACAGATGATAATTAACTAAGAGAAGTTACAATTACAGTGAAGGGGGAAATACATAAAGGAATATAACACATTGAAGAGTATTAGTGAAATGCATAGAAAACACATCCCCCTCTAGGGAAAAACTCTCCCTAGGAATAATATTGATAATATAACTAAGATAAAATTTCCCTTCCTAGGGCAATCAAAACAAAAAAGGTTTGGGAGGCTAACGTTTTAACAATATGGTGTTCAGAGTGCTTAGCTTTCTCACTGAGAATCCAGTTCAGACTTCGGCTGCCTAAGGGACCATGAGTTTCTCACATCCCTGTTCCAGCATCTTCTCTCCTAAAACTGAGCTAGTTAGTGATAGACATCCTTCCCCAAGCAAAGTTTGTTACACCTTTCCAGCTACTTTTTTACTCAACACTCTTCCAGGAAGTCAAACACAAGCCCTTATTGAACTGACAAGCCATATCTAATTGACCTCCAGCATGACTTGTACTGTTGCTTTGCCCTGTGGTTTCCCTTGAAACACGAGAACTACTGCTGGCAGAAGTTAAGATAATTTGCTTTGACAATGTAAAATCAGGAGTCTGGCTGTCTTCACCTATTGACTGTCTTAGTCCTTAACTGAACTATTCCCCAATGATTAGCTTACTGTGAGTAAAACCACTATCGTCTCCCTGGAAGGACTGAGTTCAAATAAGTCAGGTTTTTAATACATTGAATCATACATTTCATACAAAACTTATATAGCCTCCCACTCACACGTTATGCAACTACACAAAAAAGATTAACGCCTTTGGTTCATTATTGATTATTGTCTCAGATGTGACACTTCATCCAGTCTCTGACTGTCACTCTGAAACCAATCTTCACTGCAAGCCGTTTAAACCCATACCCACTGAATTATCCTGACAGATATTGCTATCAGGTAGGCCAGAGCTAATTTATGTAAAATTTATGTAATTTATGTGTAAGATCCTCTACTCTCACATTTTCCAGGTCCCAAATAGAAGTAGTGTGCCTTCTATCACATTTTTCTGAATCACTATCCTGATATTTGTAAACAAATTTGTACCTTGGAAAGCTCCCTATCTGGCTGGGAGAAGGTCTAGAAATAAACTCTTGCTGTCAAAGCTTAAAATCCTCCGTGACCTCCTGAACTTATGCTCTGGCTAATATAGTCCGCATTTTGCCTAAAAGCAGACTTTTGTAAAAATCAAATCAATACCTTGATTGCCTAGATCTGGCCTGTACTCCATTAAAATTTGACAAACATTTCAAAGTAGGCAGCTGCAATCAGCAAAGTGCACTGAAATTTATTTTCAGTTTACAAATCATGTTATACAGAAAAATAAAATCTGTATTCTTGGGAAAGGGGATATTCCAGATTCCTTTTGGCAGCTGTAATAGGTGGCATGTGGTGCATTTCAGCATATTTAAATAAAGGATCCTTTTATATCCACACATTACTACTGAAGTTTCCTTCACTGCTAGAGCATACTGATACTTAGCTTATGTTGGCAAGTGTTATACATTTGTTTGTGCTATTTGAAAAAACATATCAAATATCTTCCTTTAAAGCATCTGTGGGAGATCTAGTTTTTGTACAAACTGTTTTCATAGAATCATAGAATGACAGGTTGGAAGGGACCTCAAGGATCATCTAGTCCAACCTTTCAAGATAGAAAAATACAGTTTAAATGAGATGGCTCAGCACCCTGTCAAGCTGAGTCTTAAAACTGTCTAATGTAAGGGAATCCACTACTTTCCTTGGGAGACTATTCCAATATTTAATTGTTCTCATTGTAAAGAATTTTCTCCTGGACTCCAATTGGAATTTCTCCAAGAGCAACTTGCAACCATTCCCCCTTGTTTTTTTCATGTGACTCCTTGTAAAACAGGAGTCTCCTTCGTCTTGATAGGCNTTCGTCTTGATAGGCACCCTTTATGT
>VZZY01013702.1:0-10708 GCA_013400335.1 Eurystomus gularis
TCCCTTCCTTTGAACATCCAGCGTTCCCCCATGCTGGCAGAGAACTGCAGCCTTCTGGGATACTTGTGTAGATTTTGAAATAAACTACAGCTCCTGAGAAGTTCAGAAACTCCCTGTCTGAAGGACAATGAGGATGCTCCTCCCTTGAAACCAGCACATAGTGGTCACATCCTTCCACTCCTGGCATGGGCAGGAAACTTCTGACTTTTCTGCAACATTCCCAAGTATCTGCTCTAGATTTGCCCTGGTCTTTCTCTGCTGCAAGCAAAAAGTCATGAACTAGCTTTAAGTACAGGCATGAGATGCCTGAGCTTATTTCTGGGCTGTGATCACTCTGAATTCAGCATCCCAGAGCCATAGATGACTTACTAAGCCCCATATACCCAGAATCCAGGGTGCAGAAGACTGGGAAAAGATAAAACTGAGGCTCACAGGATGCTAGTACCCAAGAAAACAGTCACTATGCCAAGAGGTTTATATAGCACATTATAAAGGCAAGCCAGCACAGCAGTAGCCTGAAAAATTAGAGGTTGGATACCCATGCAGTGGTGTAACCCTGAGTGCTGCCAGGTGCCTATAGACAGCTTCTGCCTCCAGTTTCTCTGGACATGGACTTTTGCTGCCTATGGACTTTTCACTAAGTAATATAGGGTTATTTGAATGCAGAACAAGAAGTTTGCGTACTGCTCAAAATTATTTTCTCTGCTGTCCTCAAGCCCAACTGGTATTTTGTTGGTTTCAACATAAGTGCAAGAATATTAATCCAGTTGTGACATTCACTCTGGTTTATAAGTTAAAAGAAGTTTCACACCCAGCAGGTATGTACGTAAAACTGGAAAGACTCTCCTAACAGATACATAATTTCACTCTCAACTGAATTTTTTTAAAAAAAACTTCTCCAAGACATATTATCACACCTTTATCTCTCCATATCCAAAAATAAATAAGCAATGAACCTTTTTATTTTGTGCTCTGAGGAAATACTAGAGAAAGTAGATGAGGTTTACTGACTCTTCACTATTGTCATCATTTAACTTCAACCAGCAACTAAGCCTCACACAGCCATTCGTTTACTCCTCCCCCATAGGGTGGAAGAGAGAATTAGAAGAGTAAAAGTGATAAAACTCATGGATTGAGACAAAGACAGATTAATAGGTAAAGCAAAAGCCAAGCACACAAGCAAAGCAAAACACAGAATTCATTCACCACTTCCCATTAGCAGGCAGGTATTCAGCCATACCCATGAAAGCAAGGCCTCATCATGTGTAACAGTTACTTTGGAAAACAAACATCATCACTCTGAACACTCCCTCCTTCCTTCTATCTTTCCCCAGCTTTATATGCTGACCATGATGTCATATGGTATGGAAGGTACCTTTGGTCAGTTGTGGTCAGCTGGCCTGCCTGTTTCCCCTCCCAACTTCTTCTGTACCCCAGCCTACCCACTGGTGGGGTGAGGAGCAGAAAAGGCCTTGACTCTGTGTAAGCCCTGCTCAGCAATAACTAAAACATCCCAGTATTATCCACACTGTGTCCAGCACAAATCCAAAACATAGCCCCATACCAGCTACTATGAGGAAAAATAACTCTATCCCATCAAAACCAGCGCAATTGTGACCTGGATTGTTATTAAAATCAAATATTCTATGAAAAACTGTTTTATAGAAAAGGCCAAGAAGATGGAACTTCATTTTCTGAGATGTACTATATATCACATGCATCTCAAAACTTGTGTATCTTGGTACAAATAGTTTAAAAGGAGCAAGTTATTTTGTTAGGACTGCCTGGTGGTAAAGTGACCTACAAATCACCGCATTTCAAGTGCTAATTTACTATGCAATCCCCTCCCTTTCTTGCATGATGCTGGAATCTTGTTCTCAGAGTAGGACAGAAACTGGAACTCATCCAAAGCAAACACTATAGATCTTGTTTGGCACTTTTTATACTTTTTAGACAAGATGCTAGATGGTGATGCCAGTGTTCTGCTGTACATGCAGTCCCCAAGACCATCAGATCATGCAAACACTTATGCACATACATAAATGGAAGCAATTTCATTAAAGCAGATGTACTGTTCTGATTAAAAATGCTATATTCATCCCTGAACACTTGCAAAATTTGCAAGCTGTAAGGCCTCCCACAGGAAATGGTATAGATTATGTGTGAGATTTATCAACTTTTTGGTTTGGTTTGTTAATTGACCACAGTCACCCCAGATATCCTCAAACGACGATTGTGGTACTCAGACTTCTGAAGGAAGTATCATTCTACAGGCATAAAAACATCTTCCTAGAATGATTATGGTGCACTACATGTCATCCATTAACTGTGCCTTTGGGTTGGTAACCATGCTATAATAACGCAATGCTGTTTAATGAATGTGTTTGATTTCTCTTTTTTGGTAGGAGAGCAGCAAATGCCTTCTAATAACTGGCACTTTGGTTATGAGCCTCCAAGACCTTGAGAAACTCTGCTCACAAGTTTCTTTTATACTAATTTTCCAGATTGTTTTTCATCATCTTCCCAAACATGTCCCAAAGGCCTGTAATAGCAGGTATGCAAAAGGAAAAAAATGCATTTGCATTACTGTCAGAAATTTTAAATTGCAGCTGGCAAAATAACTGATGTTGACAGAAGTAAAGGAGTTATAGGGTGGGTGGGAGGAAAGGAAGAAATAATCCTAACAGAATAGGATCACAAACATCTCAACTTAGCCATTCTGATTCTGCACTGAAGACAAGTACAGTCATCAGAGAGAGAAGAGTATAGTGAGCCTCAGTTACACAGAAAGCAAGCGCTACTGATCTAAAAACACACAGTATAGAAAACAGGCACAGAGCGCTATAAACACATTTTAATTCACAGAAATAATTGGACTGATGGTTAATCTACAGGAGTTTTGCAAATTAATTGAACTTAGGATGTGATATTTTGAGATACTTACGTTTTGTGAGTCCTTAAAAATCAAATTTATTTTTTTGTTCAACAGAGGCAACGCTCTAAACTTGCAAACACAAGAGCTGAGGAGTCCCCCTGGAATGCCTGGGACAATTCCTGCCATTCTGTGAAACTCTGGATGAGGCCACAAGAATCTGATGACCTTCATGTACTTCAGGAGAAGCAATTGTGCTCTTTAAGGGGAGCTCCCTTAAGTTCAAGCTTCCACTATAAATCAGGAAGAAATTTTAGTGAGCCCTAGAAAACCTGAGCTGTTTAATGAACATGCTGGCTAAACCTGTCCCAGCTAACAATACTATTAAGGTGCATTATTGATAACTAGCTCTCTTCAGCTGCTGAAGATGCTGGAGTGCTCAAAGAAATAAGACCCAGCTCAGCAGCATGGGCTCATTACCAGGAAAGCTACCACAGGAGCAGACCATGTACTAACACAGGGCTGGAGGGCTGCACGCTCCCACACTCGGTGGAATTCAGCTCTCAGAGAACAACCTCAACACATGTGGTGACAGGACAGTGACAGGCCAGGTTCCTAGGGATGTTCAGTAGTCAGGGAGTCCAAGAGCTCTAGTATCTATTAAAGTCCACTTCATTATCAAAGTCCACTTTATTGCCAAGGTTTACCAAGGTTTCTTCATCTACTTTACCTATTTAACAATGTTATTTCTACTCATCACTGGCCCCAACTCCTTTGTGGTTATAGCACCTTCCATCATCACAGTCTTAATCTTCTTTAACACAAGTGCTTCACATTCCATTCCATTATTAACAATCTTCTTCAAACAAGTGTTTTCATACATCATTAATTGCCCTACCATCATCCAAGCCAAAGATTTGGACCAGAGCAGGCATTCAGGCCCAAGATCCAGAGATCATTTCAGGCAAGATCTCATTAATTACCCTACCACTACCATATGTTCAGCCAAACCAGGCATTTGGAGAATTTTTCGGACATAATCGCCCCACCAAAATCCAGACTGGGGTCCAGAGAACTACCATCATCCAGACCCAGGATTTTGGAAAAGTTTACAGGCAATAATTGTCCTACTGCCATTGAGGCCAGGGTCCAGAGAACTACCGTCATCCAGACTGCTTTTTGGGCAATTGCTCACACACATCTTTAATTGTCCTAATTTTCAGGTGACAATCACCCTACCATCATCTAGGCGAAGGATCTGGAAAACTTTACGGGTGGTATTACCCTTCACATGGAAGGGCACCACTGAGAGAGCTCAGCAAGAGGCAACCAGCCCCAACAGAAGCCACACTCAACAGGAAGCTCCTCCAACTGATCAGCTCCTGATTACAGTAGCCCTGGCCTCACCCACCACCCCAACCACAACCACCTGGGTGAGGGCGGAACCACAAAGACATGGGTGGGCCAAGTTCTGCCTCTGCAACATGAAGCCAATAGGAAAACCAAAACATTCTGCTAGGTCATGACTCATTCACAGGTCAACTCCAACTCAGGCCCCAGCACTTCACGTGGATACAGGAATGCGCTCCAGCCCACAAACCAGCCCCAGGCCAGCATGTTTTTAATGGGCACAAGAGATTCTCCTCCATTCTCAAGCAAGCAGCAGCTGCTCTCTGTATATGCTAAGTAATGCACAGCAATGCAGGCCATGCCACAGGACCTGGTAAAGATTTGTCTTGAATTGGCCAGAAGGAGATAACTGCTATGAAATACATGGCAAGAGTGCCACTCTATTAAAAAAAAGTGAGTAGATACATTGCTTAAGAAGACATGCAAGTGAGAAATAAGGTCAGAAAATAATTAACAGTATAGAACAATGGAAACAGTTTGCTTTATTGCACATTTTAAAAGAAGGATCTGTCAGTACAGTTATCTTGGTTTCTGATCATTTGGAGGACTCCAGCAAGCTAAGTGTTTGTGCCTATGAGCCAAAGCCTTTGCACAAGCATTTTCCTTTTCTGCCAAAACTAAAGCATTCAGTATGCTGAACAGAAATGCAGTCATACCTTTTGGCAGCATGTCTGGGGCAGCCCAGCCAGCAGTGAGTAACCCAGGAGCATCGCTGTCCCCAGCCATCACAGTGCTGTTGACCAACAGAGGAAAACAGGCATCAGAACAATCAGCCTCAGCTGAAAGTCTGCTACAGAAAAGCAAAACTCTGTTACTTAGAAGCATAAAAATGTGGCCTTGAGCATAAGATCAGCAGCCTGCTCTCTCCCCATCTGTTTTTTCCTCAACTATTTATTGTCCTGCATTGACTACAGCTTTTTTCAGACTGTGAAATCTTATCAGTGGCAGTTTAAACGCCTCAATTCATAAGTGAGGAAAAGAAGCATGTAATTTCCAGAAATGAGAATCATAGCTGCCTGTGTACATAATTTTCACCAATAACATTAGTAAACTACAGAAATAGCAAAACTAAACAGTGGCTCTGTTTATAGGTGCACAGTGCATAAAATTCCAATAGATTTTTCTAAGTCAGTGTCCCATGAACATTATGGCAGTACCTAACGAAACCTGGAGGAGGAGTTTTTAGCTAAGCTGTTGTTTCTCTGCCACGTTAAGCACCAAATACTCAGCTAATGAGACAAGACTCTTTGTTACCGTAGTAATTAAAAAAAAAAAAAATATTTGGGCATTTTCTAAAGCTTAATGTTACAAGTTAGATTTTAATTTAAAGTGAGTTTTCATTACCACATCTTCGTGTTTAACAACCATATATGCACATCTAGATCATTTTTATTATGCAGTCTTTCATATTGCCCAACATCTTACTCCAAGAACATAGCTGTTGCCATAGTTCACCTATTCACAGAGATCGGAGACCTTCCTGTCCAACAGAGGTTTCCCTGTCCTGGTGTCTGGGGCAGCAGAAAGGTTATGGACTGCATGAGTTGCTGGGAGGACATTTAGTCAGAAAGCAGCTCTGAAAATACTAGGCAGGCACAGCTCTCCCAAGTGCTCTTTCAGAGCCCTCCGATACTTCACACCACTGAGATTTGACTCTCCAAAATAAAAGGCTAACAACATCAACAATAGATTTTGAGCAGTTGCTGCATCTGCTGCTGTGTAAGGACAAGCTAGTGCTCATCTGAAACATTCACTAGTTAGCATAGATGCTGCCTGAGGATTTTGGTGTCTCTTGCAAGCATGCTTAGAGGAGTTAACTATCAGAGCACAGCTGTGGTTCATATTCTTGGGGACTTCTAATATTAGAGACATTATTATAGCATTGGAGGCCGTCAGAGCTGGCAACCAAAAAGGGAATCTCTTCCTAAAGACAGTCCACTGAAAGACAAAAAAAATTGTAAGAGGCACATGCTGGCAGCTAGGCTAAGATTACTTCATTCCTATCCTTCAACCATGTGATGAGAAGTTAATTATGAAAATTCACCAAAAAAATTGAAAGCGTAGCCATTGAATTTCTTATGCAATTTCAGTCACACAAACTTCAATAGACTTTGGTAAATAACATGTCTTTGCCATAATTTAATTTGGAGGAAGATGGGATATTTTATTGTCCAGCAGTGCATGATGAACATTAAATCAGCACAGTATCTGCAAACATGAAAGGACAAACAAACAAAACCAACAAACTGAACAAAAAAAATCAGATAACTTGCCTGCAAGAAAATTATTTTAACTCTGTAAAACACATTTTTTTATAGTAGCAACAAGCTTTTATGTACAATGAAGAATTTATCATAGAATCATTTAGGTTAGAAAAGACCTTTAAGATCATCAAGTCCAATCATAAACCTAATACTGCCAAGTCAACCACTAAACCATGTCACGAAATGCCATATCTACACATACTTTTAAATACCTCCTGAAATGCTGGAGCCTGAGTTGTGGGCCCTGAATTGGAGTTGACCTGTGAATGAGTCATGACCTAGCAGAATGTGTTGTTTTTCTTCTTGGCTTCAGGTTCCAGAGGCAGAACTTGGCCCACCTGTGGCTCTGCCCTCACCCAGGTGGTCATGGTTGGGGTGGTAGGTGAGGCCAGGGCTATTTTAACCAGGAGCTGATTAGTTGGAGGAGCTTCCTGTTGGGTGTGGCTTCTGTTGGGGCTGGCTGCCTCTTGCTGAGCTCTCTCAGTGGTGTTCTTCCATGTGAAGGGCCACTGAGGGAGCCATCTCTGTCTGTGTCTAGCAGAGGAGCTGGGCCCACAGGAACCTATGGCAGGACTGTCAGAAAGAAGACTTCTGAGGAGATTTTGCAGAGTTCAGTGTTGGCTTGTGTGATCAGGCAACTGATGGCAGCATAAAATGATGATGGCTGAACCAGCACAACACCTCACATGATGGGGACTCCACCACTTCCCTGGGCAGCCTGTTCCAGTGACTTACAACCCTTTCTGTGAATAATTATGTCCTAAAAACTTTTTCCTTTCCCTTCACCAGCTTCACTGGTCTCCTTTGGACACGCTCCAGCCCCTCAATGACTTTCCTGTAGTGAGGGGCCCAAAACTGAAAAAAGTATTTGAGACGAGGCCTCACCAGTGCTGAGCACAGGTCCTGCTGGCCACACTGTTTCTGATACAGAATTAAATTCTGCTATGCGTTGAACAGAACAGCTGGGTTTATTTATATCTGAAAGCCTCCAATTAGTAAAACGCTTTCCTCATTTTGCAAAGAAAATTTATAAGAAATCTATCTTAGAAAGCATACACAGTAGAGACCATGAACAAAAATAAAAGTCAGCTGTCTGGCTGCCCAATAATATAGATCTTAGTGTATCTTCAGGGAAGGAGATCTCAAAAATGTATCAACAGTATTTCATAAAATGGCAGAATATCAGGCCCTGTTGTTGTACAGGACAGAAGAACAATGCTTCATCCTATCAAACAGTAATTCTGGCATCAAAGGAATATTATTAAAATTAAGAAGTGGGCATCTTATCACTTAGGTCTTTAGTGTTGAATGCCAACTGAAATATATCATTTTAGCACTGGAAACCATATATACTGGAACTAGAACACTCTAGAAGTGGCAAAATGAGTGATGGAACACACAACATTTTAAAAATCATAGAAAAGAATGGGATTGTAAGTAAAGCTGTAGGACTACCAAAAAAAGCAAGACAAAGACGAACTACTGAAAATTCTCTTACGTTTTTAAGAGTGTAAAATTTAGGATAACAGTTTAAGAAAGTCATTGTGGTGGGTTAACCTTGGCTGAGCGCCTGGTGCCCACCAAGCCGCTCTATCACACTCCCCCACCCCCCACCTTTTCTTCCCCTCTTTCTCCTCAGCAGAGCAAAAAGAAAGGGGAGGAAAATAAGATGATAAACAAAAAGAAGTTTAAAAATAATAGAAGCAAAAGACAAGCAAATCCGCACGTGGAAGCAAAGGAAAACAAAGTCTTATTCTCTGCTTCCCATCAGCAGGCGATGTTTGGCCACTCCCTGGGAAGCAGGGCTCCAAGACACGTAGCGGTTGCTCTGGAGGACAACGGAACAGCCCCCCATCTCCTCCTTCTTTTCCCTAGTTTTATAGCTGAGCTGATGTCATATGGTCTGGAATATCCCTTTGGTCAGTTTGGGTCAGCTGTCCTGGTTGTGTCTCCTCCTAAGATCTTGCACACCCCATCCCACTGGGGGGACGAATGTTGGGAAGAGCCTTGGTGCTGTGCAACAACTGCTCAGCAGTAGTCACAACATGGGTGTGTTATCAACGCCCTTCTAGCTCCCAACACAAAATACTGCTGCTACGTAGAAAACCAGCTCAGCCAGACCCACTACAGTCATTTAATAGGATGCAGAAAAATACATTTTGCAGCATCTAAGCTAAATGTGCCGGCAAACTATGATTAAAAAGAAACTGTAAAGTCTGTTCTTCTAGCTTTTAGTGAGTTCTAGCAAGAGTGATTTCCCAGAAAGAGAGATAGTGACTAATTTCTATTATTTTGATATGTAATTACATCATGAGCCATTAAGATCATATTCTATAGAATGTATTTGAAAGATTTAATCTAAAGGGAACAGTAATGCAATTTTGTAATGCTTAGAAAAATAATTTTCTGACAAATTCACGTCATTTTTACAGACCTTCAAACAATGGTAGACTTAGCCATTCTCAGACAAGGTAAGTTATAAAATCTGCTAATGGTTATTATTAATGACCTTTCAGTCTAAGGGAAAAAAAAAAAAAGACAATTCCATTTATTTGAAAAATAGAGTAGAGCCTTTGTAATACTTAAGTGTTTCTGGGTTCTATTGAAATAAAAATTATATGTTAAGCAGCCAAAAGCCTACATGGGCATCTCTTTAATTTTATTAGAAATATATACATATTTGAGACTACCAAAGGTCAGGACAAAGTCATCAGGCTTCTTACTGCAACTGGAATGATCTCTGGCTGGAATGATTTATGTGGCAATTACAGTTTCTCCAAAGGATATAACTAGTCCAATGCTAAAGGCAGGAGAATGGTTGCTAGTGACCCTCACTTGCCCTCCCCAAGGATGTGAGAATCGCAAGAAGTCCCCTTTTTAATACATGGAAATACAGACATCAGCTCTGTTCACTGCAGCAGAAGCTCAATTCTTGCATAAATACTTAACACAAAGGTCAAGGAGTACAAAGACTTATTTTTCTGCTGATGCCCCTCCTATCTGACAAGATCTGACAGCAACATTTTTGTCAAATATATGGCTAAGAGATGTAGCTTTTCATCAAAGCTCCTTTTTTTCTAAATTATGCAATTCTTTAGTTCTGAACAGACTAAATGCCCCACAGAAGCAAAGAAATTGAGTGGAGGGGATGGGATAGGAATAAATAAATCTGTTGCAAAATATCCCTGATCAGCTTGCCATGCCAATTCCACAGTGTCACTATGCATTAGAGAAGTTAATAGCTACATGAAATGCTACTTTCCCTCTTTATAGGCTAGATATAAAGGTAAAATTCATGTTTCAGTTATGAGGTACATTACTAGAAATGATTGTGAAGCATGCATGTGTACTGGTACAGGCTCATTAATGTGTTTTTCTGATTTTATGTACTCCAGGAAAGTAGGATTTTGGGGCACACAAGGGATAGAAACAGATGAAGGGGATGTATTTAAGTCTGTCCTGTGTTTTTAAAAGTTCAGTATCTCAATTTAACCCTTGTCCTTCCCAACTGATCTTTGCGAAAAGATCACAGTAAGAAAACACAACAGCTTTTCCAAAGCAGCTATGAACCTATGTCTTTTCTTACTGTCACACTGAAAACAAAGCTAATTAAAAAATACTCTCTTTAAGTGCAAAAAATGATTGATTTCTTCTGTAAAGTTTTAATGCAGTGAATGCAATCCTCAGAAAAATGGAATCAATATAAACTCAAAGATGTTTGGAAGTTTCTATCTATGTAATGACATTAAGCACTCTGGAATTCAAATTGTATTCATTTTGATTGTGGTGACATTTTCAGATATAAGAGATGTGTTTCAAGGGTATATGAAACATGTCTTTAAATTTAAGCATTTTTAACACTCAAATGCATACTCTCTAAATTAAAGCATTGCTTCAAGAAATAGATTTATATTTTAGAATACATTTTTCTATCAACATGTCTAAGTTTCAGATTGTGTGTAATAGGTATGTAGAAATTTAAGCCTTGAGAACCAGAGATCTCTGACTTATCTTTAAGCATTTTGAAGTACAAACAGGTCACATGAAATTAATAGAAATTATGAGCAAAGAATGGAAACATGCTCTTCCTTGGAAATAGATGTGACAGGAAACACATTTCTCTAGCTAAATAGCAACAACAATGTCCTAGTTTGAAGGACAG
>VZZY01013703.1:342-42486 GCA_013400335.1 Eurystomus gularis
AGCGGCAGCCTGCGCTGTGGGGGCAGCGCTGCTGTCACATCCGCTGGTCCCGGCTGTCTCGCTGCTCCCTCAGTGATTTCCTGAGGGAAGAGGGGCGGCGGCGGGGCCGCTCCCCGGGGCAGGGCTCCCCCTCCCGGGGCAGGGCTGCCTCCCCGACTGTGCCCCCTTGGCCGAGGCGCTGCCTGGCAGCCTTGGCCTGCGCGGCGGGTGGCTGTGCTGACGGCTTTTAACGGCCTCAGGGCTCCCGCCCAGGGGTGGCTCCGGCGGTGCCGCAGCGGCCTCCGGTTAGGGCAGCCGGTATAGCGTGACAAAAACGACACGAGAGGCAGGCCTTTCCCCCTCCTTAGCCTTCGCGGGTTCAAAAAGCCGAGTGCGGTTCTGTGGGGCGGGTCTGGGTGTTACAGGCCTCGCTGAGATCTTCGGGCTGTGGGGAGAAGATCTGTGCAATGCTCCGATTCGCCCTGACGACCATATATGGTCCCTCCATACTGCCACCGTTCTCTCCTGGTGTTTCCACGGAGAAGAAACGAAAGTAGTGTCTAACCAGAGCTGGTATTATTTCAGCTTTTTCCTATACAAGGAAGTGAGAAGATGGCGAAAAATACTTGAATCTGTTCATAGCTCTTAGCTTCTGTGCCACACACGCTACAGGGTTATGTAATGGTGGAGTGAGGCAAGAGGAAAAGGACGGGAATTCTGCCATGATCGGTGAAAAGAGAGGCAGGAGGCTTTGCAGAGGCGAGGTTCTTACACAAGCCCTGGAAGGACTATGCAACAAGAAAGGTAATGGTTAAATACCACTGCATCTAGTTAAAAATGTCCCTGCTTTCTCTAGGGGGGTTGGACTAGGTGACCTTTAAAGGTCCCTTCCAACCCAAATCAGTCCATGATTCTATGGTTATTTTATCAACCCATTTTGCAATATCTGCTATTTACAATCTTTGTCAGGAGCTGTAACCTTGAAGTCTTCACCTGGAGGATTTTTGTGAGGCCCTGTCCAGTTCCCTGGCCTACTGACGCAACTTGCAGAAATCAAAGACAGTTGCAACTATCACCTGAGGACAGAATCACTTCCCGTTGTCTTTAGAGGTGCTGGCATTTTACAGAGAAAGCAGGACATCTAATAGTAAGATGTTTTTTCATTATTTGTGTATAACCATAAGGTTTGGTGGCACAGCAAATTGGGAATATAGGGCTAGCAAAAGGCCTGAGTTTATACCCTCAGCTTGCGAAGCAGCAGCAGGCCACGCTGTCCTGCCAGCGTAGCTGCGTGCCATATGGGAGACCTCCTGTAATGGTAACACAGATCGCTCAGTCTTCCGGGCTCACACTGCTTGTTAGCCGCTCTCCAAAATGCCTCTTCCATGCAGTTTGGGGATTACAGCTCCAGCAGTAAAACCAGGAAAAAAAAGATGCCAAGAGATAGGAAGAGGCCCAGTTATCCTGCTGTGTACACAGGCTGGTAGAGGTTGCTAGTTGTGCTGCTAGAATTGCAAGTTGCGCTGGATGTTTCAGCAGATTCCATGTGAAATCCGGAGTGAGGCTGTACCCTGTCTCTGACCCTACATCATCATTAGACCTATTAGTTCATCACAGCGAGCATGCAACCTACACCTCGTCTTGAAAAGATAACACGAACTAGTGCTGCACATACTTTCCACGTGTTAACCCGTCACCCTCAGGCATCTTTACTCCGGACTCTGCAGCATCCTACCCTGATGCTATTGAATACAGTTTAATGACCCGAGCATTGAGCATTTCCCCCATCAAGGAGCAGCTGGACGTCTTGCTAAGACAGTCATTCCCTGCAGTTTGAATGGCTCTTCCATAAACATAAGAAACAGTATGAACCAGTTAAGCTGTATTTTCTCCTATGCTTGGGACAAGCTCCCTGATGATACCTACGTAGCTTTCTCTTTCCTTCCTTTGAGCCCTTTATTAGAACTCTTTGCTTGCAGTGCACACAAAGAAGCTGAGGCTCACTAAACTGCTTACCCATTGATGCCAACGTCTACGATACTGTTAGTAGGTTGTTTCCATAGACTCTCCTGCTCTCAAAATCTCCCTCTATCCTTGTTCTAGCTCTAAGCTATTTGGAGCAGGGACTTTTTATTCCCCCCCCCCCCTTTTTTTTTTCATTTATGTATGATAAATAGTAATAACTGAGCTAAAGTGAAACCTTTTTTTACATGTGAGAGGGTTCTGCCAGTGTTAAACAACCTCATGGATTTGGCGATGATCCTGCACACTTGTCACCTCTCCACAAAGACAATACCAAAGAAACTTATTCCATGCCATGATCAGCCATACTCTTTAATACCACTCTGCTTCTAACACCAAACCCAGACTAGATATACTCAAAAGTGTCTCACCCAAGAAATGTCATGAATCGTTTTTAATAACCTTAACATCTGCCAGATCTTTAGCAATGAAAAACCAGCAGAAAATATAGGATTTTTACATTTACTAATCAAACAAGTCTTTTATCTTCTCAAAAAAAGTCATTATTGGTGTTCTGACACCATCTGCTAAAATTAAAGAGGGAAAGAAGAAAAATGTGTTCTCCTGGATCTTTCTCATCCGGATACAAAAGGGCCACCAAAGCTGCTACCAGTTTGTTATAATTCAGAAGCCACTCTTCAAGCAGACCTGGGTCTCTCACAATCTGCCTTTTCTCTGTAGCCTTAAAATTAACTAGTCATCCACACCTCGTTTCCTTCGCCATGAATCAAACCAGGACATTAGCTGGGATCATTCGGAAATGAGACAGAAGTCATGAAAGCACATTGACTGGTAGAACTTCACAATACGTGATGTTATCTCTGTGTGTTGCCACACATCTCTGTCACCCTAGAATGTCACCCCAGCAAAAGCACTGTAAAATCCTGAATTCTTCCAAACTGTGCAGCAAGAGCTCTCCTTTGTACGCCGCTATAAAATGCAAAATCGTCTTCTAAAGAGAAATTGCAAAATGCCCACGAGGCTACGTGCTGAGATGCTGAGGAGAGACAAACGTAGGGACGCACCAGACAGCACAGACATCAGCTGTGCTCGGGAAACTAAAACTTTACGGGCAAACATTCACTAATCCCACCCACTGCCTGCTTTGCGAGAGCAAACAAGAGCGAGGTGTGGTGTCTTTGTTCTTACGATTGTCCTGTTTTCTTAGTCCGTCACCACCAAAGGCATTCAGCCTCTTCCTAGGTTCTCTGAGAAAAGATTCACCCCTTGCTTCCAGAGGGAATCCGGGAACTTGTTGCTAGACGCTGCTGTTAAAGTAGCATTTTTAAATCTGGCCTTCTTGTGGAGCTTGAGGCACCTCAGAATATGGCCTATTTCATTCAATATTAGCCAGACGGAGTCAAGTTCCAAGCATCCAGGTGCCCCGATATCTGTAGCACGGCAAAAGTATCAATGTATTGACCTTCAGGAGAACTAACCATTGTTTCCAGAAGCAGGAGGCATGAAGAGCCACCCCCTACCCTGTGAAAACCACCTAAACACCCCTCCGAACTGAGACAAGTTCAAGATTACCAGCATTTAGTTCAAGATGGATGAAACTCAATGGGACGGGTGGTTAATGTCCTAACGGCAGCTAGTATTTATTCTATGGATCTGAGTCTTTCCACTTAAAACAACCCCACCCTCAATACTACTACAGACTAAATCCAAGTAGAGAGTTACTCTTTTTCTGGACCAACCTACTGTTACTAATCTTGGGCCTTTCTCCACGGCTACCGCATCAAAACAGAAGATAAAGATAAAAGAGAGAATTTCTGCCAATGAAATTTAAGTCCATCTCTCTGAAAAAATAGGATACCAAGAAGACTATGCATATGTTCAATGCCCTGCAGATTCGGAAATTTTCACAAATTATGTGCTGCTCTTTCATGCAGAGTCTCCACGCTGACGCCACGCAGGGTGTGGTGGTGTTTGTCTTCTGCAGCAGTAACAAGAATTGTGAGGTTATAAACACAATTGTTTTCTTTTCAGAAACACCTGCATTTGTTAGTGTTTCCCTCCCAGAGAAATACTTCCTTTAGAAAAACGCTAATTTTTCCCTTGTTCAAGAACAATTACAACATTTAACTATTCCTGCTTCCTGAGGTTTCATGGCCCACCTCTTGAAGACCTGCTGAGGTTGTGAGCAGCATTCTTTGAGACAGAAGGAATGCAGACATGGGACAGCTGGCTGGTGTCCACACCTGCTGTCAGTGGAGCTGGAGCCCACTGTCACCTCCCAAAAGTAGGAATAGAGAAATTTAAAGATCGATTTTTAGGGAACATTTCCGAGGTATGGACATTATCTTTCAAACTTCAACCTCCCCAAGGTTTTCCTGGCACCTTATTCTTCATAAAGAGGAGTCTCTTCAAGCCAGAAATCCAATCTGAGGTTCTTGTCGGCAAATAATTTTGGAACCAGAGCAAAAACTACTCTAAAACAGTGTAGCAAAGAATAGCTCTTGAGATTTTTGGAGGCCAGCTCAACTTGGGGAGCCTTACACAAGCTCTTGAAGGGGGCAGTGTCATTAAACCCTTTGCTTCCTATCTCATGAAGACACCAGAATCTTTCCTGTGAAGTATAAAAACTTTCGACTCTACAAACACTTGGGATTGTTCCAGCCCACACAGTGAAGGTGACACAGCAGCAGCCAAAACAAAATAGGAGTGAAAAATAGTGACAATAGTGACAAGGCTTTGTCATGTAGCAATTGTCAGATCAGGGCCTGCTTTCTACACGCACACGCATGAGAGTTTACAAGTTTGCTGTCGTTTAATTTACTCCTGGGCACAGCTTGGGAATGTTTCTAGAATAAAACCTTTTGGTGCAGCAGATAGCTTGGGAAAGGATTTGCCTCGGGGGGAAGGAAACAATTTCAATCCCTCCTGTGTCTCTTAGAGGAATTTTTAATTTTAAAGCATTGATGATTATGCTAATTAGTGCTTACCCCCAAATGCCAATGGAATATAAATGTTGATAGTAGCTAAAACATACTGCAAATGTGCAGCAAACTCTTCCTCCAGAGAGTCATCTACGTTACATGATAGCTCAGCTGGGAAGAAGCAGAGTTCTTCACATGGAAAAGCAAAGTAACTCTATCCTCCATCCATGTCACCCCAAGGTGGCACTTCTAGACTCTGCTGAATAGCCATGAATCAATTGCTACTTTATCACCTGGGCGTGCTTTTCCATATAATATGTAGTAAAATGTCCCGCTTAGTTCTCAGGTAAACACAGACCTTAGATCGGTTGTATGAGCAAGATGAAGGATTTAGCTGGAATTCCTCACAAAACCTTGGATTACAAGTCTGAACATACAAGAGACTGGAGACCCTGACTCCAGAAGTGGGTTATTCAGGAGCTTGCATTGCTTGCTGGTTTAAAACTCAAGGACTGGATAGCTTGTAAAGTTCTTAATTCTGCACATGCTTGGCAGAACTGAGAAGGGACCTCAAGAATACGTTGCCGTAAAGTAGCACTCCGTAAGCGTCATCGTGCTTCTGGTAGAGCAATCGCAGCAGACTCTTAAGTAGGCACTCCTGCAGCTAAAGAGGAGAGAAGCACGGCTCAGGTGTTCTGTGGTAGGTGCTGGACTTCAGCACTCACTCCTTTTTGGCTTCCCCTGGACCCAGGTCTCCAGGTACGAGCCCCATTTAATCTTCTAGTAGGAGACACGGGGAAGTTAGCCCGTGTGCGTATGGCGAAAGTGCTGGATCCAGTTCTGGCATCTTGTTCTCACCACAAAGAGTCCATTTGCTCCAAGCACAAGGACCCTCCATGCTAATAACCAATACATAAGCCATGGACATTCCTCAGGACCTCCCCTGCATTTTTCAGGCACTATAAAAAGACAAATTCTCCCACAATCTAACAGGAGAGAACTCACAGAACAACCCTGCTTACCAAAACACCAATGGAAAATTTTTTTAAACCCTGAACAGAACACTTTTAACATTTTAAAATTACTCTATTTTTAAATCTGCAGTGATTTTTCTTCCCTAGCTCAAGCCTTTTTTCATCTAAGCATGATGAGCTTCCATCCAAGTATTACTACCATGACTCAATCCAAAGCCTTAAAGCACATCAGATTGTACATCTGACCACAGCGCTTAAACCTCTGGAGATACCATGGGTAGAATCTGCTGCACGATTCTGCCTGAAGCTGATTGCCTTTAGTTCTCAATAAAGGTCATCTGAAGTCCTTCAGACCTGTAGGGAGAACATCGTGTACCTGCTCACCTATCTCAGGGACGAAGCACTGACCTTGCTACAAAACCAAATGGGTTGTACAGTCCCAGCTACACCAGCTCCTCTAAACCAAATTTTTTTTTGTTTTCAGCCCTGTCCACTAGTAACAGCACCCAGTAGGTGCCAGGTTCGAGGTTTCCACATGGTCCCGTCCTAGTCTAGGGGACAAAGTGGCTGCTTAAATCCACAGTATTCAGTGACAAAGGCTTAGTTCAGCTGCGCAGGTCCTGCCAGAAGGACGCTCGTTATTCCAAGGAGCACAAAGAAAGGTGGATTTCAATGGATTGAGCTGACTTAAAACTTTATCATCGACTACCTGAAGTTCTCCCTTGGAATTACGGACCCCTGCATACCTAATTTAAATCTACTGACAATGAGATTCCTTGTCTTTGTGATCTTTTGCAGACCTCTCTGAAGTGGTACACAGAATTCCAAGGCTTCAGGGCCCATAGGTTGAAAAGAGTCCTAGAAAAACAGAATCGCCTGCACTGATTTTTCTGAGGATCATTTGTTAGATTTCCCTTCAGCACTGTCACAGGATGAAATCTTGGCCCCGGTTGAACTCCACAGGAATCTTGCCGCTGACTTAAATGGAGCTAAAATGTCACTCCTGCTATTTGTCAAGTCAATTACATCCAGACAATACTTCAACATCTGGCTTCTACTGAACACACAGAAAGTTCACTCCCTTAGTCTCTGAAGACAACACAGGACATTGGCTATCTCTATAAAAAGGAAAAATTTGTTCTTGCCAAGCTGCTTGTAACAAAGAGTGGGTCCATCCAGTGACACCATCGGAACCAAATCCCCGTTCTTCAGCGTATGGTTATTGGCAATAGCATCAATGGATTCTCTGTCGTTTTCCGGGAAGAATGTCAAAAGCATCCATCTACTGTTGAAAGTCATTTTGTTGTAAAAACTTTGTTTGTAACAACAGATCTGTCCTTGTCTGTGGTTTCCCACAGACATGGGGGGTTTTCACCCAATTCATCTTCTGCTTCCCAAGCCACTGGAAGGTCCCTTGCTAGGCCCGATAGCAGCTGCTCTATCCAAACCCCTCTCTGAGCGTGGCGATCAAAGGTAAGGCTGAAGGATAACTGATTATAGAAGGACGACTGATGTGAGCTGGTTTCCCTCTCTAAAAACCCAGCTGAGACAAAGGCATTATTGTTTTCTTGCCAAATATTCAGGCTAGGTCAACCACAAGTGGGGTACATCTTTTCATGGCAGAAAAAAAAATAAAGCTCTCGAGTTATTCAATCAGTGATGACTTAAAAAAATCTATTTGAATGCAAAGAATCATCGGCTGGTGTCTGGAAGAAAAAGGGATGTACAAAGAGGGGGGCTTTTGTGCTTTAGGTAGACAAGGAGCTGCACAGTGTTGCTCCCTGCTCCCAAGACTGGTGTTACCGTACCTCACACCTGTGCAAAACCAGCTTCTCTCTATCTCCTTCCATCCCCTGGGAAGCAAAACCAAAATCAGTCTCCAGTATCTGATGAGCCTTAATTCCCAGCACTTAAATAATTAGCTTCTCAAATGTACGAAAACAACTCTCATTTTCTGGATTAATGAAGGAAGCTGGGTTCCACTGAGCAAAGCTATTATGGAGCTGCTAATGCACGGTTTGATTTCATCGCCTGCCACTAAACACAGAGCGATGCGGGCTCCTGGGAGAGCAAGAATACGAGGAGAGCAGTGCTGGAGGGTTAAAGCGGATTGCACTGGGGGAAACCCCAGCAATGCTTTGTGGTTTTATGCAGAGGGAGGGCTGGGTTTATTTGTGTGTCTGCTGAGTTTCATCGGGGTTTATGAAGATGCCATATAACCCAAAAGCAGGCTGGAGCTCAGGGAGCTCCTGAGGAGCGGGTACTTGGCTTTAATCACAGACCAGGCAAAGGCAGTTTCTGAAGCAGGGTAACAGGAATGTAACGCACACAGGAGCCTCAACCTTTGGTAGCCATTGGGCAGCTGCTGCCCAGGTTCTGCAGCTGAAGCAGCAGAGAATGGCAAAGAGCTGTAGCGCAATGTCTGTCACAGCTGGAAGGCTACAATGGTCCTGGAGGGTACTTGTCCTCCCTGTTCATTTGGCTTTTGAGTTGATAGGAAACTGGTAGGAAAAAGTCCATCTTTTTTTCTTGCCTCATCTTGGCAGGTACAGGCATTTAAACTCTTCAGAACAAACTTCTTTCTTTCATATCTAGGCACAGGACTGGTGGTATCATTTTTCCTGACTGGATGGAGAAATTGAGAAAATGTCAGAGAAGACTGCAAAGGCTGCTTTGCTCTGCCCTGGGAGATTTAAACCTAGGCCCCAGTACATGACCTCAACAGTTGGACTGTTCCCTTCCCCATCACTATTTAGCTGCCTTGCCCTAGACTCTACTTCTTCACACAGGCAGAACCAAAAGCCCACACAGAACCTCTCTTTGTGGTACATCAAACAGCGACCAGAGAATAATTAGGAAACCCGGGCTTTCAAGACAGAACTTCAGCAATTCAACAAATGCAAAGGCATGCAACTTCTCAGGCAACGGGAGATGGCCTGGAGTGATGATTTCCTTGGACCTTTCAACCATCAAAAAGCCCGTCAGTATGTGTCATTCTCCCCCACCCATTAGAACATCCGAATTAGTGGACCTGCAGTTCTGGATGTGGATTTGAAGCTAAACAGCTTCTTACACTGACATTCTTCTAACTAACTGCAGTACTGTCAGTATGCCCTCAAGCACATAACATCTGTCACACCCTGCAAAACACAACAAAACAACAGAAAAGAAAACAAAACATTTGACCTCTGTAAGAACAGCCTGAGATTGTAATGGCAGCCCTGGGTTAATAAAGAAACCTTGGTGCAGAGTCGAGAGATTAACAAGGCAAGCAATGGAGCTTCCATGGCTTATGCAGCAAAGTCCATGGCCCAGCTTTCAGAGATAGGGACAGAGGACATTAGGGGCCTGCAGATGCTTGGGAACCTCAGCACCTTCCTGAACAGGAGCAGTTTTCTAGAGGTGGCCATTCAAAACCAAGCATCTTGGAAAATCCAGAGATGCTGCTTCTTCAGTCAGGGCTTGTTGGACCACTGACTTCAGAGGAGTTACACCCTGGGTAATTTAGCTGAAGCAAGGAGGAAATAATTATGTACAGTGGAGAGTTAAAAGATGGCAATTAAACTGTATAAATAAATAACTAACTAACTGAAGTGACTAAAAAAAGTCCACCCAAAGCCTACTTCTGGAGCACTATTTAATGTAAATGAATCACTTAGTGGACAATGCAACAATCATCTGTTCAGCTTCTATTCATTATCAAAAACAATACAACAGGGTTGGCGGGGAATAGCCATGTGCCAGAGGGAGCCCTTTAGGAAATACCACAGAATCTGGACTGGATTTTCTCTGTTCTTCTATTGTCTTCTGACAATGCTTCGCTAATGAATGTCCAATGTCATTTAGGTTGTCCTTTTTTTTTTTTTTTATTCACCCCAAACCAAATCAGTAGTAATTTGGGCCTTTCAGAATGAACTGAAATGCTTGTTCACGTTAGGAAGGCTTCCACGTGTCATGTGTCCGTTTTGCCAAGGTCTAAGAGGCTGAGGACGTGTGGTCTCGGGCAGCCCCGCAAATCCCCCAGTAGGTGATGAGGAAAAATCCTCTGATTTGGCCAAGAATCCATGAAGTTTTAAAGGAATCATCACCTCTGAAACTTCAAATGCTGAGTGAATTCAGGACTTCAGTGAGTTGTACGCTCAGTGAGTTCATCTTTTGTGCCTCAATTTGAAGTAAATAATTTAATTCTAAGAAATAAGCTACTTTTCAATAGGGCGCATTTGTGCTGCTCATGCCCAGCATTATGTGGGGAGTCATCGGCAGGAATCTGCAAGCCAAAGAGAATCCCCATTAGGGATCTGGGGAGGTAAACATGCCAGGCAGACATCTATGCTAGAAGAAATCAAGGCTAAAAAAACCAGTATCAGGCGCTAATACTGTCATTATGCTTCAGAACCAATGATCCACTGGCATTCACATCTCTTAGAATTACTGCTTTGGAATATCTGAAAGTTCAAACACCCTTTTCTTACCTGGTTCCTTGCTTTATTCCTGTGTTTGTTGCAACTCAAAGCTCCTGCAGCGTCGCTGCTTCAACTCTTTGCAGACCTGCAGCATGAGCCCGATCGCTAAAACAGTCTGAGTTAAGGAAAAAAGGGCAACGACGACGCACAAAAGAGGAAAGCGTGGGGCAGGCGAGGAGGGTTTGCTGCTGAGAAACAGGCATGTGGAATGGCACCCAGATTTGACTTCTCAAGGTTGTCTCTGAGGTCGTTTTATTTTGTATTAAACAAAATCTTAGGCTCTGCAGCAAATTTCTGCAGCCAGAGATTATTTTTTGTCAACCCCCGCGGCGATAAGAGTATATGGGTTCCTAGTGAAACCCTATCTAAAATTTGAGCTAGAAATGCACACTTCATAACATCTTGCTATGAGCTCTGTCTTTCAAATAAAATAGACAGAGATGGCATCAACCCCCCAGGGCTTCCGCTTGCGAAATCCCCACCGAGTTAGCAGGTAGCTTGGCTTGCAGTTGGAGTTTTACTCACAGCATGTATTCAGAACGCTGCTGCAGGTGGGACTCGAGGGGAGGGCTGCCAGCCCATACTGGGACGATTGACACTACTACTGTTTCCAGCTTCTTCCCGTCCTTCAGCTGGAGATCATTACTGCTGAAGCAGAGGCTGCAAAACGGGTAGTGTATCTGCTCCGTGGCCACCACAGTTCGGTGCTTGGAATAGTGATGTGACCTGAAATAGCTGGTGGTTTAGGTTAATACCCTGGGCTGAGAATGGCGACGCAGAGTCCAGCTTGTCACCTCGGGTACTGATCAGAGACCTCCGACAGCAAGCTGGGGCAGCGGCCGTGAAAATTGGTTTGCCTGGAACTGCCAGAGCTCCTCGGGAGACACCGTTAGTATCACAACTGCTGCCGTACTCTAATTCCACCATTATGAGATACACACCTCCTAGTACCTACCAGGCAGAGCTGCCAGGCAGAGGGGTGAAAATGGGCGGTTGTAACGCTCCGAGCAGGAATCCTGAATGTTGCTCTTCCACTAAGTATTTCCACCACTGGACAGGGGTTGGGCAGGGAGGGACAACTGTTCAGCTTCTGATTAACAATAGCTCATTTCGCAAGAGCGTTGCCACCATTTGCACTCATTGACACTTTTTAATAGCAATCTCTGGTAAGACAATCTCAAGTATCCTTTGAAAAAGGGAAGAAACCTCCGATTATGTTACCGCACAGTATATTAAAGGCATCACCCTAATATTGGGATACACTGAGAGGAAACCGGCATAATTAACCCCCTTTAATAAATTTCTCCTAAAATATCCCCCCCAAAATGTATTCCATTGAATTCTGTGCCTCCTTACTCTGGTAAAGAATTTTTTTTTTTGCTAGTCCCTCGAGTGGTTGCTTAAGTCAGGTCTCGCTGTAATTACACACCTCACAGCAGTGCGGGGAGACTTAATTAAGAGAGTCACTGTAGGTGTGTTGTCAGACAGACACAGCCTAGTCCTGCTGGAGATCCACCAGGATCTGGCTGCAATGGGCACCTCGAGGAAGACAACTCCAGTTTGCAGAGGGTTTGGGGATCTGGAAAAAGCAGCAGGGACACACCCAGCAGCCTTTATTCAAAGCCCCTCCATCATCAGGGAGTCTGTGGTTTTCCAGATCTCTCTGTACTCACCAGGAGAGGCTCTGCCACACCGCAAGATTTCACATTCTCCCCCCTCCCCTCAAAACGTGTGACTCACCAGTTTCAAACGGTGACATTTCATTCCCAAACTATTCCGGGAGCAGCTGGCTCCAGAACACATGGGGATGTGGGGAAAAGGGAGGAGGGAGGGAAGAGCCAGACTGCAAAGTCAAAACCACTCGTTCTCTCCCCCCCCCCACAGGTATGTTGCTTTTAAATTTCAGAACCACGTAATTTGGGACATGCTGGCAAATTCCACTGGAGGAAAACAGTAAAACAAGCACATTTCAGAAAAAATATAAATAAATCCGCACCCGCCAGGCATGCCATTCCCTCTCAGCCAGGAGGGACTGGGAGAGCGGTTTGCTCTCCAGATCTCCTCGATGTGAGGAAAGGCACTGTCCCCACTCCTCGCTCTTCTTCCGAGTCTGAACCCTGCAGTTCTGGGCTGCTCCTTCAAGCGGTTTCTCTGTCATGCAGACCCAGGGTTCAGTCATCAGCAATATCTTCCTAATGATGAACAAATGTATGTGCCGTGGGAAGATGACGGCAAGGGAATGGCAAAGAAATCACTGTCAGCTCCCAGTCCCGAGAGGAGTTTGGTGTCACGCCGCAGCTCAGCACAGCTCGTGTCCCTGCCGTGGGGATGTCACTGCCATAAGCATGACATCCAGCACGTGAGGACAGAGCTGCCGTGGGCACCGGCCCCGTGGGCTTGTCAGCGCGCACATGAAATTGCCGCCGTTGGTGCGGTGCCAGGGGCAGAAGCGTAAATCTCTCCTGGCCTCAGACTATAAATCCGTGCACGGCTGATTGGCATCATAGCAGCAATCCAGCCCCATTCATTAACGTTGGTAAAATTCCACGGGGAGGGAGCTGTGAGTGATGTAACCTCACTCCAGATGCGCGGCACGAAGGCACGGGCACGGCGGGCCGCAGGTAGCCCTGCGAGCGCGTGGATGCGAGCAAACGCCATCGCTGCAAGCGAGTGCCAGGGCCTGAGGACAGGCTGGGGCCCAGCACAGGATGGTTACGGGCTGGGAGTGCTGGACGGGGGTGCTGGGGGCAGGCAGCCCCGTCTGCCCCGCACACGCCACCTCACACCCCGCTGTGCCAGCTCAGAACCCATCCCCGAGCGTGTCTGCGCAGGAAATGCTTGATTCCAACTCATTCCTCTCCTCTGCTGCCCGTGTAGCAGGGAAGGCTGTTCTTGGGGCTTCCTCTGCCCAGCAGCCGCTTGGGACCGCGCTGGGGCAGATTCCAGCCTATTCCCATTCTTCACCTGGGGAAGTCTTCCTGAAGTCATTCGAGGAAGAGGAAGCTGGCTCGCTGCTTGATGCCAGCATGCAGCAGCAACGACCTTGGCTAGGTAACCATCTCCTGAATACAAAAATGGAGAGAAAAAGCAGCAATTCCCTTTTCTTTAAAAAACCAAACCAAACCAAACCAAACCACCAACCAATCTTCTGCTAAGGTAGGGAAAGGCAGTGGTTTGTTAAATAAATGCGTCTGTCAGAGCTGGATTTTCTTTCCCAGCTTCCCTAAATGCCCTTCAACCAGCAGAGAGGGGGAGGGGACCTGCTCTTTGAAGCCTTTTCCTTATGGGAATAGAAAACACGGAAAGAATTCAATTCTCTGCCACAGCTCAGCAGCACCGATACACGCTTCAGGAAACAGAGCCCAGAAGACAAGCCGGCTGGTGGGCGCGGGTGGCTTGGAGCCTGTGTGACCACCCCATCAGCCTCGCTCAACGTCCAGCATCACTAAGTGTCCCCCGTAGTGTTAAAGCACAGAAAGAAGAGGGGAGGAATGGAGACCAGGGAAGAAAAATGAGGAAGTTCTGTGCAGCACAGAGCTGCCGGGATTCAACTCTCGGATCAAAAGCACCATCTAGTGCAGAGAAGCATGGCTGCAGCTGGCATCGCCCTCAGCTGCTGCTGCACCAACCACTAATGGAATTGGACTTTTCACCACAGGTTTGCCTACTAAAAAAACCCAAATATCACCATATGCGCAGCCCGCGCTGTATCTGAGGAAAAGGGAACATGCCTAAAAATTGCTGCCCTCGGTGTAAATAATTCTCCGGTGGAAACCTGTTCTCCTCCTCCCAGCACCTCCCACCAGAGAATCTCAGCCACCCTGAAACCCACAGGGAACGAGGCACCACAGGAAGAGAATGAATTCCATGGTGTAATTTGGGAGCTAAGGAAAAGAAAAGGTGAGTGACCGGTTCAAGGTCATGCAGGAAGCCAGAGGCAGATCCGGGAATAGAGACCAGCCACCCTGGACCCAGGGATGCCTGAACAATAGCACAGCCTCTCCCACTGTTGTCATTTAACTCTTTCCTAACCCACCCAAAAGCAGAGGAGGGGTAGGCTGTGCACTTCTCTGCATATGCACAGCTCACGGGGGCACAGCCCTCAGCCCTCACCTGCTTTTACCGCTCCAAAACAAAGAGGGAAGGCAGCAGAGAGGGTCAGAGTTGGATATTCTGAGATGGGCAAAGCTGCAGGTAGGAGATAGTTCCATACACCGGGCCTGCGCTGTCCCCTCAGCAATTAAAGCAATGGAAGTGGTACCTCAGCTTTGCCATGTCTCTGTTCGTGTGTGACAAAACATCACTATCTCCCCTGGCGGTGTTCGGCTCGGGTAGAACGGCTGTGGTGCACACCTGAGGATCTCTGGCTGCAGGAGGAGAGGATGTTGCTCCCTCTTCCCCAGCTTCTGGGTTAGCTGCAAAGATGAGGGATTTGGAGCACGGTAACACAGCAGAAATGCAGTCTAACTAAGACTACTCTGTTTCCATGCCGAGCTTGGAAATGCTGCAGTGCAGGGTCTGGAGAAGACAGGAATTGTAAACAACTGGAACCAAACCTGAGAAACTAACTGCAAGAAAAAAAAAAAAACAACTTGGATGGTGCAAACCCTGTGAGCGCAGTGAATTGGACCTAGGGCGAAATTCTCCACGAGAGAAGAGCTGGGAGACTAGTGACCAAGTGTCCAGCAGGTCTCCAAAAAAGGAGTTTGATGTCCTTGAGCCAGAGCCCAGTTCCAAACCAGAACCATAACTGGCACAAAAATCAGGGCCACCTTCTTGGGTCCACTGCCTGGAAGGGTCACAGACGACGGATTTGCACCGAGCTGCAGGGGCAAAGAATGGAAAAGCCCTCAGAAGCCCCGTCTGTCTCTATTTTCCACCGCAGGTCTCTGTTTCTTCCCCTAACACCCCAGTCTGTTTTCATTCACTCCTACAAACCCAAGCTATGCAAGCGGGGAGGGGAGGGGGAGAGGCTGCGCTCTTGCATCAGAGGCTGACAAGCAAATCTTTAATCATTCCACAGCCCTTTGAACAGTTTCATTTTCCAGCCAAAGGCACTGTGAAATTGGGAGCTTTCGGTTCCAACTAGTTCAGGGACTTTTTCCCCAGGGAAGGTTTTTGTTACACCATGGGGATTTCTGCACAGATCTCTGCTCTCGGGGTAAGCAACCAGAGCTTTTCTCAAGAGAGAAGCTACATCTTATACTCCTTGGAAAAAAGGTGACAAATAAAACCCTGGAATAACTAGAGCACAAAATTGTTGCCCTGGAGAATAGGGTTAAAAGGCTGCAGATCTGCATTCAGTGATGCTTGCAGTGAAGCAGATGTCAGCAAACACCGGTGCAAAATAGTTCCTTGAGTTGGGAGACTTTTGTTCCCCTCAAAAAAGAGCCCTACACATCAGAAGGGCAGTGAGAGAACAGCAGGATGTTTGTCAAGGAAGCGTTAAAATGCTAAAAAAGATTCCAGGCCTTTGCAGCGAGAAAGAGGAGAGCTTGAGCACTAATAAACACAACAGGCGTGGTTTGAGAAGATGTATGTGTATATGACACCAACATTTACTAGTCGGGCCTATGCAGCCTCTAAAACAAAAGTCCTCGGTTCAGGATAGATTGCCCTCTAATGTTCTCGAGAACAAAGGTGTGTCAGTCACTTCACTGCCATCCAACCTGCCAGGTGGGAACCAGCAGGTTTAAATCAACCGTGAATTTGTTGCTAATTACACTGGATTAACCAAAGAAAGCAGAATCCTCATCAAAGCAACAAAGTCAACTCTTAGTTCAATGAATTTCCTGCTCTGATTGCAACCCCGGTGTAGCTCTTTGTGGAATGGCTCTCAACTCATATCATCACTGCAGGGCACTGGGTTTCAATCAACATTGCCAGCTCCTGCCAGTCTAGTGACAGACTCTTCCCCGTTAAAATAAACAAGCTGCCAGACTCCAGGTAAACGGCCACAGGAGCTTGGAGGGAGCTCTCAGGTAACCACTGTCCTCTAAGAAGGAGAGCGCATCAGGCTACAGCTCATCCTGCCCCGCTCTGGTGGGAAAGATGGTCTGAAATGGCTTTTTCCAGCTCTGATTTTCAGAGGACTGAACTGACTACACCTCCCAGTAAGGTTGCCATGACATAAACTACTTTCTTGTGGCTTTTATTTTCCAATTTCATCTGGATAAATAAAATTATTGATCCTTTCCTTTGAAAGAATTGAAGGAAATCTTTCAACTTTCCCTTGGTTCTGAAGCCTGAAAAGTGCATTACCATCAGACCTTCCAGAATGTGATTTTTTTAGGAAGATCTTGAAGTCTTTTCTCTTTTTATCCTGAAATATCAATCCCTTACTAGTGGCAAGCATGCTGAAATGAATTCACAGCTTCAGTGTATTTCACTTATTAGGTGAGAGGAGCAGAACACTGTTATCATAAAAACTTATTATAAAACTGTCTTTCAAATAGCCGTCACAGAAAGCTGTCCTTTATCTCGCTGCCGTTCACAGGGAAAAGACATCTGGGATTCACCGCCTTTGTCTCTGGATAACACTAAAGCATTTCCAACTGCCTCTGTGAATGTATTTTCTGAATAGGTGGAAAATCCCTGTGCTGGGATGAAGCCACGCAGCCCTTCCCTCCTCAGGGCAAAAGCTCCTTACACCACCGAGTCCTTTTGGACTTTGGGATCACCGGGATTTCCAAAGGCCCGGTCAGATTTGTGCTGCTGCCTGGCAACGCTCTGTTGCCCCTTATCAGTGCTGTTACCCCAAGGAGAGTTAAAGCTACAGAGCCTGGAGCAAAGTCAGGCCCCGTTTCATCACGGACAAACGGAACTGTCTCCGCACCACTGCTGCATCAGAGCATCACTGCACGGAGCTCAGTTGAAACCAACGAAATCAGATTGCCCCGGATCATGGTTTTGAAAGAGACTCTCCAGAAACGCCTTTTTCTCCTTCTCCAGGAATCCACCCATCGCTCCTCACTGCACAGTCCCGGCACCCGCCGCTTCATCTTCAACTTTCCTACGGAGATACCAAAGAGAACTGAATTCCAGTCAACGCAATCCGCAGCGAGCACGTAAACCAACGACCACTGCAGACGGGAAGTCTTCCAAGCTCGTCAGAGACCCCGTCTGGAGGCCCACCTGGGGATGACAGGAGACTCCCCTCAAACGAGGCACAGACACAACCCGCCCCGGCCCAGCTGCTCAGGAACAGCCCAATCGCTGTCCCCTGAACCTGAAAGAAAGAAGCTCCTCTCCCGCAGGTGTTCGGCGAACCCACCACCCATGTCCCCTCCCTGCCCGCCCCGCCCCGCAGAGCTCGGGCCTTCCTCACCCCTCCGGCGAACCCCCCGCGCAGCTCGGCGGGGGCCAAGGGGTAAGCGATACCCATCGGAAGGGCCGGCGTCCCCCGCTCACGGTGAAAAGCCTCAGCCTCAGCGGTGCGAGCGGTTTAGGGAGCGGCAAACGCGCGGCGGGAGCCCGCAGACCCCGGGGGGAACCCCAAGGCGGGAGCACCGCTCCCCGCCCGGGCGGAGTGTGCGAGCGGACCGGCAAGGACGGACCTCCCTCCGCGAGCAACTTCCGGCTTGTATCACGTGGGAGCCGCCTTTCATTGGGCGCTCTGGCGGAAGGCCCGCCCCTCACGGACACCTCAGGCGCACGCGNGAGGTGCGGGTGTGGGCCTCCGAGCCGCGGAGGCCTGGCCGGTGCGGGAGGGGCTGGGCGATCGCGGCCCTGGCCCCTGGGCAGGGGAGGCCCGGGCTCTGGAGCGCAGAGCTCATCGCCGGTACCGCTGTTAAATGCGTGAGTTAGATAGAAATGAGGGCAGGGAGAGACATTAAACCCCACTGGCGTTTTCTCGCTGTGTTTTAGGTGAGTCTGGATTCGGTTAAATGTCTGCAAAACACTTCCTCTAGCACAGGCAGCGTTAGATTTTCTAGTCGTGCCGCTCTGAGTTGCCGTCGTGTCCCAGCTAAGGGTTTTCGGGTGGGAGGGTTGGAAATGAAGCTTGGAACTGAGGAAGAGAAGGTGATTTCTCAATTCAGTCTGGTTTTTTTGGGTGCTGGAAATATATTCCCCCCCCTCCCTGTACCGTGGTTGTTCTGCCTAACAGCATGAGCAGGGTGTTGATGAACTCCTCGCTGTTTTCTGTTTGAAACGGGTGTGTTGCAGCGAGGAGCTCTCTCCAGTTCTGCATTCCTTCTTAGGAGTTTTACGGGTTTCTGATGATCTCAGTGTATTTTGTACGTTATTTTCTGCTTATAAAGTCTGGAATGGAAGCTGGTGATGTAAGCATGCCCGTGCCCACCGGCATTTTGGGAATTAAATTGTTGGAATTAATGTAATCACTGTTTTTTCTCATTGGCTTTTAAATGCGTTTTTTGAAGTTTAACTCTCCATTTATGGGCATCTTTTGCAGCAGTCGGCAAGTTTCGCATTCGCTTATATTAAATCACTGATTTAACAGACAAGGCTACAGGACTTTTTTTATTTCTCCCGACTCAGATGTTTCTAAGTTTTACTTCACTTTCTTTCAAAGTAGCTGGGTCAGTAAAACTGTTCAACTGATGTAAAATGCGAGTCCTGCTCACATTTTTTTCCCTGCCGTGGCTTATAAGGGATTTAGTGAATTCGGTCTGCTGGAGGGAATTCCCAGTTCCCCCGTTTACCAGGTTTTGATGAAGAACGTGACAAGAAACTCATCTGTCCGTTCAGTATCAGAAATAATCAGAGGGCGACCATGAGTTTTAGATCATTTTGAATTCACCTCTATCTTCTCAGGCTGGGGGTTAAATTCCCCCCCCTTAGAAAGGTCACAGCCCATGGAGGTTTGTTTTCAGAGGCAGTCCCTGGCTGTGCTAGCATTGGACAAGCGCATTCGCCTGGACTCCTGCCATGTCCAAATTTAAGTCAGGTCTTGTCCTCTTAAAAGCCCAGAGGGAGACACCAGCTCACAGAGGCACTGACAAGTGAGTGCTTTTCAAAGGTAGGATATTGTGCTTTCTTCAGACTAAAGTTGGTAGCTAATGGAGCTTAGAGCTGCTGTCCTTCTGGACAAGGGCTTCCGTAGGAAAAAATGATTTTGTTCCTTCCTTTTATCCCCCTCACCCCCACCTTTTAAATGACACCTTTTGAGTTCTGAAAATAGCCTCCCAGTTGCTGCCATTTGTCACATAAAGGACAATGTGGTTCTAGGTGGCTGAAGCCACCGGAGAATAGGTGTTCAGGGAAAGCGTCACGGGTTTAGTTGCTTTGAGCACTTGGTCTCATCTTTAACGTTGCCTTTAGCGTGCTCTTGCCCTTATTAACCAAGCTCCTTGTTCCTTTGGAAATCACTGTCCTGGCTTTTACGGGATATAACACCTAGTTTTTAATTTAAGGGGAAAGTGTTTTTTAACTGCATATATATTATTTTTTTATGGTAAGCCTTTCCAAAAGTTTCCAGTCGCCTGTGTGCACTTGCATTATCGGTGTTCTTAACTCCACTCTCTAATACCCTGCGCGTTCCAGTCCTGCCTTTTGGGGTGGAGAACTGAGAATTACAGGACTTTATCTGAACCAGTTACAAGCAGCGGCTTCTCTCCTGCTGATAACCCCATGTCATGAACATTATCAGTTAAGAATCAGTAACAGTGTTTTTCAGCATGAATACTCAAATTTTAAGCAGAGGTGCTAGTGGCATCTCAGACCTTGAAGCGAGAGCTCCAAAGATGTCCGGTTCACCTGGAATTAGGTGTGGAAACCCCTGTGTTCTCCCTGCTCCCCCATGTTTTAACGTGACATGGTGTTACCTGCCCTGGGATGTCTTTAGCTCCTTCAAAGCATTATCTCTCTCAAGTTGGGTTTTGTGCTTTTTAGCTTCTTCTCCCAGCCGTTGTCTTGTAACTTCACATTTTTGTTGACATGAATGAACCCTCCTTTTTTACAATCTATCTCATTCTCCTTCAGACTGCAGCAGTTTTTTCCTCTGACTTTTGCAGCAAACAACCCTAAGACTGAACAAAATATCATTTCTTCAGATTGCAGCAATTCTTCCCTTTGGTCTTTCCACCAAATAACCTGGAAAACAGAACAGACCGTGCCTGCCCCCCTGCTGCGTCAGCAGCCCGGCGCTGGGCTCCCTCAGATGGATATTGTTGAACACACCACAGCGTGGCTCTGTGGCCTGAGCTGATTTCCACGTTCTCTTGTTCTACTGGTATTTATTTTACTGATGGTGCCACGGTCTAAGAAGGACATTGAGGTGCTGGAGCGGGGGCAGAGAAGGGCAACAAAGCTGGTGAGGGTCTGAAGAATACATCATATGAGGAGTGCCTGAGGGAACTGGGATTGTTTAGCTTGGAGAAGAGGAGGTTTAGAGGAGACCTCATTGCTCTCTACACCTATCTAAAAGGAGGTTGTAGTGAGGCTGGTGCTGGTCTCTTCTCCCAAGTAACTAATGATGGTACAAGAGGTAATGGCCTCAAGTTGTACCAGGGGAGGTTTAGATTGGATATCAGGAAGAAATTCTTTACTGAAAGAGTGGTCAGGCAGTGGAACAGGCTGCCCAGGGCAGTGGTGGAGTCGCCATCCCTGGAGGGGTTCAAAAACTGGGTAGACGTAGTGCTTCGAGACATGGTCTAGGGGTCAGGGAGATGTCGGATGAAGGTTGGACTAGATGATCCTAGAGGTCTTTTCCAACCGAAATGACTCTATGATGACTTTTTTCAGCACGTTCAGTATGACGAGCTAAAATAAGGACTCGTGGGTTTAGGATATAAGCTAGTCTATGAAATTAAAGCAAAACTTGTCGCTGTAGCTCTGAAGTGCTACAGAAATTCTTTTCCACATAATTTAGTTCAGTTTAGGTTGTTGTCTTTCTCAAGCCTGACTGAACTGAGAACGTCCTTGCTCTGGGGCTCTTTTTAAGGGGCTGTTTGAGTACCCTCCTTGGAAGAAGGCACTGCAGCTACACGTCCACACAAAACAGGATCTACATCTCTGATCAGCTCATCCTTCTCCTCTTGCTCCCCCTCCTCATCCAGCCTTTCTCTTCCCCAGCCTGTATTTTCCCTCCCATCTTTCAGAGGGGGTTACCTGTGAATTTACACTCCATCCTGGAAGCTGCGGAAGGGGCTGCTCCTGCTGGCTGGGTTCTCTGCTTGCTGCAGCCTTTGGGCACAGACTGGGTCATTTGCCCCGTTCCTCTCTATAATACAGGGGAGAGGGGGAAGAGGAAGAAAACTAATATAAGGCTAGGAAAGATATTTTTCAAATGAAAAAGGACTAAAGACAGACTTTCTTTGTTTAGACAGTAGATGAATAAGTGATATGATTAAGGAGTAAGTTAAGCAGGCGTCACTGGCTCATATCGATGAGCAGTGGATGCTGCCTGACCAAAACACGGTGAGGTTTCAGGTGGTAAGATGTGGGCTCTTTTCCACGAGCCCCTGGGGCACAGAGTTCAGTCCTTGCAAACTCAACCTTTATTTTTGCCAAAAGATATGAAAGAATCGTGCTGTCATCAAACATGGGCCTCCCTTCCATGTCCTCATGGGGTTTTGTTAGAAAAGGTGTCAGAAGAGCTCCCTCTTCCCAGTTACCTTCTCATCTGCTTTGCACTGTCACCTGCATTTTACTGAAATCAGAAGCAAGGCTGGACAGGGTGGATTTTTTGAATGCCTCAGCTTCACCGTGGGCTCCTAAGGGAAGTGCCCCCCACCTGCCAGCTCCCACTTTGGGCATAACAAAGGGTCCTACATGGGAGCCGAAGCTTCTATATTCCAAAATGTCCTGTAAAGCCACGTTGCTCAATGTCAGCACAGCACCTGTTGTCCCTGCCCACATCTCATCTTCTGAACCTCAAGAGACCTTTGAGAACAACAACAACAAAGGACATCATAAAGAGAGCAGCTGCTTTAAGTGACTGAGCGTGAAGCAGCGAGGAGAACCTCTTGCTTATCCAGCCTGAAGGCAACCAGTGGCCTGTCTAAACAGCTCTTTCCCAGGAATTCTTTTAGGGGTGAATTATTTTATTCTTGTGTTAAATCAGCCCTCCCAGTGCTCTGCTGTCAGTCAGCAGAAAACACCCACTGCATGTGCTCAGCATGAAGAGGTGCAGGAGTAAGGTGCTGGCCTGTGCAGCTGGGTGCTCTGCTCATGAGTTTAATCCTCCTTTTGGGTTCCTGCATTCCCACTTTGGGTGTATTCCCTGTGCTCAGGGGAGCTTGTGGCCTGGATGTCCAGCTGCGTTATGCACAGTGTGTTACACGAGGAACTACTCGGTAGACGTGAGTTAGCTCAGAACAGGAAGCTCTGCAGTGCCTTGAGAAGAGCTGTGTACTAACACGAGGGCTTTATTTTTAGACTTCATCAAGCTTATTTAGAGATAGCTCCGCTCTCTTTATGTGTTATTTATTGTGTTCTAGCTATACCTCTAGAAATACTTATTTTATACTGTTTGCTACTGGTTCAGCAAGCTGGTCTGTTCACTGACCAGCTCCTTGAGGAGTTGTGTCCAAGCCCCCACTGGAAATCTGGAAGAGCACGACATTTTCCACATTACCGCAGTTCCTCTGCCACCCCCTCAACTCCACACAAGCTCAGTCCTACTTAAAGACACTGAATTCTGCCTTAGCACTATCAGTTACCTCTTGTCTTCTACTTCTCACGCTGCCCTTTTCTTTGAAGTAGCGCATGAGTTGTGTGCCCAGATCTTTCTGACGCCTTCCTGGTGAAGACCTGCCTGGCAGTTCAAACCCTACCTGCAGAACAGGGGAGATGCACTAACCTTGGGGTTTGACTTTACGTGTGACCCCAGAGCGGTACCGATGCCGGGAAGGGGCTGTGCCTGACTTTACTGTGACTTCAAGCATAAAAGCTTGCGGGTATATACGGTGGGAAAATTAGTGACCTTTTTAAGCAGAGCTATCACTTACTCCTTGGCCATATAGTAAGCTGTAACATAAACTACTCCCTTGAAGGCAGTGGCTTAGCAAAGAGCTTAGGGCTATGCCTTGGTATCAGAATCCAGTTCCAGGATGAGCTCGATCTTGTAGATACCTTTAGCTTGGGTTTCATTCACAGGTTTAATTTCATGCTGCTAAACTGCACAATTAACGTTGGCATAAAAGCGAGGAGCATGAGTGTAGGCTTCAGCCTGCTAGAGGGGACATAGTGGCCATTTCCATCAGAGAGCTCGTCTCTGCTAACAGGTGGTGAAAGACACTGGAGATGGAAGCACAGATTTCAGTGCATGAAGCAAATAACAGAGAGAGAAAACTTACTCTGAGCCTCCAGGAGTTATTAGACTGGCTTATATCCATCTGGGATAATACACAGTAACGGGTCTTCGGCGTGTAGGTGCTGTGGTACTGGCTGTTCCAGGGAAATCTAAGAGGTTTTGTTACAATCAGAAGAATGCAGAGACACATCCCAGTCCTGAGGAGCTTCTTCTCTACATACGCTTTGTACAAGATCTAGAGCAAAATGCAGGAACAGCATCTCTGAACCCGAGCTTGTGACAGAACAGCTGACAAGATCCAGCACTGAGTGTCCTGCTGAGATGTTCAGATGAGCATTTAAATGCATACAATTGGGTACTGATGTGGACTTCAGAAAGTCTAAATGAAGGGCTGAGGAAATCGGTGTAAGATACCTCTCTACGGGATTCGGTTTAGTGGCGCTCTAAGGCAGGGTTAAGAAAACGAACCTCCTTAGCTTGCAAGCCTCTGCCAGTTTTCTTGATGGTAAAATGATGTGTTTCCTCCCGTCGTGTGGCTCTAGGAAGACCGCTCAGAAGGGAAAGCTGATGGATTTCACAAGCACGGTCATCATCCCGCTGCTTTTTGGCAGCTTGGGGATCTTCGGCCTTTTTCGGCTCCTGCAGTGGATGCGGATGCGAGCCTACCTCCAGGGAGCGGTGGTGGTGATCACGGGGGCCACCTCTGGCCTGGGCAAAGGTAGGTACCAAAGGAAGGGCAGCAAAGGCAGGACAAGCAGAGGGTTGTGGAAGGGGCACCTGTTGGAATAAAGCAGAAAGTTCTTATTGCTCTGAATTTTGAGGGACAGCTTCCACAGCCACATGCGTTACAACTAAAGCCAGCAGAAACTTTTGAGGCAAGAAAGGTCTCAAAATTTGTTAAAGAAAATTTTAATCATCCTTCATTTTCATCACCCTGGAGCTCATCAGAGCAAGGAACAAGTTCTGCTCTTCTGGTGCTGTCAGGGGTCTCTCCTCTAAATCCAACAAAAGCCAGGAAGTCAGATTGTTTCTCCAATTCATGTTCCGCATTCACGTTTGTTCTATTTCCAGAATCCCTGCCGTGTTTTCCGCTCCTCCTCCCTGCCTCTCACCCTCTTTAAGGTACCTTTTGCGGTACAAATCCATCCATTCTGAATTCAAACTCTCGGCTACGTTAACACCAGTATTTTATTTTTTTTTCCAAATAAAAACAGTTGGTATTTTCCAAATAATTGTTCTTTGAGTGGATACGTTCTCTAATTCTGCTTTCTAGAATTGCTTTAAAAGCTTCTTGAAGAGAAGACAAGGTGCTCTCTGCTATCGAGGCCTTTCATTAGGATGAGTACACTTATAGAACAAGTAGAGCTTAAATGGATGCTGTCTTTGCACGTGAGCTTGTCCTTAAGGATACGGGGTTCAGCAGCCGAATGGCCAAAGGAGATGAAGTGATCCTCTGCCTGTCATGACCAAAGAGCTGGGAGTGGTAAAAGAATTTGTTTCACATCAAGAAGAGATAGAATTAATACCTGAGGAGAGACCTTCCAGCTGTGAGGGGCCGGGCAGATGAAGCACTGGGTGGTGGTGGGTGTGTAGATTTCCACCACCGCAGCACAGTGAAGTTTCCTCCCTTACTGACTCCTTGCCAAGATCTTACACTATTCCCTTCACTCCCAGTTATTAATATCCTGGACCGCCTCTAATTACCGTGTGTTCTTAAACACACTTCGTTACCGTCTGCTGGCATCTCTTGCACAAAGGAGTGGTTCTTCTCCCTGGACCACAGAGGGGTAGGGTAGAAGAAGATGCGACTGCCTCAGCAGCTGGCAGCACTGGAAGGAGGCCATTAGGATGGCATCTCCTCTTCGGCCTCTTCCTGATGAAGCCATTAGCTCCAAGGCTTCCAAAACTTTGGGAGGCGGTCACTAAATCTGAAATTCCTAAGACCAGGCACCACCGCATTACATGACATGCAGCAGGTAACTGCTGTCCCTCTGAAGAAGGGTACATAGGCCAAAATTCAGAGGCACGGGCAGATTCGACCAGCTGATGGGGGAGGATGTGCAGACAGCACCGTAACGGCACAACCAGCATGGTAAGAGCACACCAGCACATCTGCCAGAGTCACAGGAAAATGGCACCTTGCTGCAACCTCCCTGTAAATCAGCCTCTGACTCGGGAATCACAAAGCCACTCTAGATCCTTGCCAGCTAGAAGCTTTAGCCTGTATCACCAGGTATGACGTGGATCTGCTCTTTGACTCTATCGTTCAAATGTCTACTTTCCTCTCTTCCTTGCTTCCTCTGAAGAATGTGCAAAAGCCTTCCACGCAGCTGGCTCCAGGCTGGTGCTCTGCGGCAGAGACAGCGAGAAACTGAAAGACCTGGTGCAGCAGCTTTCGACCGTGACCAACCACCGCAAGAACGTAAGTGGGGGAGAAGGAGGTGCCTGTTGTCTCGTGTGGCTGGGATTTCTCTTCACGTTATTACAGAATTGCTTGCGGGTTGTCCTGTTGAGCAATAGGAAAAAATGCAACTCTGTGGTGAGGGGTAGATGTTGCTGTAGGAGTACCCTGAGCTGACATGTCGTATCTTGGTAAAAACCCTACAAAATAAGCCATCAGAAAGACTCCTTGGCTTGCAGTGGCAGTGACAGCACGAAGTGCAGAGCGCCGGGACCCTCTGCACCCGTGTGTCAAACGCTGCATCTGGAAAAGTGACTTTCCCTCCGCTGGCTTTTATTTGTGGTGTCTAGTTCTGCTAAGAAAAGTATTGCTGGCTTCCGTAGAAGACACGTGCGTTAAGTTCTTTTTCAGATGCATTTTCTTTAGTAAGACAATAGGAAACTTTAGTCCTTGAGGAAGGCCTCACATGCCCCTCTCCTAGGCTCTGATATAAGGAAGAGGCTGCAGAAGCAGAGAGAGATGAAAGCATAGCCTGGTTTTTCCATGTATTCCTAGCAAGAGGAACTGCAGAACTGTCATTGCACAAGGTTTGGGTGGCCCTGCCTCTGTGCTTCCCGAGCTGGGAAATCCCATCCTGAGCGCCAGCATACAGCACGTCCAGCACAGCCCGAAGTGGCCTTTGGCTAACTGTTGTTTATTCACAGACACACAAACCTCACCCCGTGGTATTTGACCTCTCGAACACTAAAGCTGTCCTAAATGCTGCTGAAGAGATCCTGAAGTACCTGGGTCACGTGGACATACTGATCAACAACGCAGGCATCAGTTTCCGAGGCACAATTGTGGACACAGGACTGGATGTGGATAAAAAAGTGATGGAAACAAATTATTTTGGTCCTATAGCCCTCACCAAAGGTACCCGTGATCTGGATTACGGGGGGGACAGCGGCTGATACCTTCTGCAGGCCAACACAACTGAGCACAGCTTGACCTCTGATTGTAATTGTATTGGGACAGCAGGAGAGGGGAGGGAAGTTTTGTTTCATCGGTAGGAGACGCTGGGGCAGGACCGCATGGGAAGTACCCGACTAGAGACAGCATCTTGTTTCAAACACCTCCTGACTCTGGTCTGGCAGGAGCTCAGGAAGAGAGGCACGCTTTGCCTGGCTGCGCTGGTAAAACACCAGAGAACGCAGCGTGGTCCTAGGTGAAGCTCTAGCCTTCCTAGGAAGCTTCCTCAGCGGCATAGAAAGTTCAGCCTGGAGGGCATCAGCCGCAGGAAAGGGAAAGATGTGCTGGTGGCAGAACAGAGCAAGTCCTGCTGACCATGCCTGTGAGAGATTGTAGCAGCTCCAGCAGGATTTGTGCAGCCTCGCTGGCGTGAGGAGTCTCCTCGTAGGTGAGCAGAGGTTGCGGCTTCACTCAGAGGCATCCTAAGCACTATCCCTTGCCCAGCCCCTACACGGAAGGATCTTGTAGCTCGTTTGGGTATCTCAGAATGCTCTGAAAGCATCTGTTCTTGACAGCAGGAATGGCAGGACTGTTATTCTGAATGGGTCTTTTCTGTCTTTCGCTAGCACTTCTCCCCTCCATGATCAAGAGGAGACAAGGCCACATTGTGGCCATCAGCAGCATTCAAGGCAAAATAAGTATTCCTTTCAGATCTGCATGTAAGTACCTCCACAGAAGATAGGGAAGACATATTTGGGGCACCAGACTGAATGAATACTTGGCTTCCACACGTAGCTCTCTGTGTGGAGCTGGCTGCACGCAGGGAAGGCAGAGCCCTGCGTCGTGCCGAGCGTGGTCACGAGTCGCTGACAGCTGTCGAGGGAGGCACTAGCAAATACAAAACCTTATCCCTGTCCTGAAGTTAAGGGATGGGGAAGGAGAACGTTTTCAGTGTCTTAAGAACAGCTTGATACCCCTGTCTTAACACTCAAGAGTCCCTATAAGCTTTCTGATTAATTCCATAATTGTATTGCATTTTATCCTTGCTGTTTGCCTGGTTAATCTCCTATAAAAAGAACTTTTTGTTTTAATAAGTTATGAAGTGCCATAGTACAACCACTACCAAAATAAACCCTAAATGGTTATCCTGACCCAGCAAATTTCACGCTAAATCGGTTATGACAATATTGGTGAGGTTACTGCAAAAAACCTTATAAAAAGTGGAGGGAAAGGCAAGCGTTTGTCATACAGACAGAGTAAATCGCTGAAAACAAAAAAGGGAAAGCACAGTGGTGATGGCAGAAGAGTGGTGGGGCGTGATGGTGAGTGAAGGAGAGCCTGGAACGTCTGGGCCACCTGGTCTTGCAGATGAGGTGGATACGATGGAGCCAAGAAGTGTGTTCTGAAGAGCTTCCAGAACGCTCGCACGCTGAGCAGGGCCTGGCAGCTGGAGCTCAGCCGGTGCCTCGCTCTTCAGCCAGGGTGTGCAGCCTGTGCCAGGCTCGGCGCTGGTGTCAGCCCTGCAGCCACGCGGAGCTGACCGAGTGTACGTGGAAAGGGAGCGAGCAAGAGGTCACCCAGGCTTTTAGCAGGGTTAAACCCTGCCCTGGGCCACGCTTCTCTGCTCCTGCCTGCTTGTGTGATCAGGTTTGGACTCAGGTGCAGCCAGGCTCTGAACCTGCTCTGCCGGCCTGTGAGGCTCGGTGCAGGTGGGCCAGCGAGTGTCAGCTCTGCCCTCCCGTGCTGCCACCGCGTCCCCCGGCCCCAGCCTGTCCTATCAAAGCTTCCCGTGCCAGGCTTCACATCGCCGTTATCACGGGCGGGCGGCAGCTTGGGCTCGCTCCACAGTGCTTTGGCTTGGCTGTGATATTAAGCTCAGGATCACAGCCAGCTTCCAACTTGAGTATTTGCATTTTGCCTTCCTGAATTACCTCTCGCTCCCACTACCTGTTGCTGCCATTCACTAAAAAAACCCCAAACCCAGAAGCTGGAGAACAGCTGAGAAGTGGCTGCACTGCAGTGAAAAACCCGTGGAGGGGAGTGAATCCTCCTTCAGCCCTGCTCCTTCTCCTCAGCGCATAGTCCTTTCCCTGTTTTTCAGATGCTGCCTCCAAGCATGCGACCCAGGCCTTCTTTGACTGTCTACGAGCAGAGGTAGAGCAGTATGACATCGACGTGACGGTGGTGAGCCCCGGCTACATTCAGACAAACCTCTCTCTCAATGCTGTGACATCAGATGGATCTCGCTATGGAGGTGAGATAAGCTTTTGTGCTCTGTATCTAAAGCATCTCCACTCACTAAGTTCCTCCAAAGCATTCTTGCAACGTACGGGCTCTGGTGGGGACACAGGTTAGCTCTGAAGTATCAAAAGACAACTCTGGGTGCAGGGTAGGAACAGTAATCCCCAAAATTTAGCCTGCCTTGACAGCAACTACTGACTGTGCTCCCATACACAGCTGGTGTAAAACCCCCAGCACACAAGCAGCCGTGTACAGGTAGAAGAGCGTTCCTAGGAGGGTACTGAAGCATGGGCTTACCTGCTGGTGTTGGTGCTTACTTGGCTTTTCTTTGGCAGTTATGGACAAGAACACCGCTGAAGGACAGACAGCCGCAGAGGTCGCTCAGGTGGTTCTCAATGCGGTGGGACAGAAGAAGAAGGAAGTCCTTGTAGCTGGCCTGACGCCCTCCCTGGCTGTCTACCTGCGAAACCTCTTCCCCAGGGTCTTCTTCACCTTAATGGCAACTAGAGCAAAAAAGGAGAGAAAAACAAAGGACTCCTAGAGCTCAGCTCCTTTGAGCAATAACTGCAGGGAGAGGCAAACCCCTGCAGTTTGGCCGGGACGTCAGCAGAGGTGCTCCGGCAGGAAAGACCTTTCTCAAAACGCTGCAGTTTACCTTGCATGGGGAGTGGGAAGCGGTTTTCCCCACAGCAGGGCAAGCCGCTTGCTGGAAGACAGCACCTGAACCTCACCTGGAGAAGGGTGCACGGACAGAGGGGAGAGCCGAGGCTGCAGGGGAGGGTGACTCAAGGGAACACACTTTACAGCAGGGGAGGCCTGTGCTGGCAGACAGCACCTCACCTCCCCGCGCTCCAGGCCTCCTACAAATAAAACCCATTGGTTTTGCTTTCACGCCAGCAGATCTTGGCTTTCCCCACCCCGTGGCCCTTGTGAAATACAATCCTCAGCTGGGAGCTCCCATGACCAAGGTTCTCCTTCCAATCTGATCTAGAACATGTTGCTTGAAGCGGGAAACTTCAGAGCCTCTGCTTGTTAACACGCCAGATCACCCGGTACGTTCAACTAAAGTCCAGTGCCACTTTTAAAGAAGTATCTGATGTAAAATTTAAGTTTTATTTGGCAGTTACCTTGTCTCACACCTCACTGATGTACAGGGACATCAAACTGCACTACCTGACAGCGCAGTGTTAACCCCAGCGCCGGTTAATGCGCACGCAGAGAAGGGCACAGAGGTGTGGTGTGTAAACACCAGCACACCTGGAGCAGCTGCAGGCCCGCGGGGCAGGGGCGGTTCTGCCAGGGCCAGGCACACATCTCCTGGCAAGCAGAGAGAATCTGTGTGTGTGGGGCAGACGGTACAGGAGACAGACCCTTCCCCTCTGTTTTAAAGCAGTCACGGACGCTTTAAGATCACATCCAGTTGGGGAACGACACCCGCCCGATCACGTATCGCTGCTTCGGGGAGTCTGAGAGCCCAAGGGAGTGCTGCGTTCTGTTCTTCACCCCTTCTCAAGTGAGGGATACCAGCAGCACTTGGAAAAAGGAGTGGCTGCACACGGAGAGTTCAGTAAGGACAGAAATAATCTTTTTTAAGAACCACAGTCGAGCCCTGCTGCCGCCTCCACGCACTTCCCATGTGTACTGCCTTGTACGTCCCGCCTGTGAGCGCACAGCTGATGACAAATAAATGACATTGCTACAGAACTAATCCTTTGTTCTACTTCAGCTCCTCACAGCAGGTCGAGGAAGGGAGAAGCAGGAGGGGGTTTGGGTTTTTTCTTACATTCCTGCAAGATGCTATCGTACCAGTAGTGGCAGAACAACCTACTTCACCCCAGCCCTCTTTCCAGCATCTGCTTAGGGCAGACTGTGAATCCAGAGGATGGGTCACACTGAAACTGATAGAGGTGCGCAGGCCCAGCAGGACCTTCTCGTTTAAAAAGCCTTTTCTTGACCACTACAGATGTATAAATGACCGCTGAGAATCCATCCAGATGATGATCAGGACACGTTTGATGATCACAGAGCTGCTGTGCGGTCAGGACACCCCTCCACCTTTTTGGCTGTGCCCGAGGTTGCAGATTGGTTACACAAAGGCCTGTAAATTACAAGTTGAAGCTTTTGGGCATTTGTATCTTTTTTTCTGTTAAGAAACTAAGGCGTTACCTTCTCTCCCTCTCCACAAGGAGAGTTTCTGGAAGCGTTGGTTGTGCTTTTGCTCTTGTGTTTTGCCTGTCCGCGTCCTCCATTTCTTGGCAAAGCACGGTTCTGCAGCCAGTCTCGTCCAGCTGCTCCGTCTTGCGGGGTTTCGGGTCATGGCTACCCAGGAAGGAGCGAGGGGCCGCTCTGCACATCCGTGTTATCATCCAGGGTGCCGAGGGATGCAGCACATCAGGCCTGAGGAGAAAAAAAAACAGATGTGTGGGGAGTTACCGTAGTTACTGTTTGAACTGCAGCTCCAGGTCAGCGGTGAGAGCGTGCATATTCCTCTTGGGAAGTGAATTCCCTCCCTGGGATGAGAGGAATGCGGCACACTCTGTCTCAGAGCACCTCTGGAAAGGTCAGGATGGGCAGCAAAGCATGTGGGGCTTTTGAAAGGAGGCTCATCTCCAGCTACTGCAAGCACCCAGGTACAGGAACCTCCTCGTACAACACACAGCCCTCGAGACCCCTCTCCCCTGTCACCGCGCAGTTACAGCACGACTTACAGCCAGGATGTCACCAAGCATTTTAGCCAGGTTATCACTAATATTTCTTGGAGAACAACCTCCCCTACCCCCCCGTCTACATCCTCTCCACCTCAGAATGGAGGGAAGGGTGTGTTTTTAAAACAGACCTACCTGTTGTAATAGCTAAGCTGACGTTTTGCCTTTCCTCCTGCCATCAGAGGCCGCAGGCAACTTGCTCATTTTTAACTGGAGCCTTCGATGCAAGCCGTGCATTTAGGGGGCCTTCCAAGGGTTAGTCCTTGCACCACAGTCAGCATTCCAGGCAGGAATAACACAAAATAGTGCCAGGAGCACGGAGGGCTGGTGAAGAAAAGGAGCTAGGGGCCCTGACAGTTATTCTGCTTTGATTAAAAAAAGAGCAAGAATGTCTTTTGTGTGGCCAGCACAAGGATATTTCAGGGCCTTCAGCAGCAATAAAAGACTTAATAGTTGTGGCAGATCTGCCACTGGTTTAAAATTCATCCAGACAACAGGACTTTAGAAAGAAACGACGTCAGGACTGGAAAGGCAGCCTGCCCAGCAGCCTCGGCCTAACCGCAGAACGATGAAGTAGTTGCATTTCTTCCCCTCCTCCCTGCCAAGACAACTGTACATTGTTGCTATAAATAGAGATCTCAGCTTCTTCTAACCTTGGAGGGAGACAACTCGGTCACTGTACCGGCAAAAGAGGCTGTTGCCACCTAGAAACATCTTGATGCCGCTGGAGTTTCCTCCAGCCCACACGCCCAGCTCAGGTACAGCTGCCCGGGCAGGTGATAAAACCACTTGCTGAGAACGTCCAGCAAACCCAGCGTGCCCAGCACACACCCAACTGGGACGCGTGCCCCGCTAACAGAAAAGCTGCGTCAGCAGAAAAGCTCAAGTTGGAACGGCCGCCAGAAAAGCCGGCTGCGGGCCGGAGGCGAGGGGGAGTTCTCGGTGCCTGCCGGTGCAATTTGGAAAGTTAAAGATAGAATTACTGAATTTGGTTTCCGACCTCATGAGACTCCCTTCCAAGGTCAGAGCTTCAGCTGCGGAGGTCAGGCTGCGACTGCCGCTGAAGCAGGCGCTACACCTGTGTGCAGGCGGGTTTTATTGCAGGCCTTTGCTCCTCTCTTCGGATCCTAACACTTGAGGCCGTGCCAGGCTGGCCTTGTAAATGCAAGCCCCGCCTGCTTCCCAGCTGGTAGGAGGAGAAAGCAAGCCCCCCATCTTCTAAAACTCACCCGCAGGTCTTGCAAAGCAGTAAAGACTTCCCATTCCCAGAACAAGGCTTTGACAGTTTGGAGCTAAAAGATGAATTAATGCACAAGATTGAATCCTAGAATTTCAGATAACACAGTTAGAAGATAGAGTCACGTGGATGCCTCGCAGCAGTAGCAGGCAGCTCCAGAAGCGTGTTCCGAGGCAGAGCAGCGGGATCGCGTAGTCGGGGCACAGCCGTCCGAGCGCCAGCAGCAGTAACGACGCAGAGGTAAGAGCCAGACTGGCACCTCGGCAGCCCTCAGCTGCACGTGGCGCAGCGCACTGCAGTGGACACGTATCCACACAAGAAGCGACCCGCGCAGGAACGGAGCAGGACGTGTTTGCAGCTGGAGATTTACAGTGTTATCTCCATAGTGCAGAGAAGCAATGGCTGGAGGCGGCAGAGCAGCAGAGGATGGGGACACCCTTAGCCCTAAGCATCAATGTTTAAGCCATTACCAAAAGATATAAACACCAGGGTAACACGTGAGCCTCTTCCGAGAAACACAGCTAGTCAAGCACGAGGGAAAGCAACGCTCTACAGCTATTCCTTCAGCAGATGCCTGCTGCGAAGCGACGTGGATGCTGCAATGGACAAGAGGAATGTCAGGTCTGTGTGCGAGCACGCAGAAATAATTCTCACCACTGGAGTTGTCAGAGCAAAGCCTCCATCCCCTGGGAGTGCACTACCAAAGGGAACTATGATAACAGTAACCAGAGAGAGAAAGCATTTGAAATTCTCATCCTTTAATGGTCAATGATAACTTCTGGCTGGTTCTGTGTAATACAATTAAACAATATACTTAAATGTTTCCCCAAAAAAAAAAAAAAGAAAAAAAAAAAAGAAGCTCTCACACCCCCTCTTTCTATAGCTTTCTTTCATCACCGTTCCGCTGCTGGACTGGACTCCCATGGCCTAACGCACAGCTCTCAAGTCACCGCACATCCACATCTGAAGTGTAACGAAGAACTGAAAAACCTTGGTGCACCAGTGATGTGTTATTTGAAAAATAACAGCTCTATTATACCAAATCCTTCCCAGTCTCCACTGCTTCTCAAAGGAGGAAAAACAAAATGTTACTGTGGGAGTCTTAATACGCTTGTCTTTGTGGGTTTTCTCTCTTCCCTGCTCAAGTCATACAGCATAGAGTTCATAGATCTTCTTTACACAGTACACCAGGGCAGCGAGTGCTATCGTGTTGTGCAGTCTCTTTCTGTGCAGGTCGTCCTTCCTCACCAGCACCACCGGAGTGGAGGAGGTGAGCGTATGCAGGGGCAGGCGGGAAAGTTTATAGGCGTCGTACTCTACTTGGTACTTGCAACAAGGATCAAACTGCCAGGAGATGCCGTAAAGGGTGCAGCAAGCCACGCTCAGCACACCAGCAGGCAGGGAGATGTAGTGAGAATAATCTGCTGGAAGCGCCAGCGGGGTGAAGAGGCAGGTGGTGCCCGCTAACACGGCCGTCTTGTGCAGACAGTTCCCGACAGTGATCCAGCGGGCCGTCTCGTCCCCGATGCGAGTGGGCTCGATCACGATGTATTTGTACTGCGCTTCCAGGGCCTGCTCCAGCTCGTACTCAAACTGGTCCTGAGCGTTCTCTCCATTGTAGATCTCATGCACGATGTAACAGTCCGTGGAGGACAAGGTGACCCTGTTAACAGGAAACACAGAATTCAAACGACGGGGATTAAAGAGAGACTTCCCACCCAGCCAGCGGTGAGACCAGGAGAGAAAAATGCCCAACCTGAGGGCAGCCCCTCAAGGTCAGTCACCGCCTCCGTTCAGCAACAGCTTTTTCCACTCGAGACACATTTCACATCAGCTAATTAGGCCTGCTCTACATGGAGTCATCCCAAAATAAGGCAACGTATTTTTCCTTACCTTTTCCTAACTTGAAGGAACTAGAACGTTTTGAGAAAACAGGAGTTTGTTAACAATCCTGAAACGGTTCCTCGCACGGATACCCAAGCAACGCTGGAGATACTGGAAGTGTTACACCTTAGCGACCACGCTGCATCAGTCAGTGAACCACACACTGGAGTTTTCACAGAAAATAAGACTGGCAGCTCATCCATCAAGAGGGCAAGTTGCACTGGAAGGTTTTAAGAAGAGAAGCATCTTCAGATAACTGTTTGCTTTCTTGCCATAGTAACTACCTCCTTGCTCCTGATGCAGCTTGTTATTGAGTCCTCCACAGTAAATCCAACCTAGTAAATCAGAGTCAATCCAACGAGGATGGCCAAGAAGAACTGCTCGAAGCAAAGGTTAAAAAGGTAGCAGAGCGTGTGGTTTGTTACAGAACAGTTCACTCCCTCTCCTGAAATAGGATGCAGCAAAGCAAGAAAGGGACAGTTTTTTTAACGCAGGCAGGCGTTAACAGTGAAGAAAGAGCCGTTCGCTTACCCCTGGAGCACACTCCCTACTGACAGGAGATTCCTGACTCACACGTTCCCCACCCGAGCAGCAGCTTTTGGCTACCTGAAGTCACATCGGCTTCCACCTTCCTTCACTCCGCCCTCTTCACACACATCACTGCAGCTGCACTCGTGTAACTGCTCAGAAATAGGACTGTGGCTGTTTACCTGGCTTACCACCCACCAGAACAAGGCAAAATACTCCCTCCTAAGCAGCAGAAATAACTATTTTTGACACACTTGAGCTTAACCAGAACAAAACTGAGCACGCGGCCTCTCAAGGTTAAAAATATCTAGCAGATTCCTTGAGCAGGAGGAGAACAAATCGCACACGTAGTTGACCTAATCACAGCAGACAAAACAACCTCATCCCAACAGCATTTAGACCCTCCTGATGCTGGGAGGCGAGACACTGCTGAGATGGAGAACAAAACGAGCACTTTTTGCTCCACGAGTACAGCGGTACCTCTGTGCACACAGTGCAAAATAAGGGAGAAAAATACACATTCGCAAGCTGCCGCGTTACCAGTCATTACCCTTAACGCGCAGCTCCACCGAGCAGTGGCCAGCTGTAATTAAGAATATTGTTAAATTACAAGCTGTTGCCAGAAGTAGCTGCTTTTGTCAACAGCGGCAAACGCATCCAACAGCAGGACCCAAGAGGCACCAGCCTCGCTCAAAGCACACTGCTAAGCAGTTTCATTGAAAGTCTGGCTGGAATTTATATAAACTACAAGGAAAACTCAACTGACAAGCTAGTTATTGAATTCTCTGCAGCGTGTTTTCCCCTTGGCCTGTTCATAAGTAAGAAGAAAAAGAGAAATCCACTCAAATGCCTTGTGTGCCGGGGGCTTTTTTAAGGTCCTTATCTTGTCACACATTGTTTGGAAAAATACGATTAACTCTTTCAGCACAGGATGTGGTGGGCGCTGATGTTCTGTAGTGAATTGGCAAGTATTTAAAGAAACATTTTGAAGGGCAGCACCTATATATAAATTTCACAGAGTGCCACATCTCTCCAGGTTTACCAGCTAACGTTAAGGATTTCTAACAAAGAACTAGTTAACTGGGTGTCACACCGATACATTAAGGACATGGCTGGAAATGGTTTCTGCCAAGGATTTTTTTTCTTGATGACAACTGTTCCAAGTGCAGGTCCTTCCAAATCAAAAATTCCAGTTTCAGTAGAGAAGACATGCTGAGACTTAAGGTGACTCTGTAAAACAGCACCGACGACTACGTGAAACCACTTGCTACGGTGTAAGGACTGCAGGGAAAAGCCATTGCTGAAAGTCATTTTCAAGCTGGAGGCTGAGCCAGATAAAATTATTGTATTATTCCAGGTAAAATTAGTATTTCCTACAAAGGAGCATTTTCAGCGTTTTTAGCACCCAGGAACAGGCAGCACGGGTCTACAAAACAGAGGAGCAGAATCCAAATTCAACTAAACTCTGCGGAGGCTTAGGAACAGCATGATAGCCTAGTCACCCTTGGGTCTCCCTGCCACAAAGCAAGCCCATTTCTGCTCTGCCTGTACAAGAACCATGGGGAACCAGGCTTCTAACTCTAGCAATTAAGTCGAGTAACTACATGACGTGGGATTTCTCCAGGCTTAGCATCGGGACAGGCAGCACTAACCTATCAGCCTCATGTCTCCTCGCTCAGATCTTGCCTGTTCTTCCCTCTGAATATCCCTTCTTTCCTGTCACAAAAGCAGAGCCATACCACAAGCAACAGCCACATGTCAGAGAGAGCACGAATCCCACAGCCTTTGGCCAGAGGCAGTACTGTCCAGCTCTTCCAGAATCTTTTGGCTTGCCAGGCTCTGGGGCTTTATAACAATAAAGTCAAGAAAAGCACAGTCCTCCTAAGCCAAAACAAGCAGATCTTAAAATATGTTCTGTTGGGGGGAAAAAAAAAAAATTCGCCAGGAATAAACTGCACAAAAGGCTCCATCCCTGACAGAGTCTGGCCCCTTAACTGCAATGTTTCTCCAAATCCTCTAATATGGGAATAAATCTCTAACACAGTGGTGAAGCTGCACATGGCAAAACGGGCAATCCAAAAACAAAGGACAAAGAATGAGAAACAAGCTGCTCAAATAATAGGACACATGAAGCGCCAGCAACGCCAGCAGAAAGTCTCTGTAACAGAGGAAGTGGGATTTCTCACCGATTATTTTCACACAAGAACTGGCCACCCCTGGAGGATGGAAAGCTGAAAACTGGTTTGTTTTCAGATGATATAGGAAGAGACACAGATGAGGTGCACGGGGCTTGAGAAGGTTTTAGACCTTGTTGGTGTGCAGAGTAGCACCGGGGACCTCAGTCCACAGAGACAACCTCTCCTGACACAGCCTTTCAATTGAGCACAGCGGCTGCACAGGAACAAATCCGGTCAAAGCAACTGGATTTGCCCAAACACTGGAGGCTACAGAGTTGGCCTTTTGGAGCCTGTCCCCCACCCCCCAGCAATGACAAACAAAAATGCAGCACTGTGCAATCAGCTCCGAGCTGGCATCCACCCGCTGCGAGGTGCGGTGATTTTAGATCAATTCCGTTTTACTGAAAAGAATAGAAAATACCCAGTGGCAGAGAGGACCTGGTTCCACAAGTCATAAAACACTGCCGCAAGTTCAGAAGCCCAGCACACCAGTTACCAGACAGACCAGAACCTAAAAGCAGTTGTTTGTATTATTCAGATGAAGGATTTTCCAGGACCTGTCTCCCCAGCCCCAAGAAGAGGGCTAAGTTAAAAAGTTGTGCAGCTGTTCCGGGAGAATAATTCTGGACTTTATACCCCTATAATTCATTCTATTGCCGCTCCATCCATTCCATACTTGAGGCTTTTCAAATGTCTTATTCCTGATGCCAAACATATGTGAGATGGGGGAACATGACTGGTACTCTCAACTATTCGGCACAGCAAGATAATGTAAAATCACTGGTGTAAAATGCAGATATTGCCAAATTTATAAATAAGGAATTGGTTGTTACCAGAGCTACCACCAGCAGGAGGGGCAGAAGTGTCTGTCTTAGCTATAGGGCAAGCTTCAAATTACATTTGGATTATCTTCCTAACATGGGAATATCGGAGAGCACCGGGAGAGGGGTGCTGCAGCTGCTGGAACAATAGCAACTCCAAGAGCTTCCCAGTTAGTTACAGCTCCATTTCTCTGCCTCCACTGGAAGCAATCTCCTACCTGCCTCCTGAAAGCAGCAGCCTGGATGTTCAGTAAAAGTTTTAATTACACAGTGCTTACAGATGAAGAAATGAATCCACTTCTAAGGAGGAGGCACAAGGCCACTTGATGTGAAAAGGCCTTAAGTTTATCCAGCTGGCAAAAAGAGAAACAAATGAACAGAGCACTGAAAGCAGGGCAGGTGAGAACATCCTGGAAGAGACCTCAGCATCCTTCTACCACCATCCACCTGCAGGGGAGGATGTCTGAGCTTCACCAGCATCCTGCCCTCAGCCTCAAGGTGTTCCTCGATCTGCCAGATAGACTTCTGATGAGGGTTTCAAGTCATCCAGCTATCCACGTTCTGCAAAACGTTCAGAATCACTATCAGAAATAACCTCAACGTGCACAAAGCACAGGCACAGTTCTGTGCAAAGAGAATTCTTCTAAAACCCCTCCTGTAAGACAAAGGTCAAGTTTGGTGGTTGGTTTTTTTTTTAAAGAAGAAGGTTCTTGGGTAACAGTATTGCTGAGAGCACCAAAAGTATATTCAGATTAACTGCAAATGAAGACCAGTGTGATTAGTAGCTAAAAAATAAGAAAGGAGAGGCTTGCAGCAGCGTGATAACGCCTGTTACAAACGGCACACGCACAGAATCCAGTTTAGCAATGCAACAGAGACGCTGTGCTGGCTGTGCAAGTGGGCTGCAGAAAGATGACACCCATGGCCAAAGCAGCGTCTGGGGTCATTATCAGCATCTCATCCAAGCTTAAGTCAATAAAGCCAAGGCATGATAAATTCAAACACTAAACTTCCCTCCCCTGACGAATCCTTCTTGAAATTTAACTTAATTTCAAGATTAAGGAATGAGCCGTGGTCTGGCTTTAATTCTCCGTGGAAATACTCCACCTCAAAGTTATATTCAACATTCAAGTGTATGTATCCTACTCAGGAGAGCCCCAGGATATGACATACAGAAAGGACTAACACATCGGAGCTTAAACACCTCAAGAATTGTCTCTCTGCTGAATGTCCACACTATCTACCAGTCTCAGGCTGTCAGGCCTACGGCTTTAAGAAGGCCATTCTCAACAGGCCCTCAACACGTGTTGAGGTGGAGGAAGAATGGGAAAAGCACAGCAATAAAGCAAGACTTCCGCTCAAAAGACGTACCTTAAACACAAATAGGAAAAAGAGCAGAAGAAGACAGGTGAGATCTTCAAGCAGCCTCGGCAAGTGAAGACAACACCAAGGAAAACATCAGCAGACTGTAACAACAAAAAAAAAACCCCACCCTCCAGCCACCAGAGCAAAAAGAGGTGTCAATTTTAAGTCAACTAATGATTAGCCAGGCTAATGGAAACAGGTCAATCATTGCTGTAAGCAAACAGAGTACCAGAAATCCGAGCAGTGCAGGTAGCGAAAAGAGAGAGCTCTTTAAGGGGGCAGAGGAGCCAACACAAGCAGCGGTGATGACATTAAAGCTGGTCTTTCTGGAGTTTGTTAGAACATCTCCCGGGGGAACAAACGGCATTCTGTCTTGTGTTCTGGCGGTCACTGGGCTGAATTTTACACAAAAACACTCAGTACAATTCAGTGCCTGTTCTGTATAAAAAAGTTGTTTTGGTCTACAGATTAACAATTCCCTTTAGACAGTCTCCATTAAAGAGTCTATCCAGAATGAAGGAAAACAAATATTTAGTTGGTTCTCTTCAGTGTTTTGGGTTATTTTGTTTAACCTTATTACTTCACCACCAGAGCACCAGCTGGAGCCAACGTCCTTTGAAATGAATGTCCTTACATTTGGAAAGCACTTTTATAACCAATTACAGACTTCTCTGTATCAATAAAGTCGCTTATGAAGGATACAGACTCCACAGATAGAACTGCTGGATTTTTTAAAGTGAAAGCTGGTCTAGTCTAAGAGCAGACAGTATTTTATTCACTCCTGCGTCTCCTCACATCACCTCCTGACACACAGCTGCCTTTTAGACTAGGTGGCTGACAACTCCAAGAACCCCTTGAAGCAGCTCCTTCATGAGGAAAGCAGGATTAGCATATTCAGCTCAAAGGAATGTGTCTTCGGACAAGAATCCCACCCAGCACAGGAAAACCGTATTCACTGTATAAAAAGCTTATGTCATCCTTCAATGACATCAGGTCTTGTCAGCACTGCCTTAAATGCCCGGCAGCCGAACAAGATCAGGAGATGTGATTTAGGATGAGCCACTGATGGAGAGGCAGAGGCCCCGTCACGCGTATCTCCAGCTCGGCAATCACAAGGAAGAAGCAGAACCTTGCTGACATCACCTGACACCTATTAGAAGTATGCTCTTCCGTCACGTTCATATGGGATGACCCCTAAAATGACCATCAGCTTTTGATAGACTGTGAAACGCTGCTCAGTGGTGTCTCCGTTGTTCTGCTATGTTGCCTCTGTGCTTTCTTAATACTTAGCTACATACGTCTCATTGTCAAAGGAAAAATAATTCACCCAGCAGGTTCATGAAGTAACTCATGTTTATGAATAAGTCTTTTTGATCATAAGATCAAGAGTAATCATAACTTTAAAAAAAAAAAAAATTCACCTCAAACTACAATTAGGTTACTGTATAGCTCACAGATTAAGTTACCAGGTAAAAAATTCACTTTTAAGCCTGCATCAATTTTCAGCCTGGTAGAATAATTTTGATTGAAGTACTAAGTGCTCCTTTCTGTATTTTTTATTTCGCTTAAGCCGGGAGAACAGCTCTACCGTGTGAAAACTCCACACCTCCTGTGCTTAGCTCTGGGGCGGGCGCCAGCGCTGTGCCACCGAGCTTGGTGGTATTCTTAGTTGTTTATATAAACTACACTGATGCAGTAATTCCATCGGCTCTTCCAGTTCGATTACTTTTAAACTCCCTGAACACAGACAGCATTCCTGCAATTCACATCGGCACCAGAATTTTAAGGGTCGTTTGTGGGTGGCTCTCCTTGGCTAGGTAGGTCCAACACCATCAAAAAGAACACTGCTGAATTACAGCAAGGGAACAAAATGAAGCAAAAGCCACAGCAAAACTTAAGGGGGATACTGAAGTCTCTAAGTAAGGCGGCAGGGGAAAAGGAAACTCACAATAAAAATGCAGCAGCTTTCAGCAGCTGCCGCTTACATCAGGCAGCCCTGGGGCGAAACAGGGAAAATGCCAACGTAAGGAAATACAGGAATTAACGAGACATTTTAAGTCGGTACAGAACTGCGCGGAATAGATATTAAAGTAGCTCAACAAGATTTTCCTTCGGTCTCTTTTTTGCTCTTTTAAAGTTCTGATGCCCAAACTTCTACAGCTACTCCGGGGGTAGCTCCGGGACGTCCTCGCTGCTCCTCCGCCCTGCCGGAGGCAAACGGAGCGCGTCGCAGAGCTCTCTGCCAGCGCCGAGGCGGCCGCTGCCGCCAGCCCCGGGCCGGGGGAGCGCGGCGGCTCC
>VZZY01013703.1:43267-57405 GCA_013400335.1 Eurystomus gularis
GCTTCCGCCGCGGGCGAGGCGCGGCTGGGCCGGGCCGTGGAGGCGGCTGTGGGCCGGAGAGGGGTCAGCGGTTGTCCAGAGCCGGAGCGTTGCCTTGTTTTCCTGCTCGAAAAGAAACACGCGATTTCTGCTCGCAGGAGGAGGGATGGAGGAGCTCCTCAGAGCAGCACTGCCCGGGGCAGGAGAGATGGGGCTTTAGTGGGGCAAATTCCGTCCCTCTGATAAATTATGAAAGAGGAGCAGGGAATGAGGAGACTCCATCGCTGCTGCGTCTCTGAGGAGGAATAACTCTTCATAGCCAGACGTTTCACTAGAAAAGGAAACGCGGGTTTGCAGCTCTCGCGGGTTTCCCAGCAGCAGCCGATGCGGAGGGGTTTGTTGGGGTGTCCCAGGACCCCACCCTGTCCTCAGCCTCCAGCACAGGAGGGTCACCCAAGGGGACCCGTGCTGGGATGCTTGGATGGTGTATCTCTGGGATGGAGGAGCCATTTTCTCAGGCACTGGTTTTCCCTTAACGAAGTGTAGCTCCCTGCTCTGCAGCTTCCTCTCTCTTGGAGATAAGCTGTGCTGCCAGCTGTCCTCAGATCCCTGCGCCCAGAAGAGAGCACAACTAGCCCTCCTCCAGCCTGACAGTGCCAGGCCAGAAGAGAACAGCGCTGTCTTTGCATCTCCCATTCCTAGAAAAGCCTCTTTTGGGCATTATTTCCATGTGATGTCATGTAACTAGAGAAAACAAACCCCTAGCTGCCTCCACCTTCCCAGGCATCGCGAGGCTGCTCTTCCAGACTGCGGGGCCCTCCCGCACCCCTGCTTTCTCAGCCAGAATTCGGGGGTCAGCTGTTTCAGCGGAGGTAAATTTTGCATTTGCACGAACAAGCAGCATTTGGGAAGTGTGCCCAGCCTGGCAGAGCTTGCGGCGGAGCCGGGACAGGCCGGAGCATCGGACTGTCTGGAATGTGGAATGTAAACAGAGCACGTTACCAGCAACAGCCCCAGCTAGAACCCAAACCTACCGCGCTGTCTCTTGGGAGCTGCAAAACCCACGCTCCTGCCTGCTCGAATTGCAGCCCAGGGGCCACTTGTCACTTGTTGGATCAGATCATGACTGTGAGTAAGCTGTGCCCCCTCTCCCCCCCAGCCCTGGCATCTTCAGCTACTGAAACTCCGGCCTTAGTCCTCGCACCCAGCTTTAGGAAGCGATGTGTTTACTCGGGAGCCCAAAGTGCTGGGGCTGTGCTCCTGGGGCTGAGGAGGGAAGCGCCTTGTGCTCCTCTGAGTCACCTGCCCACCCGCCTTGCTCTGGACAAGCACAGCAGGGAACGACTCCACGGCTGGCTGTTCAAACGATTTCATGCCTTAATGTTTTCAAATATCTTAAACAAATGAACATGAGTGCTCACCAGAAGCTGCGTTTGCAGGACAACTCCCAAAGACTGTTTGGCCTGAATTCTCGAGGCAGGAGTGGCGAGCGTGAGCAGGGGCAGATCAGCCAGCAAAGGAGAGGAACCAGTTGTGATCCCACTCACCCCAAGCTCGACGCGGTCACCATGAGGTCAGCCAGCCCTACGACCTGAAATAAAGTTGGATAGCTTGGGCCCATGCCTCCCTGTTCCTTTGCAATGGGAGCATGCTGCGCTCACCTGGGATCTGGCTCCAAGGTGCTCCATGACGGGAGAAGGGTGATGCAGGTAGCAGCCAGGTTTAGGGATGAAAAGACATCAGCGTCTGCAAGTCCCAGGGAGCTGTGGCCAACACCAGGCCTGGGACCAAGACTCATTTGTCCTGAACCTAGTGAGGGTCTTATGGATCCTCCATCATCCTCACCATCTGGATGGAGTTCTTCTTCCTCAAGATCCTCTTCTTCTTGAGGGAGAGAAGTGGGATTTTCTCCATTTTCTGCAGGGTAAGGTTTGGCAGTAGCAAAGTATCTGCTGAGTACACCAACATCCAGATCTGCCAACTTCTGCCTTTCCTCTCACCTCCAGACACTGACAGATGTATGGTAGTTAATGTCCTAAGAGATTTAGAGTTAGATTTCTTAGAAGATGTGGGTTTTGGGATGAGAAAAAGACTGTAAAAGATACAGAAAATGAATACACAGCAACAAGGCAGCAAGAAGAAGAAAAATCATACCCTGGACACGGACAGGAGAGCAGAGTTGTTTGACAGGACCTGTGAACCAGGCTCTCTGCTGAAGTGAGCCAGCCCAGCGGTGACGGAGCTGGGGATGCCAGCAGTGCCCTGGTTCGATGGGCAGCTCCTCCTGCCTCCCACCAAGCAGGGCGCAGTGAACCACAGCGGGTCGGTTAAACCACGCTTTTTATTGTATTCCATGCATTAAGTTCACGTTGTATAGTATGACAGAGGGCGGGCTAAAGATAAACGTTAACCAAACGAAAGCAGAAAGGTCATTTGTAACAGGTCCTGAGAAGGAAAGGCACATCGTAACCACCGAATTCAACAAAATGGAGACCTCGGACAGAGGAAGACAACGCTGGATAGCGCACAAGGGATGGGGGGTGTTTCAAGTTGGGCGATGTGGAAGCAAGTTTGACAACAATCTGCATTTCCCCACCCACCAAGGTCTGTAGTTCAAATGGGTTTGAGGACCTCAGTATTCAACCAAACCACTTCCACACTCCCATTGCCAGAGAGAGTCCAGCATCCCCAACTCCCTCCAGGCTTAGTCAGCACCAAGGGGCAGCACAGGACTCAAAGCTCCTTCCTGCAGAGACCAGCTGGTGGAGAGGCAGAGGCTGCCCAACACCGAGGAACCCCAGGCCATCTTCTGCCCAGCAGTGCCAGGTCACAGGAGCACTGCAGACTGCGGCATCGCTGGTGACCTGTGAGTATTGCTATTCACCGACAAAGACCACAGGGAAGAGAAGGCCGGGGCAGAGGGTGGGCACAGCAGTGAAACGGTTGGCACAGACACTGGCACGCGTCTCCGTTGGGTCAGACACCAGAGGGATTGTAGCACCTCGAAGAAAAGCAGCAGCAAAACCATGTGCTGTGCCCAATTTAAGGCAGCAATCTCCACTTGTGATCCAGCGCTGGGAAACACGAGGGTCCTGCCCGAGCAACGCTGAGGGGCTCCAGAGCCAGGCTTGGATGCTGGGACATTGCCCGTGCAGTGCCCACAGCACACCCTCCAGCGACCCGCTCTCGTGCGGCAGATACCACGGGCTGCTTCTGGGAACTGTCACACAGTGGAAACGAGCACAAAACCAGGGCAGAGGCTTGCAGCACTGGGCTCCCACGAGGCAGCCAGGCACAGATCTCTCCCAAGCACCCAGCCCCGCCGTGACAAAGATACAACGGTGTCTTATCTTGCCTGGCAAGAGAGGAGACGGTTCAGCTTCACCTTGGGAACAAGAGCAAGGACGGTTCTGTCATTACTTGGCTGTAACAGAGCTAGCCTTGCTCCTGTAACTAGATGCTGAAGGATTGTTTTGCATGTTAAAGAGTGAACACTGAGCAGTCCGGATTTCTTCTTGAGCCTCTTTTTCTTTCGTTTGTTACCTGGGACCCTTTCCCAGTCCCTCAGAGCCATCCTGAAGGTCACAGCCAGGCTGAAATATGCAGCAAGAGGTCAGAACGCGAGGTGGTGGCAGGGCCGAGCCCAGTGCCTTTCCTGAGCAGCACAAGCCAGAGATGGGGCTGCCACCGGGCACAAATCCCTCCCCAGGCAGGTGGTGAACACGGGCAGGGGTCTCACAGCCTGTGGTGTGGCGGGGCAGGGATGGGGTTTGAAAGCTTTTACTTGCCCGTGGGCAGAGAGCCGTGTTATGTTGGCAGCAGGCAGCCCAAAAGCACAGGCAGGCAACAGGGCTTCACCTTGAACCGGTGGCCAGCAGAACAGCTCAGGGCTTCCCTGGCTGACATCAGGCACAGGGTCTCCATCTCCAACCAACCCAACCAGGACAGAAGGCTGTAGGAGCTTTTGTCTTTGCTGCTCTGGACTTTGCGCTGGGCTCTGGGAGAGGGCTGAGCTGCCTCTTGCCTGTGGCTTTATTCGGTCCGTGGCACAGATTGTAAACTTTAGTCCCCGCTGATAAGCTAGGTCTGGATTTGGCCTCCAGGTGAAAGGCTCTATCTCATTCTGCCTGGCTGCAGCCCCCAGCCAGCGGCTCCTCAGGGCCAGCAGCACCATCTCCCCCACCACAGCCCAGCCCTGGGACGCTGAACATCCCGAGAGCTCGGGGGGGAGATGCTCTGGGTCTAACTCAGGCCCTGGAGAGCCTGGGCAAGGCAGGACAGGCAGCGCCCTGCTGTCACGGGGTTACCTCTACATCTGACCGTGGCAATGCTGAGCTGAGCCACAGGGTCATCATCCGCAGAGGTAACAACATGACATGAGGGTGTTCCTGCTGCTGGATGAGGACTCCGCGATGCTGCCAGCACCTGGGGCATGGGGCTGTGAGCAGGCCTGCGAGCAGACGGGTAATGCCCTGAGCCAGGGCTCCTTTCCAAAGGCCGTAAGAAGTGATCAGCGTCCACACGAAGGCAGGCTGCTCTAGCAACGAGCCCTGGAGACAGGCCAGGAGCAGGTCCCAGAGGCCTTACCCCCACTGCTCTCAGGATGTGATGATGGCTCAGGCCTTATGATCTGGGGAGCAGAGCTGGAGTTGAGGGAGATGAGGGGGAGCCTTCCTCTTCAGCAGGAAACCATTCTGGTGCCTGCAAAAGTATGGGATGTCCTGTCAATGCTTAGGCCAGGGCTGGCTGTGGGGGCTGGTGCTCTTCTCCTGAGCAGGCTGTGTCCACATCAGCACGGTCAACCCTGATAGCAGGAAGCAGAGACAAGAACGATGGCCCGTGACCCTGTGGCAATGCCATGCTGGGGCTACATACAGGAGGTTGGGCAGGAGCTGGTATCTCCAGGGAGCAGTATCTGCAACTCAGCCACCTTTCTTCCTCTGCACACACAGGCTACATACACTTTGCCTCAGCCCCTGAAGCCAAATCCCCCTCCTTACACGGCTCCAATCTCTCCACTCAAAGGTGTCACCATCCCAGTGTCTCCACAGCTGGTACAGCAAAGCCCCCAAGGTGCCACCATGGCCCACACATTCTCATCTGTGCCCCACATGAACTTGTGCAAGACTCAGTGCCCAAAAGATACTGCCGGAGATGAACCTGCCACAGAACTGGGGCTCCTCCAGTACCTCCCTCTGTCCCACAAGGCTTCATCCACGGCATCTCACCTAGCTGCCAGGAGGAAAGTGGGGCTGGTACCCTGCAACCACTCCTAACCAACATCCCCCAGCAAGTTCACAGCTGTCGCCAAGTGGAGGGGAGATGATGAGGTGCAGATCAAGTAATCTCCTGATCTTTTGATGGAGTTTGCTGGAAAAATCATCCTCTTCTCTCACCTGGCTTGGGAAGAGCACCAGGGGCTACCATGTGTGCCCAGAGCCAGCCCGGCCCAAGGGTGGCGGGTGGGCACAGAGGAGGAGGTCATGTCCACACTCATGCACCACATGGATGCGCTTAAAAAAAACCGTGGGAAGTGTGAGTGTGGGAGGGGGTTTTCCTGAGACCGCAGAGAAGCGAAGGCCGCGTTGAACAGTCAGGGGCAGGTGTGCTGGTGTCAGAGCAGTCCTGCCTTAAGGCTGCAAGTGTTCCAGGTACTGCGGCAGCGGGTTCTCCTTGACATATTTCTGAATGTACCAGCACGTCAGGTGAGCTTTCAGGTCCTCCTCCACCACGAAGTCTAGGGCTGCCTGCAACCGACCAGAGAGGACAGATGGGTTACAACCAGCACCCCCAGCCTACGCTCTCCTGTGTAACCTCAGAGGGGTCCGTCTAGACTCCTGTGCCCCACATGCAGCTGGGGGAGATGCACAGGGGGTACCGTGAGGGCAACCTGCCAAGGCAGGCAGAGGAAGAGGGCTGGGGGGAGAGCACAGCCATCCTGCCACAGCCTCCACAGTGCCACAGCGTCCCGAGTTAAGCCAGAGGTGTGCAGGGACTCCCCAGGTAACCCTCAATGCATCCCAGCCTGGTGGATGCAGGTGACCCAGCCACATCACATGAAGACCACCTTTGTTACCCATCTGCCCTGGCTTACATGGCCAGGAAGCAGCTGTAACACCAAAGCATCACCCCGCAGTCCTCCCATCACTGTGCTTACAGCTCCTCAGCTCTCCCTGCATGGCCACAGGCCTCAAAAGCAGGGCCCAAGGCAGGGAAAGAGCTCCTGAGGGCCTTGAAGCTTTGAGATGAGGATGTGCAGCCCCAGCAGAGGTGCTGCATCAGCCCGTGTGAGGTGGGTGCAAGAACTGTTAGCCATGAGGAGGAAAGGGCCGAGCCTGAGCAAGCAGCTGGCTGTGCTGGCCCTCACCCAGCCCCTCTTGGCTGCCAGAAATAGGAATGTCAGATCACAGATTTCCATCTGCTCCGCCAGCCACCCCAGTCTCCCATCAGAGAGGGGACGGTTCCTGTGGCACACGCACAATGCCAGTGCAACAGGGCCTTGCTTCAGCCAGGGCCTCCAGCCGCAGCGGGGACAGCGACAGCTCCTGCCCAGGGTGGCCAGGGTGGCCGGGGCCGTACCTTGGCGAGGTGCTTGGCTATTCCTCTCCCTCGATAGGCGTCTGGAACTTCCGTGTGCTGCAAGTCCACGATCCGCTTCCCCACGTACTCGTAGAGAAGCACCGCCTTGTCGTGGCAACCTAGAGGATGCAAGAGAGGGGTGAGGCTTGGGATGTCCCAGGGAACCCCGGGCTCCCAACGCTCCACCGGACACTGCCACTTGCCAGGGAGCCCACAGCAGTGGACAGGCAGCTTTGGGATGGCTACAACAGCCCTCCCGTGGCTCCTCATACCCACGGAACGGCTGTGGCACTGGGTGGTCTCATGCTGTGGAAAGTCTCAGCAGCGATTTTTCTTTCAGTGACACCTGGATGTCCCTGTTGGTCACCCTACACTGCAAGGTGCCAGCAGAGGTGGATCTGCTTGGCTTTTCCAAGGCCCTGGACCTTTTCTACCCAGCCCTGAATCAAGAGCTGACGTGTCAGCACACATCTTACCCTTTAGGGTAGGAAAGCAGCTGGCAGGGAGGGGTGGGAGAGGTTGATGAGGGGTGAGCAGAAAGAGGAGGGGGACAAACACGACAAAGCTAACCCAGGTAACTGCCAATTTCTTTGTCTCTACAGCACACAGTTTTTTGTGGTGGCATATAAAACACAACAAGCCTTCTTGGCCTAGTGTTGCCGTGTTTGGATAGATGCTGGGAGAAGATTCTGAGAAGATGCTGGAAGAGTTGAATCCCACAAACCCACAGGAAAGCGCACACAGGCGTGCAAGGTGGGTGTGCACACATTTACATACACACAGAGGCTTCCTGTTACAACACCCTGACCTTTCTCTCAGCAGCTCAGTTACAAGAAAAAAGAAGTTTCAGCACACGTGTAAATCACAGGAGAGCTACGAACACCCCTCTGGCTTCATCCTCAGAACCGGAGTCTTCAATGCAAAAACCAACATTTAAATACAGAAACCCTCTAGAAATTAAACTGAGTTTCAGAAATGCAAGCTTCCAATCAAAGACACAAGCTCCATCAGAACAACGAAAACCTTTCCTTTCTCTCCAGCGGTTATTGGAAGGTGAAGGGCCGCACGGTTCCCCTGCATTTACTTCCCTCCACTTTAGCTGAGCTCAATACGCTTTATTTTATTGCACTGCTGACAACTCCAGCCCAGTTCCCAGTATTTGGGAGGCACTAGAAATGAGCCCATTTGTGTTTTGTGTTTCAAGAGAAGCAGCTCAAGTTTTTGTTCCTGCTCCTTTTAGGCAGAGGCTCAATCCTCCTCCATTGGATGGAAACCTTTACATTTCCAGCCTGAGTTTATTCCTTCTAGTTTCTACCCACTCGTTCTTGTGCCAACATTGTTCTTGGGTGGACATAAATAATTTCCCTCCCTGCCATCCTGCCTTCCCAAGTACTTACAAGCATCGGTCCTGCCCCTCTCAGCTCTAGCTCACCAAAGCCAAGCTCTTTAGTATCCCTACAAATCCCAGATCCCCTGCTCTGTGTCAGGACAGAGGGTTTGGGGTGAACCACTGGGATGGGCAGAGGTAACGGGGTGGGGAAGGCTGAAGGGTGTTTGCCTCTTCCCTCTTAGCAAGACCAGAGCAGATGAGATCCTATAGCCAGATTTTACAGCCGCAAATCCTTCTGAGGAAAAAAAAAAAAGGAGCATTTCAGCATTTCCTCATGTAAATCCAGACACCCACAAAAAACCAGGAGAGCAGCTGCCAGCCCAGCTCTTCCCCAGCAGCACAAGCCCATCTCACGGAAGAGAAAGCCCCTCCAGATCAGAGCTCAAGCAAAGCTGGGTGCCCTCACCCTCACATCAGAAGCAAACACTCAGCAGCAGCTCTCTTAGAGGTGCTATTGGCAGCGCTGGCAGGACCGAAGGCTGTAAACTGCTCATATAACAGCAGCTTTCACATGCTCCAGCCCTTCAGCTCTGCTCTCCTCCCAAGCCAAAACTTTCCAGAGCCTCTGCCTGAAGCTTTGATAAGTTCAAAACTAAATTCTTCTCTAAGTGATGACAGAACAAAAGGTTGGTTTGGGTTTTTTTTAAATACACTTTTATAAATACAATCTGTTTAGAAGTATCACCCACAAAAATGCATTTTAAAGCAGGAGATGATGCAGTGTTTGAAGAATCTCAGATCTGCCCTGGACAGACTTTCCCTCGCTATTTGCTGGATCACAGCAGCACCACAAAACCCCAGCAGGGCCAGGAGAAAGCCAGTGCTGCGGAAAAGCAGTCCCAGTTCAGAAAAACAACCTGGTTCAGCCAAGTACATAAACGCATCTGTACGTGCTCACCTCGGTGACAGGACCCTGAGCCACGCAGCACGTGAAATCAGGGACACTCATGCCACAAGGTTTGGTGTGTGGGCACTGCAGGTGACACTGACAGCTCAGGAGGAGATTGCTGCTGTGTCTCCACTCCTGCACAGCACCAGGGCTGTGCCGAGAGTCTCTTCTGGTCCCTCACCTCCAGCTCCCCGCTGCAGGATAGCGGGTGATGCAGAGCCACAAGCTGAACACCCGGCCTGCAAGAGGAGCTGAAGGCAGGGACAGCCAGAGGTGAGTGGTCATGCCTGAAGGTCACCACGAACACCCCCTGCAACCTCCCTCGGCAAGAACGTGCCAAGCCAAACTTGCAAGCTGGGCACAGCTGGACAGATAGGATTGCACCACCAAGAGGGCTGGAGGTAGGGAAGACGCCCTGATCAAAGGGGAAACCAGGATCCAAAAGGGTTCTAGTCTTGAGACAGCATCCCACCCTGATTCTCCACTGTCTGTTGTCAGGCCATGTGCTTATGGCAGCCCTGTCTCCACAGGGATGCCAGCTCATGGCACAGGTCCTGCAGAAACAGCCTCTCCTGGAGATCCAGATCCCTTTTCCTCTGCTGAGCAAGGCTGGAGGTGGCCAGTGGCTTACAAAGGGAGGGGAAGGAATGACCAGCGGAAAGCTCGTTTCCTTCAAAAACAGCTACTCTGCACATCCTCTCCACACCATCCTCACCAGGAAGAGCAGGCTGTACCCCCAAACCAGGGCTGTTCCTGGCCTCTCCATGAGCAGCTCCAGGCACAACCCTTGTTTTTGCACCAAAAGGCCTCCCCAGGACCAGAGGAAGGAGTCGGGGGAGCGGAGCAGAGGAACCTTGCTGCAATAACCAGCCTTGCTGCTGCGTGGTACCTTGGACATGAGGGGCTGCTCCCAGCAAAGGGAACGGTGCAAAGCTGGAGGAGCTGGAAGTAGCATTAACTCCTCAGAGGAGCAGCTCAGCCTCAGCGTGTTGCAATCCCTCCCAAAGAGGGGGCACACAAGCAGAAACCACACCAAGACATGGTGTAAGAGGGACACCACAAGCCAGCCTCTCGCCCATCTGGCTCGTCCCTTTAGACTTCAGGGCAGGGATTTTATCAGCCTTGGCAAAACAAGCTCAGGTCTCAGCCGGCCCGAGCAGTGCCCCATGAGTCTAATCATGGTGCTTGATTTGCAGACACTCCCCTGCACAGCACCTTGGCCTCAAGGCCACAGCGAGCAAGGAAGTCTGAGTCAATGCAAATCAGCGTAGTGAGAAAGAGGAGCAAGAGGAGGCTGTGGTGAAAATGGCAGCACAGCTGCTCTGCAGACCTCCTTCTCTCGAGTTCACAGAGTACATGGGGAAGGGGAAGCTTTTCTGGGAGGTGGTGAGGGACCAGGTCTAAATGTGCTCTCCATGGAGGGTTTCCATGAGGACCAGTGACACAGAGCTTCTACCCAAGCAGGACGGATGGCTTTGGGGAGCATATGAGGCCCCTGTGTTGCACCACCAGACACCAGTCCCCAGGCTGGGCGGCTCCTGAGCCTTGGGAGAACAAGCAGCAAGCCCAGCCCCAGCCCCAGGCTGAGGAAGGCACACAGCAGGCGTCCAGGAAGACAAAGGCCTCCTGCTCCAGCCCTTCCTTCACTGATACCCTCTCCCTGGGCACGCACAGGCCAATGAGGGGATGCTGCAGCACTGGCAGCTCAGCAGGACCCGTCCCTTCAGCCCAGAGCCTCCTCCTTGTCCCTCTGTGCCAGCCCCAGCCCACAATACACCATTGTGTGACCAGGACCAGAGCAGGGCAAGGGCCAGGGGAGGGCTGGCTGCCTGTGGGCACATTTCAGCACTCACCAGCCTTTGATAGCAGCCCCCAAGCTCCAGCCTCCTTGAGGTACTGCTGCAAAGCCATTCCTCAAGAGCAAGAGGGGACAGAACAGGCACCAGCCCCATTTCCCACTCTCACACCCAGGAAAGCTGGGGCAGTCAGCAGCTTGGTAGTTGCCAAAAGCTGCCAAGAAGACGAGATGTCCCGAGGAGCTCACACATCCCAGGACGGAGCTCGCTGCATGCCGTGGGCTGGCCTTGCTCTCCCGGGAGCCACTGGCACGTTACTACGGAGAGAAAACACAACAGAGTACAACAGACGGAGCCGAGCAGAGACGGCGCAACCGTCACGGAGGGGCCTCACTTGCAGGAGCAGCAGTGGGGGGTGGCACTCTGGTTTGAAGCAGTTTCCTGTTTAGGAGCGATCTCAAGACGACTGCAGTGCAGGAGAAGAGCGGGGATGTCCTGATGCAGTGTCCAGCAACCAGATCCTTCTGTCCCCACTGCAGGTTTCCCCTCCTGGAGACCATCTGCCCCAGCAGGAAGGGCAGCACCAAGGAATGACCAACTTCTGTGTTCCTAATAAACCTGAGCCTGGGCTCCTGATAAGGAGCTCCCAAGGCTCACATAAGCAGTGGGCAAAGCAGAAGCTTCCAGCTGCTGAATCCCACCCAAACCCAGCTAGGGACGAGCAGGAGGTTTGGGAAGCACGGTGGTGTGCTGCACCCACGTACTGAATGAATGGGAGTGTGGGTGCACAAGAAGCCTGCACATCCCTGAGGAACCAGAGTCAGTCGGTGTCTGCAGTGAGCGCACCGCCTGACCCAAGAGCCTGATGTGTTTGATGGGCATCAGGAAGCCAAGAGTCTTCCTGCTGTAAGTGGTGTTCTCCTGCCCCAAGCAGCTATGCCAGCAACTGGACTGACCAGCCAACTACTTTGGGGTGGGGTCTCTTTGGATTTCTTGTTTTGACCAGAAATTTTATCTCAGATCCAAAAAAAACCCCACGTATTCCTGACAAAACTGGCCTATGCGATTCCCACAGAAGCTTTTAGCTTTGACAAATTGATGTTTTTCAGCACAGCCACTGCATGGGGAGGTTTCTGGCCAGTTTGTGCTGTTAGTCACATCTTAACTGATTACAAATCCAGTTGGGCTTCTTTCTACCCTCCTCTCAGAGCGATAACGAAGCTCAGTGAGGTCTGCTTATAAATCAGCTTCTCAATGCATCTACATTTGGGATGCAACAAAAAAAGGGATGTGTTAAACTGAAGCACTTCTATCAGAGTTTTAGGAACCACGTGCAGCAGCAAGGGCTCAGAGGAAAGGGAAGACGGAGCAACCCAGGAAACACCAAACGCAATTCATCTTCCTTGGGTAGGAGGAGAGAGTCCTGACAGGAGGTTATATGGGGGCACAGAAGGGAGCACATGGAGATGCTGAAATCACTTTCACAACTAGTTTACAGCTTTCACGGTGCCTTAAGCCTCTTGCTACACCAAAATATCACCATGGAAAGTCTTCTCCCAAACACCACACAAACATAAACCACCAAGCCAGCAGCCCAGAGACCAGCTATTACTGGAGATGAGCAAAGCTTGGCTCCTCGGTCCACGAGCCTGATGCACTTGTGTTTTCCCCGAGCATCACCCACACTCAACGTCTCACTGAAGTTAGGACTGGGAGACAAGCTGACCCTGGAGCCTGCTGTCGAGCTGCAGGCTCGCCCCATGGGACAGAAGTGCTCTCAGATCGACACACAGGTCACAATGACGCTCAGATCTGTGCCTGGCCCATTTCTCGTCATTCCCCTGCCTGCCACAGGGAAAACGTGCCGGAACATTCAGCACCAGATGCTCATCATGCCAGGAGCGGTAGCAATGAAAAGAGCAACGCAGGAAATAAACACCCGGCCACACACTCCCACAGAGATGGTTATCTCCTGACCACCTTCCAGGGCTTGGCTGTTATCAGCCAATGCCTAGCAAGAAGGAGACGGATCACCCGCTCCGTGTGGATGTTACTCAGCCCAGCAGCAGGAACACCATCATGCCAGGGCACTGCTCAACTCAGCTTCCTTACATGGCCGGTGCTAAACTCACAAAAAAAGGGTTTGGTCTCCCTGAACTCCCAGAAAAAACCCACAACTCTGATCACAAGGATCCACCTACAACCCTGGGCAAGGCTGTGGCTTTCCCAAGCTGTGGTGGTTCCTTCCTGAGCAGGAGGTTTTGTGCCAACTCACACACAGCTCCCATGATGGGTCCCCCAGTTGATTCTCTCACTCTTGAAGTTCATCCTCTCCAGACCTAACTCAGCCACCAAATGCTACTCAGCCCATGGCGTGGCCGGCGGAGGTTTTATTCAGCAAACCACGATAAAAAGATTCCATTTCCCTAATCCCCGTTGGTCCTTAGCTCTCCCATCTCTTCTGTGCCTGTATGAACTTCATCACCAGCGACACCACCGCGTTCCAGCTCTCGTGATGGCAGTGGCGACCTGTCACCTGGGACCTTGTTTGATCTCCCTGTTTGAAATAACCAGTTGGTGAAATTGTTTTCTCCGCACCCAGCACATACGTCTCCTCCTTCCTTGCTCCACCACCGTGGAGCCTCCAGCCTGTGCTTTGTAATTAGTGGTTGAAATAAAAAAAAAAACATAGAGGGAGGGAGAGAAGAATCTAAAATAAAATCCTGACTATTCCTGTTGTTTTATTGAGAATGCCTCCCACAGTCTGTAGAATCTCTGAACTACCCCCTTTTTTTTTTTTGTAAGGCAACTACCCTGCCATTTCTGCAGGGCAGCGAGGCGGCCTGTTTTCCCCAGAGCGGTTCTTGGCACGACAAACAGGGAAGAAACACTGCAATTGTTGAGTATTTGGGATTTACCATTAAGGGGATGGCTAGAAAAGAATCAGCATGCCATAGAGAAATTTTAGTGGCACCTACTCTTTTCTTGCTCATTCCACCCCATGTGATAGGGCTCCTGGGGGATGGGGGGGGGGGGACCACGTCACCAGACCTCCACAGCCCCAGTCCCACGGATGACGACGGCAGCTTGGCTCCACGCTATATTTCCTACTGAACCAGGTGCCCCACGGTCCACTCACACCCCCAGGAGACTTCCCCGCAGGAATCCCACCAGAAAAAGCATGGAGCAGCTTCAAAACCAAGGCACATCCCCCACACCAACCCAGTGTGGCAGCTCCACATCATCCACAGGCACCTGCTCCTGGGGGGGCTGAGCTAGTTCCCCCCAAAACCTGCTCAGGCTCCACACTCCACTGCCACCGAAGGGAGCCAAGAGACCCTCAGATCTCCCGGACCAAGCTCTTAGGGGGGCAAGAAGGATGGGGGGCACCGGCAGGAAAGAGGGACACCGGGGATGGTAGAGGGGGGCTCAGAAGAGTATTGGGGAGAGGACTGGGTGACAGGGTAGAGCGGACAGGGGACGGTGCTGTGGGACAAAGCGCCAT
>VZZY01013703.1:62989-97652 GCA_013400335.1 Eurystomus gularis
GCCCCGGGCTGCGCGGAGGGGAGAGGCAGCGGGAGGCCGCCGGGCCCGCGGGGGTGAGGCTGCTGCTGGTGGTGCTGTGGAGAACGGTCAGAAAAAGATACGTGCAAGTTCCATCCCTGCTGCTGGGGCCTCATCCCCTCAAAGGCACCGCCCGGGGCAGCTCCGCAGGCGTCGTGGCGGGCTTGGGGCAGCGCCGGGGATGAGCGGAGCCTTCGTCCCGGCCTGGCGAAGCGGGAAAGATGAGGCGAGGATCCCATTCCCTGCAGCGAGCATCCCACTCCCTGCAGCAGGATCCCATTTCTCCTGGCGAGAGTCCTGCTCCCCATGGCAAGGATCCCGCTCCCTGCAGCAGGATCCCATTCCTCCTGTCAAGGATCCCACTCCCCACGGCGAGCATCCCGCTCCCTGCAGCAAGGATCCCACTCCCCGTGGCGAGCATCCCGCTCGCCGTGGCATGCCCGTTCGTTTCGGTGGCTGAGGCACTGCCATGACCCGATGCCGGCATGTGCCGTGGTTCCCATTGTTGCCGCCGTACGCGGCTGGCGAACGTGACCGTGTGTCACGGGTGTTATTTATAGAGCATCGCCGTGACTCAGGTGGCCTGGTCCCTGTCCCAAGGTGAGCGCCGGCCGGCAGCCGTTGGCCCGGGATGACACCGCCAGCATTGAGGAAGATGGAGGAATGGCCTTGACGGTGTCTTGGTGCTCCCGGGAGCCGGTTGCATCAGCGCCGGGAGTGCAGACCGGACGGAGGAGGGAGCACACGGAGGGCTGCTTCTCTCTTATCACCGGAATAAAATTTGAGGGGTTTTCCTTGTTCAGGAGTGATGCGCTGGAAACTTGAAGTCAGGACCCATGTGAGCAGATGAGCGCACCTCGGCGTGACTTTTCGTTTCTCCCCCCCCCCTTTTAAATGATCCATGTCTTAACTGGAGGGAATGTGGACCTGAGTTTCCTGTTTGCTGTGTAAGCAGGGCGTGAATCAGCAGCGATTGACGGTGCTGCTGAGCGGAGCTGCTGACTCACAGGTACGAGCACATGCCTCCAGCTGCCAGCCCGCCTTGAAAGGGCTCAACCGGGCTTCTTAAAAAGGCTCTCACCGGGATGCCCCAGCTCAGACCCCTTGCTCGGCTTGCGCTTGTGGATGTGTGGATGGAGGGAAGAGGTGAGCCTGGCCAAGGGACCACTTGTACCCCATGGGAGATGAGGCCCAAGCTGGGCTTGGGAAGACTTTGAGGGAAGCAGTTTGGCTGACAGCAAAAGGCGATGCCGGCAGGAGCACCTGGGAGCGTGGTGCTTTCCTTGGAGGAAGTTTGGAACCGTTTGGAGTCTGCAGGTTTCTGGTTGCAGGGGGCTGTTGGTTGTGATGAACGAGTTCATTCATACAGTTACGCTTAATGTCCTTTGCTGGAGGTGTCGCACGTGTGCTGAGTGCGTCTGGGCTCTGCTGGCACCAGCAGCTCCAGGTCCCCATCTGACCCGCGCTCCTTTGCCTCCATCGGAGCAGCACTCAGCACAGGGATCAATGCTGATTGTGTGTAACGCATCTGCCTCTTCAAAACCCCCTCCTCTCGCCCTGCCAGCCGTCCACCTGCCTCTCCATTTTGCATCTCCCTCGGTGGTGTGAGCCCTCCGAGGGGGTTTGCCGGCTGCCCGCTGCCACATCGGGATGCTCACAGCTCCGAGTGCCTGCACCCGCTGCTGGGACTGCAGACGCTGCTGGCAGCTCTCCTTCCGCCTCTTCTTTTGGGCAGCTTGAACTGAAGCTAAATTTCCCTAATTTTACTTGGGGAAATTCAGCGAGCGGTCTCGGCTTTCCTTGGGCCGGTTGAGTTGGTCGGGGTTGCTCTCAGGTTGGCTGTTTCCATGATGGACGCGTACCAAAACTCGCCTGCCGTCATTTTGGCTTAGTCACGGGGTTGTCTCCTGTCTCAGGAGTTTTTGGGGATGCGCGTGGCTGGCCGTGACACGCGCGATAGGAATGGTGCTGGGCGATGGGACTGGTGCTGGGCGAGAGCTTTGCCTCGCTCTGCGCTAAACATAGCTTGCGAGATAAACACCTTCGGGGGATTATGCGAAGCTTAGGAAGGATTTCGGTTTTCTTCCTCTTCCCATTGACCATATCTCCTTGATCCAAATTATCTCACAGGATCGGGTGTGTGGGGAAAACATCGCTTGATTTTATCTTGCGCTGTCACGTCTGATGCTTATTAAAATATGCAAAATCTCCCGATTCTCTCAGGTCACCAAAGCTCCGCCGAGCTGCCTTTCATTGAATGGGTGGCACTGAGGGACAGAATTGTTTGCAAAGCTCTGGAGCTGCTCCTGCGTCCTCCTTGCAGAGCTTTGCAAGGTCTACAGCCTTGTTGCGACACATGGCTGGGCCTGGGCATGATTTTCCAACAAAGTCTGTACCTTTTTTTCGGTGAAATGGGTGCTGTGAAGGAAGGGGTGTTGTATCCGAGAGGTTAAAGCAGAAGGGGATGAAGCCTCTGGGAGTTTGCAGAAAACATGGTGGAGGCTGCAGTGTCTGTGTTGGACTCTGCACAAATCCAGGCTGCTGCCTTTCCTTGGGGCTTGAGGCATGTTTTCTGCCTGTGTGTGAAGACCCCTCTGCTTGTTGCCATGGCTGCTGGCTGTGACTTGGGTGGCCCTGGAAGGCCCCTCCTGGAAGGACAAGCAGGAGAGTGTTGGTGGGCAGGCATGTCTCCTGAGAACAGGGAGCTTGCTGGAGAAAACAGCCTTGGAGCTATGGGAAGGGAACATGCATGGATGAGGTCTGGAGGGAGAATATCTGCTTGGCCTCCTCTGGGCTCACCTAATGCTGGTGCCAGAGTAATTCAAAAGTGAGTCCTCTTTAGGGTAGAGATCTTCCTCTGGGAAGATGGATGCAGGATCTGGCTAAGCCAGGCTGTCTTTCTGGGGAGGCAGCTCTCCTTTGATACCGAGGCTTGGAAAAATCAGCAGTGAGAAATGCCAGAGCCTGGGGATGAACTGGTGTTTGTGCTGGTGGTGCGTCTATTCTGGGTAGGTAAATAAGCGGTGGGGACACGTCCCTCCTGTGCCCTGGCCGTGCCCTCCATGGCACCACACCACCGTTATGCAGTTCATTCGCCTGTGAATCCTGTACTGTCTCGTGCCATTCACACTTTTCCTGCCGCCACCCCAAAAAAAGGCAGTTCTGCTGAAAATACACATGGGGCTGCGACTTGCAGGGCTTTGGGCTCCCGTTGTATCTGGGCAGAGCAGCCACCAGTCTGGTGTCCCCTGAGCGTGCATGGGCTGGGGGGTGGCGGGGCTGGGAGCTCTGATCCTATAGAGCCAGGTTTTTATTTGAATTCTAGTTGAAGCACTGCAGAGCTTGTATCGAATTAATTGAGAGTACAGCACTTTGCTCCTGCCCTTCTCGTGCTTTTTGCTCGAATAACGGTGGGCGCCTGGAAAAGATCACGTTGGACACGATAAATATTTAGCTGTGCTTTAGCAATCCATTTCCCTTGCTGGAGGGATGCTCCTTTGCTTTTTTTTTTTTAGAGTGGATAATGCTGCTGCTGTTCTTTTCCAGCTCTGGGCTGCAGTCCAGGGCTGAGCCAGAGTTTGCTTTGCCCCCGTTGTTCACAAAGGTGGTCGTTGCTGGAAGAAACTCCTACGTGCTTTGTAGAGCTTCCCTTTGGGTGCCTGGGAATGGATACGGGTTTCTGGTCCCGGTGATTCTGTGACCCGAGAAGCCATTGCTGCGGGTGTGGGTTCTGTGGGTTTTTGGATGGAAGGTGGTTTTCGCTGGTGTTAATAAGGCGCTGCCCAGGCGGGCTGTTCGCTGCACGAATAGCTGGGAGAGGAACTTGTGTTGGCTGGGGAGGTGATTTTACTTTACCAACAAAAAGTCTGGGGTTTTACTGGCATGACTCAGGACTGCTTGTGGGTATGTATGGAGCTAGATCTACCCGCTGCCTGCTGATAAAACTCTGTAGTGTAGGGCGAGTGTTAGCCAGGGATTTTGGGTGAGGAAGAGGGCAGACAGGATTTTTCATGGTGGAAACTGAAAGTTTCTGTTCTTTTTTCCACCTAGGAGATATCCCATCTCCCCGCAGCCCCTAATCTGCATGGGGACGATGCTGCACTGAGACCATGGCAGCATCATGAGTCTTAAATGTTCATTGCCCCAAGGAATACCATAATTACTGGATGCAACTGCATCTATCTCTGCTATCACAGTAGTGTCTTGTGGCCCAGCTGGCCTTGGTTTGCAGCAAGTCTGAGTCTCTGCTCCCTTTTCTGGAGCTGGGACCTTTCTCTTGCAGCCACTTCTCCATCCGGCAAAAGGCTGGAGCAGGTTTGCCCATGCAGGGTGCAGTGGGTTGTGGTGTGGCCAAGAGGAAGGGCAGGATTTGGAGGTCTTGTGGTCCTGGGAGGTAGGAGTGAATCATTCTCCAGTGCTAGAGGAGGTTCTGGACCTGCAGTGGGATGGAGGTGTGGGGGTGGACCCTCTCCAACATCCTTTCTGCCACTAATCCTATGCTGCATTGTCCATGTGACTTAATTAATCCTTGGGTGTGATACAACTGGGCTCCTTTGTGTGCTGTCTGCTCTATTGACCTGGTGCAAGAGCAGATGGGCAGCACTTTGGACGAGCACATCCCTTTCAAGCCCCAGAGGCTGGTGGGGTTTTCTGTGTGGTGCTGGATCTGATGTGGGGTGAAATAGGGAATCGTTTGAATCATGGGCTTTAAAATCAGGAGGGACGATGGTCAGCATTGTGCTTGGCTTGACGTCAGGATGTTGCTTCCAGGAATTACTGCAGCCAGTCCAACAGCTTTTGGGCAAATTAAGCCGGATTGTGTAAAAAGACACCTGATCTTGTTTTTAAAGATGTGCAGTGCTGGAGTTTGGTTTCTCTGAAATGTGAGTGTTGTGTCCTCGGGGAGCTGTTTGGTGCACTGGGGTGTGGTGCAGCAGGATGCCTCTGTCCAGACGCAGGGAGCAGTGGCCTTACAGCCCTGCTTGCTGGGAACCTAGGGAAGAAGCAGCATGAAGGTGATGGCCTGAGTGTTTCCTGCTCCTCAGGGGAGCTGGCAGAGTGCACAACGAACTGGGAAGGGTCCAGCACTCACTGGGCTGCCGCAGCCGATGTCCTCCTGGCTGCGTTGAGCTCTGGGAGGTTGCTCCTGAGCTAGGTGCAGCCTGTGCTGTAAGCCTTGATTTCATAATTTCAAGTGAAGTGCTTGGTTTTGGTTGTTTTTTTTAAAAAAGATAAATTTCCATGAAAAAACAACTTGAGAAGAAGCAGGATGAGGAGGAGACAAAACTTACCAGAAATTGTTTGTAGAGCATCCACCCTTCCTCCCCCCACACCACCACCACCAAAGAAAAAAAAAAAGAAAAATCTAGTTTTGGAAAGGAAGAAACCTCCAGAGTGCTCAATACAAGTAATTTCCCATCAGAGGCTGCTAACCTTAGCTGTGGTTTGGCACTGGCATCAGCCTTCCTGCTTGTATCTGATGAACCTCTCTGAGGATAACGGTGGTGCTTGGATCCTCTCCTCCACAGGAGCTGCCTGTTGGGCACCGAGTGCCCCTTGTTGCGGGTGTTTGTACCCTGATGCCTCGTCCCCTGCCTTGGTAGCACCTGTCGTATCTTTTAGGAAACGTAAAAGCAGCTCTTAATGGTTGTATTTTGTTCCCATGAAGGTTTTGGAGATTTCTGATAAGGAATGAGGCCAGACTCTTGTCAGTGGTGCCCAGTGATGGGACAAGGGTCGACGGGCACAAACTGGAACCCAGGAGATTCCACTTGAACATCAGGAAAAACTTACTTGGTGTGAGGGTGTCCGAGCCTGGCCCAGGCTGCCCAGAGAGGTTGTGGAGTCTCCTTCTCTGGAGAGATTCCAAATGTGCCTGGACACGATCCTGGGCCCCCTGCTCTGGGTGAGCTGCCAGAGCAGGGGGGTGGATGAGATGATCTCCAGAGGTCCCTTCCAACCTCCACCATGCTGGGATTCTGTGAACGCATAAAACCCTGGAGCTCGGATGGGATCCTGCCGGCATCTTTTTGGCAGTGCTGAGACCTGTGTCCTCTGTTACCATCCACCAGTGCTGGGTGGGTGCAATGACCCGGTGCAGGGCAGAGGGACAGGAGGGGAAGAAGCTGCTCTGCAGGGCTTGGCAGGTGACAGTCATGTGTCTGACAGATCATAAACATGCAGGGCTGGTTACGTGGACGGGCTGGGGGTGGTTTAGGGGAGGATGATGAGGTTATCTAGGGAGTGTCAGCTTGTCTGGGCTTGCAGGCCAGTTAGATACTGCTTTGTGGTGTGCACAGAAATTCCCTCCTTGCCTGAATCTTGCAGGGACGGCTGACAAAGCAGCTGCCCGTGCTGCAGGAGTTGCCTACGATGGGTCAGGTACCACGCAGCCCTGGTCATCTTTACTGGTGTTTCATGGCAGCCCTTTGAGATGGCAGCATCCTGACCTGGCTTGCTGGAGGGTGTTCACCACCCATCTCAAAGCAGCCAGAGCAGATGTCCTCTCCTGCTGCAGGCACCTCTCCCCGCAGGAGACTTTCCCATGAAAGGTAGCGAAGGGCAAGCACGCCGCGTTGTGCAGGTGTTTCTTGCCACCTTGGTTTGCTTGGTGTCGGAGTGGGAAAGTTGAGGCTTGAGAGGGAGACGATGGAGCAGCCCTGAGGACAGTCCCTCTGAGTCAGTCCTGAACGTGTGCCCCGTGGCCAGGCACGGTACAGGGGGATGTGTTGTCCTGAAGGTGCGACGACGTCTTTGCAGCACGTCACTAAAAATGACGTGGCTCTTTGAGAGCCAGATGTGCTCACCGTCAAGGCTTTTTAAGAAAGCTGCTCTGCATAGTTAAAAATCCCCCGCTGCTGCTTGGTTTCTCTCCTGACGTGCTGCCAAGTTGCACCTCAGCCAAAGATGAAACGATCTCGTGCTGATACATTGCTTTGGCTGCTCTTTGTCATCTTCCAAGCACCTTTAGAAGGTGCTCAGGGGTAGGTGACAGGCTCAGCCCCACGTGCCTATTTGTAAAACCCCGTGCCTGCACCCAGAAAATCCCTGCCGGCACAGGGCAGGGCAGCACAAGACATTTCTGCGTGTGCGCACGTGTGCTCAGCTGGCTTTCGAGGTTTCCCTGGTCTCCCTGCAACTAAGATCATTCTCCCTGTGACGAACCTGCACCCGGCTCATCTGCGATGCTCCCTGCCAACGGCTGTCCCCTTGGGCTAGAGCTCAGTGGTCAGGAAAAATGATGTAATGGTGCAAGAAGGAGGATGCAGGTGCTGGGGGAGTGGGAGATGGGTAGTGATGCTGCCGGGGGACCAACATGGACCTGTACCAGCCTCTGTGCTGTGCCCAGGCTGCTCTTTGGTAGCACCCATTTTCCTTAAGGCTGGAAGCTGTTGCACTCTGCCTTACGGCTGCCAAAAAAGGAGGCTGTGGAGGGTGTTCTAGATTTGCTGTTTCCACACCCTGCTGTGTTCACTCTTTGTCAGCATCTGCAGCCTGTTTCCTACAGATTTTTTGGTTGGTCCCTGCAATTGCTTGGCTGTGAGCAGTGTTGCCTCGAGCATCAGTGGTGAGCACCAGATGCTGGAGGATGGTTGGCACTGGCCAGGGCTGGGGTTGTCCTCCAAGCCCAGGATACTTGCAGGGATGTGCCGTGGCCAGGCTGTCTCTTGTGCTCCGCAGATGCTGCTTTCTTGCCTAAAAGAAGCTTTTTCACAGGTATTAATTACACCTGCCTCTGGCTGGTTGGTTGAAGGATGCCTGGATGATGAGAGTAAAGTGGAGGCTGGAGGAGATGCCTCTAGAAATCACCAGGCAGAAGCTGCGGGTGAATATTAATTGAAACTCTTACCAGCCTCGCATGTGCTTTGCTAAGGTGCTAAGAAATGACGGGTCTTTTCATCCAGCAGCTCTCCTGTACGCGCGATTTCTTTGTGTACATCCCAGGTTGCTGCAAGAGTTTACCCTTAATTTTAGATCCACGAAGAGTTTCTTGTTCGTTAACTGTGGGTTTCCCCGTGGGGGTTTTACAGTGGCAGCTCGGTGAGGGAAACCGTGTGTAACCGTTGCAGGGAAGGGAGCCAGCCTGCGCGTCCCTTGATCTCAACAGGTTTGACGTTTCACACGTCTCCTTCCAGCCCCTCTCCTTGCTTTTTCACGGCTGCCCTTGCAGAGCACCCCTCCTTTCCCCAAAATGGTGATGCAAGCCTCGCTTTTTGGGGGCGAAGGGGATTTTAAAAACATATTCTTTCTTATTTAAATAGAAATGGTTCTTGGAAGCTCTTAGCGTTGCCCCGTGAGAAGCTACAGGCTGAACTGCGCTGAGTCACCACCGGCGAGCTCTCTGGGGTGAGCCGGATGCGTTGGGACCGCCGGCTTCCTGGGACCGAGGAACCTCTCTTGAGTCTGGCTTTACTAGGAAAAGCCTGCAATTCCGTCTTACCCCGAATGCTGGAAAAATTGCAGGGCCGATAGGTGGATTTGAGAGAGGTAGGCGTGAAGAAAGTGGGGGGAAAAACAAAGTCCACCCGAAGGGACGCAGCGGAGCGAGGCTGTGCCCTTCCTGCGGCAGCCACGTGGGACCATGGTGGCGAAACACTGCCAAGCTGTGGGCACATCGCCCGCCGAGTCCCTGCCTTTCCCAGGCATGAATCAAAGCTGCCCTGTGGGTACTGGGCAAATCCACCGCAAAATAGGTGTTTTCCCCACGCAGGGCTCTTGGAGCCTCAGATAAGAGAACAAGAGCCGGCCCCGTGCGCTCACAGCCCAGCAGCCAATGTCCTCCTGGGCTGCATCCCCAGCAGCGTGGGCAGCAGGGCAGGGAGGGGATCCTGCCCCTCTGCTCCGCTCTGGGAGACCCCCCTGCAGTGCTGGGGCAGCTCTGGAGTCCTCAGCACAGCAGAGACATGGAGCTGGTGGAGCGGGGCCAGAGGAGGCCCCAGCAATGATGGGAGGGTGGAACCCTCTGCTGGGAGGCCAGGCTGGGAGAGTTGGGCTTGTTCAGCCTGGAGAAGAGAAGGCTCCGGGGAGATCTTCTCGTGGCCTTTCAGGAATTCAAGGGCCTGTCAGAAAGGTGGGGACAGACTTTTCAGCAGGGCCTGTTGGGACAGGACAAGGGGTGATGGCTTCAAACTAAAAGAGGGAGATTTATACTGGAGAGAAGGAAATTTTTATGCTGAGGGTGGTGAGAGCCTGGCGTAGGTTGCCCAGAGAGGTGGTCGCTGCCCCATCCCTGGCACCATTGCAGGTGAGGTTGGCCGGGGCTCTAAGCAACCTGCTCTAGTTGCAGATGTCCCTGCTCTCTGCAGGGGGGTTGGACCAGATGAGCTTTGATGGTCCCTTTCAACCCGAACCCTTCTATGATTCTGTGATATCTTTAAGTTCCTAAACCAGCGAGCAGCAGGAGCTGATCTCGTGGACCAGCAGGACGTGGGACTTGTTCTAGGAACGTGGATGTAGCCTGTTCTCTGGGGCAGAGGAACAGCAATGGGAGGGCAAGAGGTGTGCGGTGCAGGTCAGAGAGATGGTGTAGTTAATGCCAAGAAAAGAGGCTGTGGGTCCTGCTCGCGGCCGAGCTCTCTCCTGGGGGTTTCAGGAGCCAGCTCTCCGCTCGCTATTGTCTTTCTTACTCCCAGCCCCTTTGCAAGCAGGTCAGGGGGACCAAACAGGTCACCAACCACCTATGTGACTTGGAATCATCATTAGCTTTTAAGACTGATGCGTTTTGGCTGGGCGCTGAGGTTTGAGTTTGGTCTCACAGGGTTTATGTGGAGATAAGACTGAGTGGAGGCCTGAGGGGAATTGGGCACTCTCTGTATTCCTTGGCTGCTCTCAGCCTGTGGTTTTCCTTTGCCTCATCCGAGCCTGAGGAACCATCCCAGGGGCTCCCCCTTCACCTCATGATGAAGTGGATTTTTTCTCTCAGAGAAACTCAGTGGAGAAACTGGGGACTCTGACTGGCAGTGTCTGCTTTGCACCAGCTCTCTGGCCTGGTGAGCCCCTTGCATTTGTGTCTTCTGCCTGGTTCCCTGGAGTGGGGAGGGAACGAGGTGAGAGAGGTTGGGAAAAGCGATGGCACTGAAGATGCACCAAAAAGAGCAAAAAATCGGTGTGGGACAGCAGGAAATGTAGAAGAGTGTACCTCAGTGTTCGCCTACTGCTTTCCATAAGCTGCTGGATCATCACCCTGCTCCAAAATAAATAATCAAAGGTTTTCCCCACTTGGGTCACTGCTGGAGATCAACGGGTTTCCTCTGAAGATGCAGAGGCTTTGTGTCCACCCGAGCTGCAGTGGCATCCCTGGGGCATCTCTGGAGCAGTGAAGTGCTCCAGGTCCTGGAGGGTAACATCACTGTGAACCATCAAGAGCAGCTCTTGCCCTGTTCTCCAGCACCAGATGCTGGTCTCGAGAAAGTCCTGCCTGAAGTCTCCAGGTCAGGGAAGCTCTTGGCTTGGTCTCTTGTTTGTGCCTCTCTCCCAGCACAGGCAGCTGTTGGACATTGAAGCTTTCCTTGGTTTTTCATCCCCTCCCTCCATAAATTCCATTTTCAGAGCAGGTGCCTGCTCTGTCTTACATCATTTGCAGGGATGAAATCACTCTATCCCTGCCCAAAATAAATTGGAGGGAGGATGATAGAAAGCTAGGGGGTTTCTAAAGAGTTGCATCAGAAGCAGAGAAGGAATACTTTGCTCTCTAGCCGAGTTTACAGAGTTATGGGGACACCTGGAAGTACTTGAATTGCACCAATTTGGATAGAAAAAGAGCATCTATTGACTCTGGAGAGTTGAGTTACAGCTGACAAAAAGTCAAATGACTCTTTTCCTTTCCCACTAACTAACCGTGTGCCTCCTGTCAGGCTGATCTATTCCAAAACCGTTTTGAGTTTTCTCTCCCATGAGGAAGCTGTCACCAGCGGGTCACATCAATTCCAAACAGGTTTTATTTTTTTCATGGCTTTGCCCGTGGGCTGAGAAATCAAAGGGAGGAGCATTGCTGTGGAGAGGTCTGGGTACCTGCAGGCAGGGCAATAGGCGCAGGTGAAGGTGGTTCTGCCTCTTCCTTTTTCTCTGTTTTTGGTGTGTTGTTTGTTGTTCTTTTTTTTAGCATGCTCTTTGCTTTTCTCTAAGCACCGTCTCCTTTGCCTTCTCCTAACCATTAAGGCGTTGGGGCTGGGATTGCTTCCAGACCTTTGTCTCATGGCAGCTCGCCAGCGTCTACAGCAGAGTCGGTGTGGCCCATGACGGCTCGTGGCCGCGGGTTTCACGCTGGCCGTGCGCGCTGTGGGCTGGCCGGACCCGTGTGCCGCCTGGCTCCGTGGTTCCTGACGAGCTGTGGGTTGAGCTAACTATCCATCGCAAGTATTTTTCCAGCACCCTGCAGCCTACCCTCAGTGAGTCCGTGTTGGTTTCCACTGCAGCTGAGCTCAGAGGAGGTGCAGCTTCTTGCCACTGCTTTTTTAGGGGAGAAAATCCCGTTGGAGTGATGGATGCAAAGGAGGCGATGTCCAGCTCCAGCCTTGTGGCATCTCTCCCAGAGGATGCTCTGCCTGCACCCGGGCTCCGTGCCTGCTCCAGAGAGGTGACCGTAACCACTTTTGCACCAGGGTTTTGCACGAGCTCTGGTGCAAAGCAGCACAGCTCTTGGCGCGTACGTAGCGTGCGAATCCCAGCTAGCCGGTGCTTTTCCAGAGTCTGGTCCCTGCTCGTGTGTGGTTTCTCAGAGGGGAGCCCGCGTCCTCCCATCGTCACAGGGCTGCAGGATAGCAAGCTGCCACCTGGGAACAAAACACGAAAATCAAACGTTCTTTCCAGCCCTCGGGGTTATGCAGGTAACCTGAAAATACAACTGGAATGTAACTGGGCGGTGACATCCTCCCGGAGCTGCTGGCAGAGCCGACGCGGCTTGTGGCAGCGTTATCTGGCCGGTGCACGGAGGCCGGGTGTGGCTGTGAGCCCCAGAGGTGACAGCGTGAATGTGGCTGTCGGTGGCTTTGGCTGAGGTGCCCATCTCCAGTTCCCTTGCTGGGTACCAGGAGGTCGCACCCTCCTCCCTTGCATCGCTCTCGCCCAGTCCCAGTGGCACTGTTGGGGTGACATCCCACTCCACCGAAGGAGGTGAGCCCTGCGTGGTATCTGGGAGTGATCGTCCCCAAGCACTGTCCGAGAGGATGAGAAAGATGACCCTGTTCCCTTTCCGACTGGATTCGGTTCAAAGGGTTTATTTAAAAATAGAGCTGCCGCAGAGTTTCCAGGCTGCGAGTCCTGTGCATGGCTCGGGCACGTGGGACTTTCCCGTGGGAGGTGCACCTCGCACGTGGAAAGGCAACTGCATCCCGGGCGTGGGGCAGCGGCTGCGTTACGGCCTTGGCTAGGGAAACTGCTGGAATTCCCGGTTGGATGGCGAGGTGCAGCGGGCAGCGTGGTGCTGGGACAGCACGGCCAGCTGGTGCACAAACTTCTCTGTGATCAGATGGGAAGGGGCATCCCGAGAAAATCATCCGCTCCCCCTGGTTAGGCAGAGATTCTTCTTTTGGGGCAAGTGAAGGCATTAATTTTTTCACTCAGTCCCAAACACTTAAAAAGCTCCGTGCTGACCCTAAATGGGGCATTTCTCTTTTGCCGCTCGTGGCAAAGTGGCTCTTCCTCGGTCCCCAGCTGCGGTGGTGACCCAGCCTTAACCAAACCGGCCTCGGGAGACGCTGCCTGTCTGCAGAGGAAGGGTGGGGAGAGGGCCCGGCGTTGGCAGGACACTATTTGAGCTCATTGCTGTTTCTAAGGGTGTGCTCTTCGACTTATTCAAGCCAGCCCACTGGCAGGAGGCTGCTGGGACTGATGGGAGCCATCCTCGGCCCGTGACTTCTCCCCATGGCAGGATTTGTACCCCCCCCGGCTTCCCTCGCCTGTCGTGGGGTGATATCCCAGCACCGAAGCCTGGGGAGGCTTCGTTAACACCAGTGAAGTGCCCAGTGCCTTTTGTTCCTGTGGGATTGCTTGTAGTGTATAAAGGGCTGGATGATTAATGGCAAATCGTGCACGTCTTTCAAGGCTGGGCAATTCCTACTGCGTCAGCAAACTTTTGGAAGAGCTGCCAATGGTGAGACTTGAAAGGATGCTTGGGTTTGGTTTGTGTTTTGGTGGTTGTTTTTTTTTGTCTTTTCTTTTCTTTTCTTTTGGGTTTTTTGTTTATTTGTTTGTTTTTCAAGATACTTTTGAGATGCCAGGAAACTCTGCTTTACACTGCCCCTGGTCCTCGGGCACCGAAACCCAAGGGGACGAATTCAAAGGAAATCATGTTTCCCATCCTACCTGCTGGGTTAGGGACTTTCTACCCCAAAGCAGCGTTGACTTTGTGGGTGTCTGGAAAGATCCTTGGAGCATCGTGTGCCTGGGTCAGGGAATTAGCCATCAAGCCAGAGAATTAATGATGGGAGGGCACAGCGCAGCATCGTTCTCCCCAGGAGTGCCAGGGATGGGTGCTGGTGGCTGTGATAGCAGCTCCTGCGTCAGCATCCTTCATGTGCTGATGATCTGTGCCTGAAACTATACCCTGGGAGTGGGAATGTGCCTGAGAAAATATCTTCCGCAGTCCTTCTGGGGCTTATATAAACACTATTTAAAATTAGAGTCACTCATTATGTTGGTATGTGCATTTACCTTGACCTCTGACTTTTCTGCCTGCAAATGCCTATGGCCCAGCACAGCCTACAAGTCGGGGACTAGCTCAGGAGCAAACCAGAGGCATATTTGCAGTAATTATTTGAAGGTAAAGAAGCTGGTGCAGTATCTCCCCTCCAGGCTAACAGGGAAATCGAAAACAAAACTGCAGCCTGTCAAAGCTGAGTCTGGTTTTTGATCAGGAACATCAGCACTGGCTGGCTTTGAGGGAGAGGGGAAAAGCGGCAATACTTTGCCACGGCTTTTCTTGCTTGTTTGCAGAGAAATGGTTTTTCAAAAACTTTATTTTCCATACCTTCCATCTCTCTCCCTTGCTATCTACCAGCCAAATCCATGCAGCGCTTTCTGTCTTGCCACCAGAGATGCCGTCTCGGTTATCACCCTGGAATAGCTGCTAAGCTCTACGCCGCTATTGTCATGGAACAATATTTCTACTATTTGTTGTGGTAATAGTTGTTAGTGGCAAAGCAATTAGCGTGTCACCTGCAGCACGAAGAAATGTGACCTCTTTCTATCCTGGCACCCCCTCGGTGCCCAAACCAGTGAGCGTGGGCTGATGACTGGCCGATGCTGGCTGGTGGCAGGGCTGTCCTGGAGCAAGGATCGCTCCGGTGGGATGCTTGGGGAGGGGGATGGAGGAGGCAGGAGTGGGCTCTGTCTCTCTTCCTGCAGACTGGGTTTGAATGGTTTAATTTGTTGGAAGAAAACGCGTCCCACTGGGATGCACTGTAGCAATCCAGTGCTTCAATGGCTTCCAGAGCTGGAGCTGGCTACCCCCCAGTTTCCTGTTGACGTCATCTGCTATTTCGCTGCTGCAGTTTTTACAACTGTTGAGCTTTCAAGGGTAATCGGAGCCGAGACCAGCCAAGCTCGGCAGCTGCCGATGAGGGAACGCGGTGCTACCTTCCCCGTCTCACCCTGCCCACTGCTGCTGCCAGCCTGACGGACCCCCGCAAGCTGGGGACGCTGGGCGAGGAGGGCTGCGAGAGGCCAGCGAGCACTTGGGGCCATGCATTCCCACGGAAAATAATCAGCGGTGCTTGCAAGAAGTGCCGTGTGCTGGATCCTGCAGGATTCTTTCTTTTTTTTTTCTTCCCCTCCCTCTTCCAGTCCGCCCCCATCCCTCCCTTCTGCCAGGCGTGCCGACGCTGTTCTTCATTTCTGGGAAACCATGGACAAGAAGCAAGGTAGATGTTGCAATTTCCAAAACACGTGGTGGGCGAGAGTGAAGGGCTGATTCTGGTGCTAAATGGGGGCCGTGTAACTTTTGGGGGTCAATCCGTGCGGTTTGACGTCTTCCCCCTTGGTTGGGCAGGGGGTCGGTGTTTGCAGCTGGGGATCTTATTTTTAAAGCACTGAAAACTTGCGTGTTTTGCGTGGGGTTGAAACATCGGCATCTTAATTGTAAAAAAAAAAAAAAAAAAAGGAAAATATCTGGAGGGCAAAGCTGGCTCCCGGCTCCAGATTTGGTTGCATTCCTGGGACGCAGGGTTTTCCAGCAGCTCCTGCATGGTCGTCCCGGGCTCAAAAGCCTGTTGCGTGGGGCAGGCGGGCGCCGTGCAGTCAGGGACTCTGATTCATCGCAGGCAGGTTGGTTTGGGGCTGCAAGGGGCTTTTTCTGAAGCGTGTTTTTTTCCTCCTCCTCGCTCGCTTTTTTTTGCAGAAGTGGCGAGCGTGGGGCGGCGATGACCCGCAGGAGCCCCTCTCTGCAGCGGGAGCTCGGCAGGCTGATGAGTGACGGCTTTGGGCAGGTTGAGAGCCCTTTTTCCACTTCCACAGATAGCTTTTTCCACTCTCAACAGTGGAAAATAGCACAAAGTGTGCCTGTGAGGAGCTGGCTCTCATGACCAAAGCAACCAAATTCCCCTCTCTGCTTTGCACTCTGCCTCTCATTTCTTTCTTTCCTTTTTTTTTCTTTTTGTTTCCTTGATGCTTTTTTGTTCCAGCTCTTTCTTTGCAGCAGGGCTGGGATCCACCCTCCAGCCTTCTGCCCCATCCATGGCATTTGACTCCTCGGATCGAGGAGAACTGGGATGCATCCAAAACATTTTCCCTAGCACTAAGAAAGCGGTGCAGCTCTGGAAGCAGCCTCCTGTGCCGGAGCCATTGCCAGGACTTCACCTGGGGCTGGAACCAGAGCCCTGGGGAGGCAGCGGAGAGGTTTAATTTCAAAGGTCGGCTCAGGCAAATAGTTTTATTTGCAGTTCTTTAGATTGTCCTCTTCGTTTCTCTCCACCTACGCCAGCGAAGTGGGAAAGGTAAACCTCCCAGGGAGAGGTGCAACTTCACAGGACTGAAATTGGTGGCGAAGATGAGGATTCAGATGTTGAATTAAACAGTTCCAGGAAATATCTGTGTCACTTCTTAGCTGGCGGAGGTTATAGCATGCAAAAAAAAATTGTTAGGTTTTTTTTTTGTGTGTGTGTGTCTTTAGAAGGAAATGGTTCCTTTCTTAGCATAAAGGATGCAGTTACGTGCCTGCAGCATCACGTGGGTTACAATCTCATCTGCACCAGGAACTTCTGTCAGCTAATTTTCCCCTGCCCGGGTACAAGGCTCTGTGCCGCGTTCCCCCGCGGCCGGCAGCCCCTTCCGCTGCCCGGAATGCTGCCCTGGCAGTGCCCAGCCATCCCGTGTGCTTGGGGCTGGCAGGAGAACCGGGATGTGTCCCCAGATTGCCTTGTCCCGCTGCTGCTGCCTTTTTGCCCACGTGGAGGGATCTCCAGAGGGGAGCTGGCGTTGCTCTGTGCTTGCAGCCACTGCTCTTGCAAGAGCCCCAGTGCCCAGGGAATCTGGAGCGTTTCCAGGATGTTCAGGTGACAAACTGCCCTTCACGTTGCAGCAGTTCCTCCTGCACTGACCCTCCCGGGATCCCAAACGTGGGAGAGCTGGTGCTGAGGCCTCGCTGGTGAGAAGGAGCTGACAGCAGCTGCTTGTGGGGGCTAAAGCAAGTGCTGCCCTGTGATGTGCTCAGGACAGAAGGGCTTGAATTGCAAGGTCTTGTCATGCCCATCCCACTGCCTTTTTGTTCCTCCTATTTTATTTTAATGCCCTCTCACCTCTCTGCAGTCCTTCCTCCACCCTCGTTCATCCTCAAACAGTGTGTGGGCTTTCCCTGGGGGGCTGCAGAGGCTCAGGAAGAAGGTCACCTCTCGGAGGTGACACATCCAGCTCTCTCTGGGGCTTGCACCCGCCATGGGGCGTTTGGGGGACAATTGCTGGGCAGTGCATACTGGGGAGGCTGTGCCATGCCCACATCTCCGCACTGGGGCTCTGAACTGGCTTTGCACAGCTTCAGGACTATTCAACTCTCTTCTTTTAATTTTTTTTTCTTTTTCTGGGGAAGTGGTGCTCGCCCACTCCACCCCTGCCCATCTGTCTCACGTTCCTGCTGCACACAGCAGCAGAAGCTCGCAGCAGGAGTTTGGGCTGGTCTAGAGGATGCTGGAAAGCTTGTGGCAAATTTTGGGAGAGCTGTTACGGGTGAATCCAACCTCTGCCTCAGCTCCCCCGGCTGCAGGGCAGCATCGCGGGTGATTTTATTCCTGCAGGCATGGGCTGAGCTGGGTTTTCCACTGATGTAGGTGGCCCAGCCAGAGCCTGGGAGTGGTGGCAGAATACCTCCAGTTTCATCGGTGCTTTTTCAGGTTGGAGCTAGGAAATGCATTTTGGGGCCAGGCAGGACGCGGTGGGAAGGGGATCATCGCTGACCCCGGCAGTACGATGCTGGGAAGTCAAGGGCAGCAGTTGGTGGTTACAGGGAGGTGGGCTGATGTGCATGGGCCTGGTGTAGCAGAGTTCATGGGTGATGGCCAAAGAGACATTAAATGACTCCTCAGCGGTGGAAGGGGTTTGTAACAGGGAAATCTCCATGTCCCTCGCTGCTTCTCTAACCCACGCTTGCAAATCCTCCTGCCTGCGAACTTGAGCTCCACCAAACAACACATCCCATTGATTCCCAACCCCAGACTGGGTGCTCCCAGCTCCTTCCAGCCTGGTTTTTGCAGCCAGGGCTAAGGAAGGGCTGACTCCGCATCCTGCGGGATGCTTGGCTCCGGGGAGCGTGTGGACCCTGCTTCTGCGACGTGAGTCACGGAGCGGCAGCCGGCTCTGCCAGGGCAGCCGGCGGCACAGAAGGCGCTTTGTGCCGGCTCTGGAGTTACTATGGCAATTGGGGAGAGGGAGAGCAAGCAGATTAAACAAAATACCAGCCAGGATGGGGGGCGTTTCAGGGCTTGGCGTAGAGGTCTGGCTGGTAGCTGCTCTTGTGGGGCTGCATGCAAACCGCTGTCTGCGCTTCGAAGCAGGTCATGGGGGAGAAACGCTTGGTGCAAGGCTCCCGGTCAGTGGCGAGTTAAATCCATCCCGCTGGATGGGATGGGATGGGATGTGTGCTCACGGTGAGCTCCCCAACTTGCGTGGGTGCAGAAAGACTCTGGGGACCTCGGTTATTAGGTTCTGTGGTTGCCCCCCATGCTGAGTAGCAAGAGGCTGGGTGCAGGTAGGGGAGGCATTTCTGAACCCGTGGAGAGTCTTTCCTTTGGCTCCGTTATGCATTTGCTCCTGTTACTGCTCAACCAGGTATTTTGCAAAGTGTCGAGTGGGTGTGCTGGGCTATTGATAGTCCCCTTCCAGCCCTGCTGGGTGGGCGATGGAGAAGGGAAACTTTGCAGGCTCACAAAGTAGTAGCCATGACTGCTGTGACGTTGTCAAGTCTCCAGAGATGGTTTCCAGCCAAGCGGGATTGGTTTGGGGTGGAGCGGTTCCCTGGCTGGTTTCAATGAGCTGGAAGTTCACGTTGCTCCTGTTGCTCACAGGGAACTGTGCTGGTCCCAGACCTCGTGGGCCAGCTCTGATGCAGGAAAGGTGGCAGATGAGATGGGGATATGGACTGATATGTGCAGATTTCCTCAGCAGGGAGGGATGCTGGTGGTTCCACAGATGGGACCTTTGCAGTATCTTGCAGATGAGCTTTTCCCTGCAGCCTTGATGAGGTTTGTGTTTGGCAGAGGACGGGACTGGAAAAGTGGGTTTCAGGAACCTGTCTTAGCTGAGGCATCTGGAGCTGGTGGGGGACAGGGATTGGAGCTGTCTATGCTGGGGACATGCTGGACGTGTATCAGCCTTCTGTCTTGCTGCTGCATGGTGCTGCATCTCCTGAAATCCCAGCTCCTCGCCTCTCCCCTCCCTTCCCAGGCAGCCTTTGGAGTGCTGGACTTTGTCCGCATGCCTGTTCCCGGGAGCCAGGCAGATAGGAGCTGGGTGTCCAAGGCCACGCTGAGCCGTCCACTCCCAGCCCGCTGCCCAGAGCACACCTCTCTCTTCGTGCTTTTTAATGCTTTTCCCAGGTTGGTGCAGCCAGAAGCACCTTTAGCTGCAAAGTGCAGCTGCCCCCACGTCTCTCCTGGGGGGTCAGGACTTTGATGTTCTCTGCTGTATCACTTCAGCCCCCATCCCAGCCCCTCATGGGCTGTTTATTTTCCTGGTGAATTGTTTGATATAGGAATGCCCAGAGCTTTGCTGAGCGGCCTGGGGTCCAAGGCACCACCCGGAGCAGATTCTCAGCCCTATGCAACCCTCCTCTGCCCATTGCTGCCTGCTGGACCCCCGTGCTGGTTATCTCTTGTCCCTGCAATTTCATCTGCAAGTGGTTGGCCTGCCCTGGCCCTGCCTAAAGCTTGTTTCCCTCTGCAGCAGTGGGTTATGTTCTTTCAGTGCTGTTTGGAGCTGGGGAGGAGCAGGAAGAGAGCATCCTCTCACCGGTCATTCCTGATGGGATTGTGCCTTGTCTGGTGGGGTCTTGGCTCCTGAAAGCCTGGCTTTGTGGCTAGCTCACTACTCGCTCTTATCACAGAAGCCCAGCATAGCGGAGGTTGGAAGGCATGCCTGGAGATCATCTCGTCCAATGCTCCAGCAGGTCACCCAAAGCAGGGCGCCCAGGATCGTGTCCAGGCGGGTTTGGAATCTCTCCAGAGAAGGAGACTCCACAACCTTTCTGGGCAGCCTGGGCCGGGCTCTGGGCACTCTCACAGTGAAGAAATTTTTCCTCCTGCTCAGATGGAACCTCCTGGGTTCCAGTTGGTGCCTGTTGCCCCTTGTCCTGTCACTGGGCACCACTGACAAGAGTCTGGCCCCATCCTCTTGCCCCCGCCCTTTAGCTATTGGTCAGCATTGATCAGATCCCCTCTGAGGCTTCTCTTCTTCAGGCTCAACAGCCCCAGGGCTCTCAGACTTTCCTCCTAAGAAGGAAATCTGTCTGGTTTTGCCCTGGTTTCCCATAGTTGAGTGTGGGGTGTCTCCTCTCCTGCTGGGAGTGACTCCTTGGTTTTGCCTGAGGTCTAGTGGCTGTCACCCTCCGTGCCAGATCAACCCATGCTGCCAACGGCTCTGGCTCCCCCAGGAAGGCCTGGGTGGTGGTCGGGGGGGCTGTGGGGCAAGGAGGAGCTGGGCAGGGAGCGATTTTTTTGGGAGCATCGCTAGTGGCATGGGGACCTCTTGTGGCTGGAGAAATGGGGATTGAGCCAGGATTTGCTGGGCTGGGCTCTGACAGCCCATCTACCTCCCTCTGGGGTTGCCCTCCTTGGTCCCACGTGTGGGACTGTGAGGGGTGCAGGGTTGGTACCCAGTGGGTCTGGAGTGTGGAGGCTGAGCTGGTGTCTCTCTTCTCTCTTCCAGATTCCAAAGGATCCTTGGAGCCACACAAACCAGGTAAGTGCCCATCAGATATCACAGATTTAACCCATCTCCTGAACGTCAACAATTAAAATCCTCGAAGAGAGAGGACTGTTAATGGCCATGAAGGGTAAAATGCACTTTTGGAGTGTCTGAGGAGCACTGCAAGGTGCTGCCTTGGATGCAAGACTTGGAAAATGGCCTCTCACAGTGCACCCCTGGGTATTTCTGCAGGCAAGCTCTCAACAGGGACATTGAGACCCACCTGGGCTTCTGGCTCTTGCCTGAAACTGGGGGCAGATGGTTGTGAGCACCGTGACCTTCTTGTCATCGTGCCTTAGCTGCACAGTGTTGGGGATCCAGGCCCTTCCTCCCCTGCCTGGTGGCTGCAGGCAAGAGGCTGCTTGAAGGAAGAAAATAAAAAATGCCAGTTGCTCACATCTACATCTTCTCTTCCAGTGAAAGGCAAGAAGAAGCGGGAGCTGAGGATAACATGTGTCCCCATCAAACAGCCCGTTGCCAACACAACGTAAGTGTCTCTGCTGCTTAAAGCCAGCCGGCGGGTCTCTGGAGCTGGATTCAATGCCATGTCAAGGGAAATGGCCTGTGTAGACTTTACAGAATCGGGATAGTTAATTTTTTCTCTTAGGCTCTGTTTTGTGGGTGATGAGAAGGAATTGCATGCGGATGCACGTGTGCTGCAGACACATGCACAGTGCGTGTGTCTCTGGGAGACTGTTTGACTTGAAATGGCTGGAAAGCAAAGGCTGGGAGACTCTCTTCAGTCTTCCTGCCATGGTTGTGCTGATGCTAAAGGACAAAGGCATGGTGGAGAGAGCAAATCTGCCCAAGGGAAGAAGAGGAGAAGGTTTTTGATGCAGGGGAGGAGGAAAGGTGGTGGCAGCTGGACTAGGACATGAGCAGGGGGATGAGGGTTGCTCTGCATGGCAGAGCATCCTCCCTCTGACCTGTGTGTAAGGGCTAGTTTGAGTTGTCTGCAGCTCCCTGCCTTGGTGTGAGGAGTATACAGACATCTTATGTTGTTGTGCTGCTTGGGGCTGGTGCCCAGCAGCGTCTAAGGGCACTGGAATTTCTCTCTGCCCTATTTACTTTGTGATGCTGATACTTGTTATGCTGTGGGGGAGAGCCCAGGGTAGTGGCACTTGGTTTGACAAAGAGCACATGGCTAAAATTCCTCTTCCATGGTGCTCTTCCAAAACACCTTGGGCTGCGTCTCCACCGCTGAGCCTTGTTTGCTTCCTCCAGAAACCTGTTCTAGAGACCCTCCCAGCTCCAGGAGGGCAGTGAAATCTCCAAAGGGGAAATATCACTACCAAAACCCCCAGGCAGATCTGCTGGAGGGGGAGCCAGGGGAACTCCACCGTTAATGCTGTGCAGCCCAGCATGCACACACTGAGCCTTGCACGCCACAGCCACCTCCTTCCCGCACGGGCACATCCGTCTCTGCTCCTGTCGATATTTGAATTTCCCCTGGAGAAGGCATCATGTTGAAGTTTGCAGGGAACTTGCATGCCCGGAGGCTGGTGTGAGCTATCCACAAGCCCTTCTCTCTGTGCTTTTCAAGCTGCAGTGCAAATATTTGCGCAGTGCAAGGCTTTTGCTGTGAGCCTGAAGTACTTCCTTGAAGCTGGAGGTTGCTGCAGAGCTCTGATGGGAATTGAGAGGCTAAACCAGTTGGGCAATCTCCGCTCTTAGAAGGTCCCGAGGGGTGAGGAAAGCAGAGAATTGAGGCACGAGGGACAGAACGCTCACGTTGGCTCTAAAAGTATCGTGCTGCCCGGAATGGGAAGTGGGCAGCCATGAGGAAAAAGGCCATAAAGGAAGACTTTCGCCTGCGCGGTGTTGTGCAGAGCGTGACACTGAAGTGCTGCCTGCCCTGCCTGCAAGACAGGCCTGCGAGTGTACACAAATGACTCATGGGTGAGGAATTACCTGTTGTTCCCTCAGCATGCGTTTCGGGCTACGTGGCTGCCCTCTTATAACACCTGCCTGTCAAAACATGACAGGCAGCTGAGCTGCTCTGCCACAGAAACGTCTCATCCCCCCGGTCTCGGTTCTTCAGGCTCGTCTCCTGAGCAGAGATGGTTTTGTAGCCCGTTGGTTTGATGTGTGTCTCACCTGGCTGGCTCTTTGGGGTTCTTGCGTGCAGCGAGTGCCTCGTGGGTGTGGGGTGAGGTGTTACTGGCACGATTAAAGCATTGGAGTGTTTTGGAGGGGGCTGGTTTGAACCCACGACAACAAGGCATGGTGCAAAGCAGTGGCTGAAAGTGCTTGAAGGAATGTGAAACCTGGCTCATTCACCCAAGAGGATTAATTCATTAACCCCCCAAGAGGGTTAATGAAGCTGGGCTTTCTCCTGACTCTCTCTTTTTTTTTTTTCTTGCAGGCCCCCAAGGAACTTGGACTCCAGAGCATTCATTACCATCGGAGAAAAAGTACGTATCAACGTGATTTCTTTTTTTACTTACTTCCAGTTTTGTTTGCCTCGTGCATGGAGAGTTTTAAGCACCATGCTGACAATGTGTCTCAGACCTTGAGGTTTCAGAGCAGCTCATGAGGATGGTGCCCTCCTGGTGCAGCCTCATGGTGGATGCATCTTTGCAGGGATGAGACATCCCACAGCAGGACCTTTCTGCTGTGGAGCATTGGGGTGTCTGGGTGTATTCAGAGCAGTGAAAATGTCACCTCTCCTGCAAGACAGCTTATCTCTGAGCCCCTGCACTCGCTGGCTGGTCTCTCCTGCCTGTGGGCAAATCCAGCAAGGCAGATGGGTGACTTCAGAGGCTCAGTGTTCAGTTTTGTCCATCGTGTGAGATCACAGTGGTCCCTTGATCACAACCCCACCAGCCACCTCGGTCTGAATGGATGGACCCAGCCCATCCACCCTAAATCACTGTGGCCTCACTGCCCTCTCTGGCTGCCCCAAACAAAGTCCCCTTTGTCCTGCATACCCGCAGGGCTGTGTTACTGCCCATGGCCCGAGAGAAGCTGGGCACAAAGCTTCTCTCCAGCTTTCCAAAGCCTTTCCTAGTGACCTGATGAAAAACGCTGCTAGAAATAGCCACTGTCTCTCTTTTATTTCATTCTCTTGTTACTGGTTCTCCTGGGGCTGCAGAAGGCTGTTTGCAAGCAAGCTAAAAATACCGTGCATTGGCTCAGCCCTATATCTAGCTGCGTACCTTCCAGGCTGGGAGGTGGCCAGGCTGATGGGATCTGGGCCCTTCGGCCTCAGTGCAAGGTTTTAGAGTTAGGGGAGAGGAGAGGAAGCTTTGGCTGGGTCCAGGGAACAGTCCTGCTGCCTGTGCCGTTTTCTGGCCATTGTGTTGAGTGTATTAATAGCTCGGGGAGAGGTGTTCTCCATAGCAGCCTGGGCATGGTGTGTGCAGGAGAGTGCTGTAGCCTGGGGAAGCTCTCTAGACTCGCTTCCTTCCCTGCTCTGCCTGCTCCAGTGTTTGCAGGAGGGGTCTGGTCCAGGTGTTCTGGAGGAAGAGGGCTTGGGCAGAAGGCCAGCTTTAGGTCATGGAGGTGGATGATGACCTCGGGTCCCTGCAGGCGATGCTGAGCGTCCCGCTAGCAGGGGAGGGGAGCGCCGGCTCTGTGCATCGCCTCTTGTTGCTGGGCAGGGCAATGCTGGTTCCTGGAGCGTGCTGGGAGCCACCAGCTTCTGGGGAAGCCTTAGGGTAAATGCCAGGAAAAAAAACCCAACAATAACCTCGAACAACTGCAGAACGCGTGTCCTGAAAAGCACCACCAGATCCTTCCTGGAGGCCTCTGCAGGAGTTGCGAGCCTGCCCTGCTCCTCTGGCAGCTGCCCGGGGTGGCAGGGTGGGGGGTTGGACATGTCCTGCTTAACCCTGCTCTCCTCATTTCTGGATCCACTGTCCTGCCCAGGAAAGGGCCGGCACCTTCCTGTGCTGGGCAGTGCATAGCTCAGTGCTGAGCTCAAGCACAGACCTCCCTTGCTCCCTGCCTCGGCCGCCTGCCAGCCACATCTGGCTCCAATAAACGGAGCTGGGGCCGGCGGGAAGGTCTGGGGGAGCTGGTGGCTGCTGGCCATGCCGTGGCCAGCACTGAGGAGAGCTTTCTGGCCAGCAGCCCGGCAGCCACATCTCCCAGCTTGGCTCCTGAATGCCAAAGGCTGTTTCCTCTCTCTGCTCTGGGCGTAGCTCGTAGGCACGGTATCCGGCGCTGTGCTGTGCGTGTTTCCCACCCTTGCTGCTTTTGTGGCTACTGGGGCAATTTGGCATCCTGGTATTATTTTTGTTCCCTGAGACTGGAGGAAAACCGGAGGCTGGGTAAAGCCTGGCTCAAAGACGGTCTGTGACTTATTAAGAGCGATGAACACAGCGTCCAAAAATAGCCCGTGTCTCACTCAAGCAGTGTGTGCCCTGCCCAGGGAGCCGGCAATTACAGGGTAACGCATCTTTAGGGAAACTGGTTCGTGGGTTGCACAGGAGCTTGCTGGCTCCCCGCTGCGTGGGGCACGCGCTTCTCTGAGCACTGGCGAAGGGGTTTTTCCAGCTAGAGGCGAGATTTATGTAGTTGCACTCACCTGAGCTCCTTCGTTGGTGCTAGCTCATGTTTCACCTTGCTGGCTGCTTTCTGGTGGTGGGGAAAAAGGTATTGAAAGCAGGTAAAACCCATTTGAATTCCCCCAAAATGAGGAATTGAGCTGCTGGCTTGCTGCGTGCACCGCCCCATCTAAGAGAGGCTTTATTAGAGCTGTTACTAGACACGTAGGTGTGTTTGTGACCGATGATCTCTTGGGATGTGGGGCAAGGAGGGGGATCCCTGGCTGCACCCGGGGATTTGGAGCTGTGGCAGAGGCTCCTGACTGCTGCCCATGTTGGCACGGGAGCTGTTAAAATCCTGCAAATAGTTCAGCGACCGCAGAAATACCCTTGTGTGGGTAATCCCAAGCAGGCAGAGAGGCACCAACCTTTGGTGCCCTTTTCAGTGGCAGCGTGCCCTGGCTTAAAGGATGAAAGTCCTGATCTCTAGCTGCAGAGGGGGAATTAAATCAGCCCTGGTGAGTACGGGGTGAGAAGGTTTGGGCTCTGATTCAACAGAGCAAAAAATATACCCGTCTTCTCTAAGCATGGTGCCTCTGGTACCTATAGGAGCTGGTGGAGTCCTGTAGGTACCATTGTTTGGAAATGCTCTGCGTGAGCGAGCTGAAAGAGTTGGACCTCTCTTGATGCCCTTCTTGATAAGTGTGCTTATATATGGCTTTTTTTTGTTTGGTCTCTTTCCCTAAAGAACTTTGAGGTGGAAGCTGATGACCTGGTGACAATCTCGGAGCTGGGCCGTGGTGCCTATGGCGTGGTGGAGAAAGTCCGGCATGCGCAGAGTGGCACCATCATGGCCGTGAAGGTGAGGACAGCTGCTTGCTGAGAGTGATGAAGATGAGGATGTTCAGCTCCTGGGGAGTGGAGAGGCTCTCCTGAGCTCCACTGGTCACGGCAAAATGGGGTTAGGCTTGTCTTGGTTTGGCAGCCTCTGGTATTCCTGGTGTGGTTTGGCTGTCGAAGGATCTGCGCTGATACTGGCTGAGTGCTGTGGGGTTGACCAGCAGGCTTTGAAAGCCAGGCTTGGTAGAAATCCAGTCAGATAGTGCAAGGTTTGGATGTCAGAATGCATGTCCAGGCTGCTGGCCTGATCCTGCATCTGCCGCAGAGCTTGCCAAGGGTTTGTCATTCATTAAGGTTCTGTCTAGAAGAGGGAGTCTGGGCATCTCCTGGGTGCTACTGACTACAAAATAAGCATGAGACGCTTGCCCTGGCCTCAGAATCGCAGATCCTCTGAGTCAGGCTGAGGGATAATGGTGTTATCCTGCCTACATCAAACCCCTCTTCTTTCATTTTTTGTCTCAGAGGATTCGAGCGACTGTGAACACTCAGGAGCAGAAGAGGTTATTGATGGACTTGGATATCTCCATGAGGACAGTTGACTGCTTCTACACCGTCACCTTCTATGGAGCCCTCTTCCGTGAGGTACTGAGCTGGTGGATGGTTGGTGGGCTGTGCAGCACCGGGGGCCTTTGCGATTGCTCTGAAGGCACTAAACTGTCCCAGACCACCTCTACTTTTGTTTGAGATGCTGTCATGACTTAAAGTCAAAGGCTCGCCTCCTTCAGGCAGCATTGACCAGGTCCTGTTCCTCACTTAAATGGCAGATGCCCAAGCATGTTGACCATGGCCCAGCCTGACTTTGGGATAGACCCTCAAAGGGAGGCCACTGCAGGTAGTTTTGGTGATACCTGGACATCTGTGCCCATCGCTGTCTAGTGTGGAACCTGTCTGCTGGTGGTGTGGCCAACATCAGCTGTGTGGCAGGGACCTTGGCTTGCCCTGTGTGGAAGAGGCAGCGTCCGTTTGTCCGTCCGTTCCCATTGCTCCCTTCAGCTCTTGGGGATTTCCAGGGAATTCCTCCTCAACTGCTTTCTCTCTGTCTGCAGGGTGATGTGTGGATCTGCATGGAGCTCATGGACACCTCCCTAGATAAATTCTACAAGAAAGTACTGGAGAAGAAGAAAACCATCCCTGAAGACATTTTGGGGAAAATGGCCGTGTCTGTGAGTGCCTCTTAGGTTCTTACGTGGTTTTATGTATCCCCTGAGCCTGTTGTAGGCCTTTGTCGCGGCCTATGGCACGTGGAAACAGGCGGTGTGTTTGCAGTGGAAGGCTGTGTGACTAACAGGTACTCTTTTGCTCTCTTTGTCCCCAGATTGTACGAGCTCTGGAGCATCTGCACAGTAAACTGTCCGTAATCCATAGAGGTAGGTGCTGAGTGGGGTTAGCATGATGTGACTGGAGATCTAGCCTTGAAATAAGTTATGTGAGGACTCCTTTCCAGGAGATGTGTGGGGTGTCCCTCTGGGATGCCTGCAGTGGGGCTAATGGTACGTGGGACTGTGGTGGACAGATCTAGATGCCCAAGATTTGTTCCTGAGATGTATCCTTCATGCATCTGCTTGCATGATGTTGTTCTCTTCCTCCTTTCCAGATGAAGGGTTGAATATAATAACTGAATACCTCACTACCTGTATTTTTATGGGCATCTGTGTCTCTTTGAGTACTGAGGTGCCTCAAAGGCAGCTCTTGGGGACAAAATCCCTGAGCCTTCCTGGCTGGATAGTTCTAGCAAGGTAAGGGCTGAAGGAGACCTTATAAAATCACAGATGGGAACCATAACGCTCAGATCCTGCTCTTCATCCTGGTATCATTCCTTGTGTGGTTGTGGAAGTTTCTTGTGTAGTTGTGGACAGATCATGATGGGCACGAGACAATATGTCCTGAGAATTTGGTAAAATTGGGCTTTTAAGGCTCTGATGGGCATATAAATCTCTCTTAAGGAGCTGGGTACTGACTCCTCAATGTTTTATTTCAACCTTTTGGCCTGCTTTGCTAGTGAGGAGGCCTGTCCTGCCTGGAGAGCATGGTTTTATCTGTGAAGAACTTTAACTGAAATAAAAGACTGGTGGGGTTTTGTCTCCCTTCCCTTGTGTTGGAGCCTGCCTGATCCTCTGCATGGTCCCCTCCCAGGTCAGCGGGGAGTTGTCCCTCTTGTCTGGGACACCTTTGCAAAGGCCCAGTCTTCCCTCTCACGTTCTGTCTCTTAGATGTGAAACCTTCCAACGTGCTGATCAACAAGGAAGGACACGTGAAAATGTGTGACTTTGGGATCAGTGGTTATTTGGTGGACTCGGTTGCGAAGACCATGGATGCTGGCTGCAAACCCTACATGGCTGTAAGTGTGCTTGTCAAAGACCAGAGCCAGCAGCCTTCAGCTGCCTTCAGCCTTGACTCAGAGAGGCTGCCACTTAGAAATCTGTCTTGGTTCCTGAGATTGAAACCACTTCAGGGTGCTCTGGGCTTCCTGACTCAGCAGAGTCCTCCAAGGACGGGATTACCCTCCCTGCAAGCCCTGCTGTGTGCGTTAATCCCGCAGCAGACTCTTCCTCTGCCACCTTCCATTTGCAGAAGGGTGAAAGATTGGCTGGTGCTGGTTGTGGTGGTTGGAAGGGCTGCTCCTTGTTGGCGAGAAAATGCTGAGGCTTTTCTTGGCAGGATCATTTCCTTTCAGCCTCAAGTCAGTATGAATTTCCCTTTGCCATCTGTGGCATCCGTGTGGGCTTGTGCTCCTGGGGCAGGGATTGTGCTGCAGGGATAGTGCAAGTCTCACTGAGGAGCTGGAGAGGGGAGTTTATTTGGGTTGTGTGGAGCAAGACATAGCTTTCATCAAGACTAGATTTAACCTCGGACCCTGCCTCCATGGAGACAAGAGCCAGGAGAATCCATCCAACATGGGTTTTAGAGCCAGAGGCTTGCTCTGTGGGGTTTGCATGAGATAGGGTTGTGATATCTTCCTTTTTGCACTTACAGCCAGAAAGAATAAACCCTGAGCTGAACCAGAAGGGCTACAATGTGAAGTCGGATGTCTGGAGCCTGGGGATCACAATGGTAACACCAAGGGCTGGGCCCAGCACCCTTCAGCCCTGGGGTGGGATGGGGTCTGTGCTGACGGGGCTCTACCCTTGCCAGGGGCAGTGGCAGCTGGTGGCTTCCCCCCACCAAATGGGACTAAATTCTGAGCGTGATAGCCCAGGGCATGAGATTAATTACCCAGGGCGCAGGGTGGAGGCACTGCCCTCTGCACACAGCAGGTACCTCACCCTGGGGCAGGCAGCTGTGAGCCGAGGTGTGCAGCCAGCCTTGCCACCGCTGCTGCAGCTCTTGCTGAGTCGGCTGGCAAGCTTACCCGGAGATAATCCATCTCCTGCCCCTTCTCTTTCCTCCTCTCCCTTCTTGCATGTTCCTGCTGGATCCTGGGCAATACGGCCAGGGCAGCTGGCTGAATACGAGCCAGCAGTGTGCCCAAGTGGCCAAGAAGGCCAACAGCATCCTGGCTCGTTTAGAAATAGTGTGACCAGCAGGACTAGTGGAGGGATTGTGCCACTGGAATCAGCAGTGGGGAGGCTGCCCCTTGAATCCTGGGTTTGGTTTTGGGCCCCTCACTCCAAGAAGGACATGGAGGGGCTGGAGTGTGTCCAGAGAAGGGCAACAAAGCTGGGGAAGGGTCTGGAGCACAAATCTGGTGAGGAGCAGCTGAGGGACCTGGGGGTGTTGAGCCTGGAGAAAAGGAGGCTCAGGGGAGAGCCTGGAGAAAAGGAGGCTCAGGGGAGACCTTCTCACTCTTGACAACTCCCTGAAAGGAGGTTGGAGCCAGGTGGGGTTGGACTCTTCTACCAAGGAACAAGCAACAGGACAAGAGGAAATGGCCTCAAGTTACACCAGGGGAGGTTTAGATTGGACATGAGGAAAAATTTCTTCCCCACAAGGGTTGTGAAGGTCTGGCCCAGGCTGCCCAGGGCAGTGGTGGAGTCCCCGTCCCTGAATGTGTTTCAAAGCCGTGGAGATGTGGTGCTGAGGGACATGGTTTAGTGGTGACCTGGTGGTGCTGGGTTCACGGTTGGACTTGATGATCTGAAAGGTCTCTTCCAACCAAAACGATTCTATGATTCTATGGCAAAGGCCTGTGATTCCTGCGTGGTTCCCTTGTACCCCTCCGCTTGGTTTCAGAGCTGCTTGCGTACAACGCCATCTCCAAAGAGCTCTGCTTAGCTCTGAACTCTGTCGGTGTGGATGGCAGACTCCCACGGGGCAATAGCTGCATGACAGTGGGCTTGGGTGGGCATCCGAGAGTCAGGCTTTTAATTGCTCTGCGGTTCCTCGTGCGCTGGGTGGAGAGGTTTGGAGTGAGCAGGGTTTGCTGCAGCTGGATCACAGCCTTCCTGCATCCACCCCTTGTCCCAGGTTGGCAAAGCCTTGCGGGAGGGTTGGGGCGAGTTAGCTGCAGCGAGGGATGCCGTGCATGGTTTGCAGCAAGTCCTGCCTGCAGGGTAGCTCAGAGCAGCCAACAGGAAGGGGAAGTACTTTCAGTTCCAAAATCGCAGCTGCTCAGGATGGTTTATCTACCTCCGGCAAGAAACGGATCTTGCAGAAAGCAGCTGAAAGCTTCTGGCGCCAGAGGATGAAGGAAATCCCAGCTGTTGGCTCGAAGGGGATGCCGCCTGCGAACCCGTCTCTCACTTTCCAGGAGACTGTCTCTCTGTGGATAGATGATTTTCAGGAATTTTTCCTGCACCCTGGTAGCCATGGCCTTTATTTTGGGTGCTGCATCCCCGCGTGCGTTTGTGCTGCACAGATCTCTTGGCAAATATTCCCTCTTCCCCAGCTAGTTTTGTCCGCAGCGCCAAAGCCAAGCCCCGCTCCTTGGTGTCCCCGTGCCAAAGCTGGGCTGGCTGGAAATGTAATCAGCTCCGGCTTTCCTCCCGAGATGCAGGAAGCTGTGGGATGGGAGATTGCGTGAATGATGAAGTCTCCCAACCTTTCCAAAGCTGGATGGGAGAGGGAACCTTGCTGAAAGCCTGCCAGCCTGCAGCTGAATGGAGCCCCAACTTCTCTGATTCCATCTAATGTCTTCTTCCTGGGCTGGCTTCCTGTTTTTTTTTTTATTTCTGAAGGAGTTTGATTGATTTAAGGCCGTTGAGTTGCAGGGCTAATCCGGGCCTTTCCAGGCTGGTGGCTTCATTCAGTTTTCCAGCAGCAGGAGCTGAGCTCCTCTGACCTGAGCCAGAGGCAGGTGGGAGCATCTGGCTCTGCCCCATGTCCTTTCAGGTTTCTTATTCCTCCATCTCATCCCACCCTGCCAGGCCTGGAGGTTTTGTTGCCCGTTTCAAGACAGGAGCCAGCCCTTGGCATGAGGACACTGCTCAAGAGCTGTAATGGGCTTTTTCCTGCTCAAATGGGTGGTGGAGCAGAGGTGACTTGTGGGAAGGACGCAGTAATTGAGGTGGTTTTAGCAAAGATCTTCATGTGATGTTCTAGCACTTAGTTTTTCTTGGGTTTGTGGATTTTTTTTTTTTTGGCTAGCTCATAGAGTACTAGCCCGGAGCCCAGAGGCTGCCTTATGCAGAGCACTTTGGAGCCAATGCAGAAACCATGTGCTGGTATTATTATCTTTTAAAAGAATCCCATTTTACCTATCTTTCGTGGCTTCCTGTAGATGCATTAATATGCTGAACCAACCTCAAAAGGAAGTATTTTTGGCCTCTGGGTCTTTGTATTTAAAAAAAAAAAAAAGAAAAAGGTGGTATGACCCAAATTGAAAATGGTTTGTAAGGAAAGAGGTTTTTTCATTTTGCATCTGAGCTGGCTGAGGTAGGAGGGCAGTGTGGTGTCGTGCTTGTCCTGATGTCTCACATCAGCCTGTCTCCATCCTCAGATTGAACTGGCCATCCTTCGCTTCCCGTACGAGTCCTGGGGGACCCCCTTCCAACAGCTCAAGCAAGTGGTGGAGGAGCCCTCTCCCCAGCTGCCTGCTGATCGCTTCTCCAAGGAGTTTGTGGACTTCACAGCGCAGTGGTGAGTCTCCGGTAGGGACTGGTGGCTTCTCCCAGCCTGGCTGAAGAAGAGCCTTGATCCATGGGGGCTGGAGCAAAGCGTGGGGCTGGGTTTGTTGTCCTCTTGGAGTCCATTTCTCCCCACCTCGCTGTACCGAGGCTGGTGCTCCACCATGGCAGGAAGTGCTGCCCAAACTGGTTTTGCTCTTGGCCTGACTCACCCAGGCTGGCTGGAAGGTGCAGAGGTTTCTCTTCCCCTTTTGCCATCACTGCTACTGAAATTTGGGTGGTTTCTGGCAAAACGGCAATGAAACGAGAACGAAGCCCTGGGAGCGTCTGGGTGAAAGCCGATTTGTGGTTTTGTGGGTAGCTGCTCCCCTCAGGGTGTTCCTCTGCTCCCTGTGTGCTGCTTGGAGCTGCCAGGCAGAGGTGAGCCCACCGAGGCAAGGCTGACCATATGGGTGGTGGGAAACCATCTCCTCTCCTCCCCGTTTGTTCTGGTCTGTGCAGACAAGCGAGGCTGCGTGGGGCAGGCTGCGGAGAGCTGCTTGTGCTTTTCCTGGCAAAACACTATGAGTTGTCCTTTCCCAGTTACCTGCCTGGTGGTTTTGCTGGTGGTTCAAACCTTCTCAGCCGAGGCAGGAGAGAAATGGGTGCTGCCCCCATGAGAAGGGTGTTGGTTGGGAAGGGGACATCCCCTGTGACAGACCTCATACAGCAAAAGAAAAAAGATCCTACAGCCTTTCTTCCCCCCCCCCTTTTTTTTTTTTTTCCTTCCAGCTTAAGGAAGAACCCCGCTGAGCGAATGAACTATCTAGAACTTATGGTAAGTGTCGAGCCATTTCTACTGGTCTTCAGCCCAACACATTGTGAAAGTCAAGTGAATGGTCCACAGGTCCTAGGGAAATGGGATAAGAGGAAGTGCAGGTGAAATTCCACCCCCACCTCCCCCATCAGGCAGGGAGTGAGAGGGGTATAGCACGTCTGAGGTGGAAGGAAGGGTGTGTTGGATTCATGGGTGTTAAGGTCAGGGTTTTGAGGGGTTTTCTTCCTCTGTCCTATCTGCTCTTGGTGAGTTTAGACCTCAAGTGATGGTAGTACAGCTGCCAAGGTGGGCTGTCCTGCTGGGGTTGAACCTAGAAATGCCAAACCTGAAAGAGTTAGTTAATCTTTAAGCTAAAGGATGGTGCCCCTTGGAACCTGGGGAGGAGGTTGGTGTCCACCTCTCCCTCAACACCTCAGCAGCTGTGTGGCATCCCCCAGGGGCTGCTCTTGGGCTTGTCTGTCCTTGGGTGTCATCTAATGTTGTCTTTGGTCTTGTTGGCAGGAACATCCTTTCTTTACCTTGCACGACACCAAAGAGACTGACATGGCCTCCTTTGTGACAGAGATCCTCGGGGAAGACTCCTAACTCAAACCTCACGGCTTCGTGCAGTCCCCCCTGGCTTCCCTGCAGAAGAGCAGACGAGGACTCGAGTTAATGATGGTTTGCACAAATCACACTTCTCCAGCCGTGGGCATCTCTGGCCCCATCTGCCCTCACAATCTCTTTTCTATTTGCCCTGTAAATGAAATCCCCCAGGATGAGCCTTTTGAAGCCAACACCTTTCCATGGAGACCGAAGGCTCAGGCGTTCCCTGCTGACGCCAGCATGTCCATCTTGGGGAGAGAACTGTGCCCATGGTGCCTGAACAGGGCCGGGGCAGAGCGTGCCCAAGGGCATCTCCCCTCCCCAGCAGCCTGGTGCACAGCACAGGGGGGTTGTGTTTCTCTGCTGCTTGGGGAAGGCAGAGAGAAAAAAAAAATGCTGCTGTGCTTGCCCCACTCTTCTCCCTGCCCACCCGAAGCCACTTCTGCAGAGTCTGGGCTCGCTCACCTTCCCTGTGTGCCCAGCTCGCTGTCCCCAGGAGCCTGTGCAGCTTTTTAGGGTGCTGTGGGACTCCCTGGGCACGCTGCTGTTCACACCAGAGGCTGTTTCAGTGCCTGGCTTGACATCTTAACAGCCCTCCAAGGCAGCACCAGGCTGGGCAGCCCCTCCCTGAAGCGATACATGGCTCCCCTGAGGGGGGGAAAGCCATTTTCCAATGAGCCCACGCTGATGCCAGCTGCAACCCACGCTCTCCCCACGCCTGCCCACGGGACTTCACCCAGCACACAGTGCTGCCATCCTCACGCGGGCACAAGGGGATGGAGGGACAAGCAGGTCCCCAGAGGACTTCACCAGGACTTCACCGGGCAGACCCATCCCGGTCTCCGGGCATCTAACGCCTTTCACAGCCCCTGGCTCCTGGAGAAGATGTTGCTCCATCGTTGCTCCATCTCCCTTCCAACCTGGAGCTCGTGTAAGACCTCGCACTGTGACACCCGCTCGTTTCGGAGGCCCCTCGCATCCCAAACCGCCTTTGAACCCACCGAGGTGTCAGCCAAGCTCGGAACCGCGGTGACTCGCACGGAGGCTGCCACCACTTGTACATTTTATGTCTATATATAATGGACTTTGTAACATGTTTTCCTAGTTTTAATCTTAACTCGCTATAAATTAAAGCCCTTCTGTGTGGGAGGAGGGAGGAGCAGTTCCTTCTCCGCTAACAAATCCACTGTGAAAACCTGATGTGTTTCCCCACTCTCCCAGCCCGAGCCCTCTGCCAGGAGCTCCGGGAGCAGAAGGGATTTCTGTCTTCTACTGTACGTGATCACGGGATGAACGCACCGGCTGTGGATTCTGTTGGGTTTGGGGTTGGTTTGTTTGGTTTTGTTTGGTTTTTTTTTTTTTAACAGATTGAATTTTCAGAGGGAATTTTTTGTTTCTTTTCTAATATATATTNGAATTTTCAGAGGGAATTTTTTGTTTCTTTTCTAATATATATTTGTGTGTGT
>VZZY01013707.1:0-53067 GCA_013400335.1 Eurystomus gularis
CAGCTGGTTTGGGGCAATCCCAAATGTGGATACATGCTGAGGTACAGACTTGGGGGTACTGAAAAGCTGGACATGAGCTGGCAGTGTGCTCTTGCAATCCAGAGAGCAAATCATATTCTGACATGCATCAAGAGAAGCGTGGCAAGCTAGTCAAGGGAGGTGATTCTACCCCTCCACTCTCATGAGACCCTGACGGGAGTAGTGGTGTTATTCAGTTTTATCAGTAAGAATTTAAATATAAAGAAAAAATAATTGCTCATTACAGTACATCCTTCATCCTTGGCAGTGACTGAGGCAGGGGGAGATCACAAAATCCAAAACTCTGTAGAATGGATGTGCAGATAGAATTAAAACTGCCTTTTCTTATTTTTGATTCCTTGAGTTTGAAACATCTTTGCAATCACCTTTAACCCAGTGTGAATGTGGAAATGTGCTTGTGTGTGCCCCTGTATTATGGCCATAGCTCTGTCAATATTAGTAATGAAAGCAGTTAAAGATTATACCCAAACTTCATTACTGAAAATGGGTTATTGGAGAAAGTAATTGGAGGCATGTTCCATTGAGAGGTGTGCACCAAAGGATGTGTTTGTTCTGTTAAATACAAAGCATTTCAGCTTGTCTAAACATCATTAAAGTGTTATCTTTTCCTGGTTTGTGGGAAAGGCCAATATCACACAGTCATTGCAAAGAGCTCTCAGGTTACAACTACACACTTAAATTATGATTACAGAAGTGCAGTTTCTCTTTCATAAATAAAAAAACATACATCTTAACTTGTTCCAAGTCATAACAGCACTCCAACTGTGGGATTTGTCTTTAGCTCATATACTCTGATTCCCCTTTTTAAAGCAAAAGAGCTAGCCCTGCAGGAAAGAAATAAAATAAAACAAATTGTTTTTTTGATTTCTTTGATTCCCTGAGTGGAGAAGGTGAGAGATTAAAATCTCCAATGTTTATATAGAAATGTGCATTTACAAAATTGATATCTGAATGCAGTGGTGATAAATGAGATCCCTAGCATGATGAGCGTTTAAAATACCTTTAGTGTGTCTGAAAGCAGAAGTTCTCTTTGTTATGTCTTCAACACAAATACAGGCTTTTCAGATGGGATGAGGAAACATTCCAGAGCAGATAAACACATCTGGTCTGCAGTGCTTCATGATCTTGACTTATCATGACCTCTGTGAACTCAAATTCTGTTAATACTGTCACAGAATGACAATGAAGACAACACAGCTCTACTACCAGAAGCTTAAGTACTGTGGTTTTAAATAATGTTCATTTTAACCAAAACATTCACTAGTGAGGTATTCCATGCATATTATTCATGGTGAATCAAATAAGCTGGCAGTGTTGCCATTGTGGTTAGGAAGTAAGGAATGATTTTATTTTAAAAACACTGTGATTACCTTTGTGTGTACATGGGTGGGAGGAATGGTGGGTGTGAGCAGCAGTAGGTGAGTGCATGCGTATGTAGACACAACAATGCACTAGCCAAAGCCAAGAAAATTAAATGTCACTTTTTCTATCCTCAGCAGTTTTATTAACAGTGGAGGTGAAAATTATTGTCCAAATCAAAAGGAAAACCCACAAACCCGCATCTACATTAGACATAGTTAGTTATTAAGTATAGCAGATTCCTTGGGGTGGGTACTCTGCAACTATTCTATCATACAGTGCCTGAAGGAAGTTGTTGTTTTTTCTGGAAGAAATGGTAAAAATTATATATAAAGAGTGTAATAATCATGATAATATTTACCTGAGACATTAGTAATGTGATCTTAGAATCAAAGAAAGAGCCTCTACTCTGTCACAGGAATCTGTGAGGGTGCCTGATGGAGCACATTGGCAAGGTAGCATGCAGAAGGCTGAGGACTATTCTATGCTTGTCTTCCTCAACACCACCAATCCACCAACCAGTATTAGTACACAAATCACAAAATACATAAAGACTTTACATGGTTTTATGGTGCTTGGTAAAAATTAAGATTTGTCTCCACTTTCATATTTGTAGAATCTGTTGTGGAATAAGCCTAGACTTTCTTCTGACACATTTAAACCCTATTATTAATAACAACAATAATAATAATATTTACCCACATGGGGTATAATTATCAGAAATACAAATAAATATGAAATGTATTAGCTTTATTGTCAGTAGCATTAAAGTGGTAACTTTAATGTTAGTGCATTAACAGCTGATATGCTTTAGTGTGCTTGTGTCTTACAAACAGTACAAACACTTCCCACAAATCAGGAATCCAAAAGCAATTTCATTTTAAGATATTTTGAATTTGTAACAAGTAATTGTAAGATTAAAACAAAACAAAACCCTTTGACATATCATTTATGGTCATGGGACTTCTAATGGGAAAAATAAGGTCTTCTGAAGCTAAGCCAAATATAGCTAGAAGAAACTAAAGAAAACGGGCAACTGTTCCCTAAACCCTGAGGCTCTTTGTAAAACCCTAGCTTAAGACACCTCTGAGGGGATTTAGCATCATAACATTTTAAAGATATCAAAATGGTGTGTATGAAATACCCTGACACTTTCTGCTGAACCCTGACATATTTGGAAGTTTAGTTTTTTGTTGAATATGTATCCATTACTCAGCTATCTGGATTGGGAATGGAACTGGAAACATAATGCAATAAAAACTTGCATCTGTTTGTTCTTCTAAAATGTAACAGTTATAAGCACAGGCCAAACCAAATCCAAAACAACCAGCCAACTATAAAAAACCTGAAACCCAGAGATATATTTCAGTCTCAATTATTTATTTCAAGGAAAAAATAAAAATGGAAATAAGAAGAAAGATAATGTCTCTATTAGAGAATACAGTGCATACTTATTTGTAACATGCTGAATCAAGTCTGGCTTACAAACCCCTTACAGACTAACACAAAAAAGAATATGTAGAACAGAAAATATAGTCCTACCACGTCATCGACTATTTCTCTTTCTCTATCTTCATTTTGGTTGGAAACAAAATCTAATGCTCATGGGGGTCCATTAAGGGACAGCTGATGTCACCAGTAAGTTTTCCTCAGGTCATAGAGACAGCACAGATCTCAGCACGGGACAAGAGAAACACTGAATAAGGCCTTGAGGATTTCCTGAAAGGAAAAAAAAATTCCATAATATGTCTTAGCTGCTGGCATTTCCTGAAGGCTTCTGAAGTAGTTTCAATCTACTTTTCTCCACATTGATCTGTTCAGTCTTACTAAGGTGAAGGAGATCATCTTCCTTATGAATTCTTGAGAGAAAATAAAATCTAGCGTGGCCTTTCAAAGCCAGTAGGGGCTCTCTAAAACAAACTCATACAATTTTTAAATACAAGGATTCTTTTATGCCTATGGCATAACTTCCACCCTTCCCCACTAGTAAATAGGTATATAGGAAGTTGGTTGGTTTTCAGCAGACCTCTATACATTTACACTTTATAGTGCTCTTTAGGATCTTCTCAGATGAAAACCATTAGAGAAAAGGCAAGACACTACTAGCACATTCTAAAACAGTTTAATGCTGTCAGTATGGGTCTGTACGTCTGTACATGTGTGTGCATATAGTCACCTGCCACTCCCAAATGTCCATAGCTACCTAGAAAAAACATCTATTCTGAATATTTATTTCCACAATGATTTGTTTTTTTTTTATCACCACTAACAAATACAAATTTCCAGACAAAAAATATGATGAAGCATAGTAATCGTGGAGAAGTATTTCTTAATCCATCTTTTTGCTTGAGTCACTGTGCAGCTTTGGGCAAATCTTAATTGAGGGGGAACTGAGCAAGCAGCTGGGTGGTATTTAGTTGCTGTTTGGGTTTAAACCACAACACTGTGTCTTTTAGTCACCAGTTGGTAATGAAAAGGTGAAATTTGAATTCACATGGGGATTTCACTTCCATTTCTGTGGGAGACTTGATAGAAATTTGGACCATAAGGCATCCATGTGTCTAATGTGAATGAACTGTTAATCTTGAAGATACAAGACTGATCACAAAAAATACCATCAGGATAGAAAACGGTTCATCTTTAAATCTTTCATCCACTCCTTTTCACATCTGTCAGATGGCAACAGATGCAAAATGGATTTTCCCAACTAGTTTAGTCTTTGTGATTTAGTATATACCTGTTTGGCCATCACTTCACAGATAATGCTTTCTTTACCAAGGATTTCCAGCTCTTATCTGAGTAGGCTCATGCATACTAATGCAATACAGAGTGGGGAAGTTCATTGTTTGATTGATGAGTCAGAATTTCAGACTCAGTAGTAATTAACTTCATTATGTTGTCTGGTGTCTGTATTCTTTACAACCTATGATACAGTTTGGTGGATTTTTTTCAGTGAATCACCCCATATGGATTTCCCTTGTTAGTCCCACAGAGAGAAAACGTTGGATCCTTACAGAAAGTGTTTCATCTTAACAATTTTTTTCCTGCTTTTACATATTTTTTTTACATAAATAGTGGGCTTCAGCCTGACAGTTCTTCACCTTTTCAATAGGTGACAAGTTCATTAAAAAAACCCAAACCCACACCATGAGATGTGAATAAATAATTATAGTGAAAATAGGTCATAGTCAATCTTTTCACTGTGTAATGACCATAACAGATCAATAATACTTTAATTGGATTTCTGAATTGTCTTCTCTATTAAGGACAGTAGCCTTTGCTCCTTAAATGGAAAACTAAACTGTTACATAGGGGATTTTGCTTTTAATCTCTCACTTTATTTCTTTGAAAATAACAAGGGCAGGAACCATAAATGTATTTTACAACATAGCAGTGGAAAAGTTGCTAGGCCCTTTTCCACTAAAGGTTGCTTGCAGATGTTATTATTTCAGACTTGTAAAATTGCAGGTGGGAAGTACATACTCAGTACAAAAACAAAGGTTCATTCTGAAAAATGATGGAAGACTGAGACAGGAATGTAACAAGGAACAAAGGAAAGCCAGATTCAACAATGGGATTTTTGTGCTATTTTTTGAAGTGTTCAGCTGGCTTGATATAGTCTATATAAAGCTCATCATCTTTGATACAAATATTTTCTGAGCAACTGCCAGAGCCCCATGGCTTCATGTGGCTGGCCCAGGTCCTGCCTCGCCAAGCAGTACCTCTGACATCCACCTATAACTGCACAAACCACGTACATGGTAGCAGCTTTCCTGAAAGCAGTGAAGGCACTGTACTAGGAGAAAACCTAGATTTTATGCTCAGATTTAGCACTCATGAGGAGGGAAAGGAAGGAAGGCATTATCTAGCTTAGTCTCCACCTCTACTATTTATGAAGTACATAAACTCTTAAAACAAGTTTGACTGATCAAAGGACACAGTATCCTTTGCTGAACACTTTCAGAACATTTTGTGACAAGAATCTGTTGCAAATCTACCACATATTGCAAATCTCACTGTATAAAACACATGCAATTAGAAAATCTGAATTTCTGGATTATTCAGATACATCTCCATGTCTGTGCAATATTTAAGGCAGCACATAATAATGAGCAGCATAATTGTTTTTAATTTTTTTTTAATGTTTATTTCTTGTTTTGTTAGCTTTATGTGTAATTACTGGCAATACTATAGTCATAATCAGAGAGAAGGATATTCAGTTACAAAAATGCCCTTCAGTATAGGAGGATGTGTATATATATAACATATAAATACAATATCAAATACAAATATAAGATCAAATACAGCAATCACATACAGTAAGTCTGAAGGTTCATTACATCAGCAGACAATGCCTACAGGCCCATGTAGGTAAGTTGACTCCATCTCCTATTTCATGTTTTTTGAGAAAGGCCAGATAGGACCACAGCATGCAGAAGTGCAGGCTGAATAAAATGAATTATTCAGGTTAATTATATTGAAGTAAAATTAAATCAGAGGTCAGACCAATAAAACTATGAGCTTTTCATAGGAACTGAGATCTGCCTATGTTTTTGTATGGGTAAAATTGAAAGCTTTTAAATGTTCCTTGAAAAATGTGTCACCAGGTGACATGGCCTTCACCTTTAAATCTGAGGTGAAAATAAGAAGGCCTGTCTTTCATTAATCTTGCAAACATATTTTGGAAATGTTGCTGTGTTTTGGCTGGCTGTAGTTTCTTAAATTCCAGAAGAAAATCTCCCTTTCCTGTCTTCTGCCATAAATAACATCTTTTTCTTAATGTATTTCACTATTCAGAACAGTTTCTAAGCCTGTTCAACAAAGCTGTCAGGTCAAATGAATTGCTCTCCCCTGATGTTTGTTATTAACAGACTGTATACTGATAGGATAATAACCTCTTTCTTTATACATGAAAGGCATTCTTGTGAGCTGGATTACAACTTGAGATATAAAAGACGTGCTCTGTGGATAACTTCCAGGCTACTTTGCAGCACATTGCTCTCCCATAATTTTGTGTTTGTTATCTTGAACTAGTGACAGTAACCACCGATCAGAAACTGAAATTTATGTGAAATGAGTACCACATGGATGATGTTTACTTCAGTCTGGGCAAAGTAGGGACAGAACACTACAGCCCATGAAGCTGCATGTTTTAGACTTTGTGCAATTTAATATAAGATGCCATAACTTGAATATACAACAGTGAAAAAGAGACTGATAAGAAAAATAAACCACTTGTCATATCATGAGTTAGTTTTCAGCAGAGCTTTGGGGTGGTTTTGTCAAACAAGTACTTATTTGTTTGGTTTAATATGTTAAAATTATCTTTTTTTTCTATGGTAAATAACTATACATGTTTTTAATGTAAGCTATTTCTACTAATTTAAAGGTTTGAAGGGGAGTGGCAAAGGTTTTACTAATAAAAAATAAGCACCATAAGATCATTAGAAAGTACAAGTGAAGATATGAATGACAGCTTCAGCTAAAACAAAGGTCTTTCTGTATCAAAAGACTTTTCATACAAGCTAGAAAAGACCAGAGTTCCTTTGTGCTTCTGCCATATCACTGAAATACAAAGTACAAGGCAGCATGTATCCCTTCATTCTTGTAAATTGGTAATATTTTGCTGACATTGGTGAAACCTTGCTTTGAGTACCTAAAAGAGACATTTAAATTAGGAACTTACTAAGCCTAAGTTCCTCTTGTAGTCAGTCTAATATAACAGACAATTCAACTTGAACTGAATTACAAGTTTAGAGTGTCCTTCTTTCTAAATTAACCGTAGTGGAAAACCAGAGAATTTGCACTCAGTTAAAGTGAGTGAAATTATGTGTCAGTCCCCTTCTGAGATACATAGGTGTCACTTCAGCAAATAAAAGAACTTTAAATCAAAATTTCAGGCAGCATCCAGGTGGTCATTCTTTTTCTGTTAGATCATCTCTTGTGGGGAATACTGACGACTGATTAAAAATGTGTTTCAAATATCCAGGATTTATCAATTTATTTTATGGATTAAAATCTTTATAAGCTTTTGTGTTTGTTCTATGAATATTCCACTCCAGAATACTTCCGTTTAATGCAGAAATATTTAGAAATATGTGGTGCTAGAGCATAATGAGAATTGTAATATAATTGTTTGTGTCTCCATTGCACTCTATATTGACTTTGAATAAAACATTTTCTGTGATGTATTGCTTGTTCTTTCCAGTATAATTCAAAATATACTTAAAGCACGGACATTTTCCCATCACGTATATTTTTGACACTCTGTAAGAAAGCCATATATCTTGCTATTTAAAGGAAGGTGGAAATAGACATATAGAGGATATAAATAAATTTTTTAAAAATAAATAAATAAATAAATAAATTGCTATTAATCCAAAGAGGAGTTTTTATTAAATATTATCAGAAGAAGTTCCAAACCTGTTGGAAGCTCAGCATGGACAGTATCACAGTTTTTATTTATTTTTAGCATCCTGATGTCATGTCTATGTTAAGTATAGTATGTGGATGCAAGTCTGAGCGATTTCTGTTTTGTGCTTAGCAAGAACATCACCATATGACACATCTTGCTATTCATTCCAGACTGCTCTTCTCTAAACTTCAGCTTTTGCCGACAAAATGTTTAAATTCCAAAGTCAACAATTTAGGAAAACAATAAAGATTAACTTTTTCTCATATGTTGCTTTGCAACTGTAAATTCGGACACTGATGTACATTCTGATGGGTTCCAGTTCAGTACCCTTTTTACATTAACATTGATGTAAATTGAATATGTGATTTCTGTACCGAATATAGCAATATTCCTGAAAGTTTACCTTAATGATTTATACAGACTAGGTTCTCCACTGATAGTCAAAATGCAACTCCATTAACATCAATGACCTTTTTCAAACACTGATAGTTTTTTTCCTAATTCACTTTTAAATTTTATGTTCTCATTTTAGGTATATGTATGCAGATAGATGACCCATATATATAGCGTGTGTGTATAAACATATGTGTATCTATTGTATATCTATCTATATACTTGTGTGAGTCCACAAATATATTAATATAAATATAAAATACAGTAATTTAACTGAAATCTTGAAAAAAATCAATCATAATTTTGGACATATTTTTCTTTCATTTAGCTTTCAGAATATGATGCCATTTTATATGAGCCACAAAGTCAGAAGTCATTATCTATTTGTTTTGACCTGTCTAGCAGTAATATTAAGTAGACTTGCTTTTATTTTTTGTTCAGGTACCTTAAGATTTCTGTGAGCTATTTCAAAACTGAATGGGTATGAAAAAAATCCTCTATTCAAACAAACAAAACCAAACAAACCCATTTCACTGTATTTTTAAGACGTTCTTCCTTCAGTATACAAAATTTTCAACACTAAACACCCAAGAACATGCTTTGAAGCTCCAATTTAACTCTTTCCACTTTTGCTCCCACAAAGCTAAATGCTAATGTATAAATTATTCTGCTTTCTTCTGAGGTTTCAAGAATTATGACCAAATACTTCATCCAAAACTGTCTGTACACAGCTCCTTACTGCTTTAATGGAGCACTATCAGTTTGGAAAACCATTTTCTTGTCTATTTGTAGGTAACAGCTGCCATTCCCTTAATTAATTTTTCCACAATTTTTAAAAAAACTTTGTTCTAAGAAAGATTTTGATGAGTAGGTACAGTTTCTCTGCCGTACAGACCATCAACAGTTTCCTTATTGCAGACTTTATAAATACGATCAAATAATAAGATATGCATTTTGTTGCTATGTTGTTTAATAGTCAATTTAGTAACAATACTTTAAAAGGATGGATTTATGAATTAATGGATCTGAAAGGAAAATTTGGGATTTGCTTTTCAAATCATATACATATATTGCATGAGATTATAAAGAAAGTTGACATGGTATATTAGAACAAGAATGGTAGAGAACTATAAAGAAGAGCCCCCATTCCCTTTTTACGAAGACTGACTCTCCCTCTCCTTATACTCAGAGGTACAGCAGAGAGGTGATGATGAAATTATATCCATCAGCATGGATCTTCTGCTTTAATTCAAGTGTGATGCTCATACAAATAGCCTGATGAGGAACTAGGTGGGAGTCTTAGCATCAGAAAAGGAGTTTGACTGTTTATAGGGCTGTGAAGAATGTTAATACTATCTGAGGCATCCACTATATCTGTGACTTGACCAAGGTCATCATAAATTGAGAAAATTATTACTATGCCAACAACATTCACATGGATATCTAGTCTTTAAGAGAGTGAATCACTGTGGCAGTACATATGATGTGAGGAAACTTTACACAAATGGATAAACTATCTCTTGCTGAATATATTCCAGATATCCAGAGCTCCCTATAGTTCCCTAATGACTGCTCAATATAGAAGGACATTTGCATTCTCAGAGGAGAAGGAGCTCCTCTGTCACACCAGCAATGGCAGCAACTAATAAATCAGACAATTCTGACAAATCTTCCAGCATGAGGTGCAGACAGAGTTGAACAATGCAAGGAGATAGGGCAGCTCTACACAAAATTTATTTGAGATTACCCTGGATTACTTGCCCTGAAGATCTCACTACATAAAACTCACTGCCTCAAGCAACAATTAAAATTTCTATTAAGTCTGAACTATGTGGATAATGACTCATAAGTGCTGGACAATAACATTTGCATGTAGAAGTCTGAGTTGGTGTCATGCCATATTTTCCTGCTCTCACCACTCTTCTAGGCAGAGATGATGCAGTGTCTGTGTACAAACTTAGTTCCTCTGAAGGCAAGGTTTATTTCAGTTAAAATCATTCTCACAAGTGTCATGACTGTTTATGCATAGCCAGGGGACAAGTGTATATGTAATTAAACAGCTTATGTCCACCCAGAACAGCAACAGTGGCACATTGAATTCCAAGTGAGTGCAGCTTTGAGCAGTTACTCTTAAAAGTCAAGATCACTTTGACAGGATTTGGGACAGTGAACCAACTGTCTTAAAATGTATAGAGTTACAAGCGAAACGGAATTTTAGTCAATCAAGTCTGTCTTACTGGGTAACTCAGGCTTCACAATATAACTCATCTAGTCCTGCAACAAGAACAATTTTTTTCTTCATAAATGGACTATTTTCTATCGAGAATGGAAGCAGCAGATAAAAAGATGCACTATTTACCACCATAAAGGAGCCAAATGTAAGTTAAACAGAAGCTGAAGTCTTATTGCTCAAAGGGTTAGTTATTCGAGGGGAAAAAAAATACAATTCTTTTGAGTGCTTTCCTCATTTCTAACTCTTCTATGCTCATTAAAGATAATTGACTTTGTCATAGCTGCCTAAAGAAACACAGTTAGCACTGTACTTCACATTAACAAATTATAATTTTTAAATAGATGTGCATGAATTATTTCAGCCCTATCCCTCTTCAGACCAGGAAAAGCCGCCTCCTCATTATAAAGTACTTGTTTAAAACCAGCCTGGTTTTGAGTTGTGGGTTCACACAGAAAGCTGAAATTCTTTTCAGAACATAAAACATACTTTATTTTACCTGATAGTTCCACAGCAGATAAAAGGATTTTCTTTAAACCTTACAAAGAAAGGAAAGAAAGAAAGAAAAAAAAAAAAAGAAAAAAGAAATCTCAAACCTGACCAAAGAAAATGCAGTAAAAATGTCACCTCAGTTAATATTTGATTTTCACCCTGTAAGTCTGAAGAAAAAAAAGGAAAGGAGTCTGAATTAGAATATAACTTCTACCATTATAAACAGGTAAGACTCCAGTTATCATCTGTGGATTTCTGTTGTGTGCAGAAATTAGGACTCCAGCCCAGTACATCTCCATATGAATACTCTTATGGACTGTAAGAATTCTCCCCTAAATAATTTTTCATTTTTCTAAAATTAAGCATCAGTGAAGGTTTTGTGCTTTAAGTTTCTGTAACCCTTGGCCACAGGCTGCTAACCTCTCCCTCAACTAGCCCATTCTTTCTCTTGTCCCACCCCACGTCTGGCAGAGATCCCAGGCACAAGGAAATACTCTGCCAAACCCAAGTTCAGAGTGAGGACACATCTCACTTACAAAAGAAGAATAATATTTCCAAAGAGGAGAGAATCTTCTTTGGGGAACCTTATCTTCACAAAGCAAAGATACTTGCATATGAGTAGTGCACCCAGTTACAGTAATAGGAGTCTTTCCAATTTAAACCACCTGCTCTTGAGGATTCAGGTAAATAATTTCTAAATCCAAGACCCCTTCAAGTCTTTATATAAAAACCAAAATGGAATCAAATCATGTTCCTGTCATTGCTATGACTACACAGTGATGAAATTGCACAGCTAATTAAGTGTAACACTGTTATTTTAGGGATAAAAGTTTTAATAGTGTAAAATCTGAAACATAAGCAACATTCAAATCAGTATATGAAGTTCCCCATGGCCACACTTCGATTTAGCCAGCTAGATTTGTCAGACATACGTCCCTTTGACACACTAGTAGTGATGTTTGGTGTGGCATATTTTCTTCAGTCAAGTAATGTTTTTCCTCATGTTTCTTTATAAAGCTCAGTTCCCCTTGTTCAACCAAATGCTAAGTTATGCAGACATGGTGTAGTGAAGTTTTATTACAACAAATATCACTATTATTAACTAGAAAAACTCTTCCTTCGTGCCTTAACAGAAGCCAATGAATCAAAAACAGTGCAAAGCAGCAATCATGTTTTATGTTCTTGCCAATACTGACAGCTTATGCAGATAATACATTTGAGGATATTTGCAGGCTGCACTTAAATCTGTGCTGGCCTGCTTAATCCTCTTCTGCCTAAAATGTCCCACTACTGAGAGGCTAAAGATAGTGTCTTGCCGAGCTGTGAAACATGATGTGCTGGAACAGGTGGAAGCCAGGATTAGAAGGCTTTCAGCAACCCTGGGAAAGGCCCAGCTCTGAGGCATGTCCAGACAATAGATGCAAAACACGACTTTATTTCCCTCCTCTTCAGTGAACCCACAGAAAATCCTTACTTCTGCTGGATCTACCATGGTCACCATGGAATTTTTGAAGTATGACTCAGTGTGTTGTGGCATCCTCTTGCTTAGTTTCCTATGCTCCTTTTAGCTTCCCTCTATTGACAGTCTAAATATTGATCCTAGTTCAAGCAAACCATCTCCTGAGAGGCTCAGAAAGGACAGATATTAGTGAATCTAGAAAGAATAGTTATCCTGAGCATTTCTCACACTCTGGCCTTACACCAAACTCCAGAACCCCCTTTCTCTTGGGCTTTTTCTACTGGTATGGTTTGGATTAGATATGACCTTTCTGTCTTGAGGACAATAATATGATGTGAATAAACCAGAGCTGGTGTTTCTGAAAAAAAACTCTGCCTTGCACTAGCCTGAAATGGATTCTTTCCCTGTCCGTTTAAGTCATTGCAGACAAGTCACAGTACAGTTATTTCAAGTTTAGTATTGAGTAAGCTCCCTCCCTGGTATTTAGACCTTATTGAAGGAAAGGCAAGTATAGGAGGCAGGTGATCATTTGGACTTTTAATGTCCAATAATTGGCATTGCCTTATTTGGTAACATTATTACAAGCTTCTGTTCAGACTGGATACAGTATCAGAGAGAGAGAGTTAAGAACTGCCACACCTAGTGTTTCTGAATGAGGAAATAATCTGTTTGCATCCTTCTGAAGAGATAACGTTGAATTCTCCCTGTGCTGTTTCCCTGTTGAGTCATCCCTCTATTGCTGAAATAGTTTATTTTGCCTTTTGAGCTGCCTAGCCCATATTTCCTCCTGATAGATGGGGTGTACAAAGTTCAAAAGAAAGAAGAAATATGCCCCTAAAACATCTTTGTATGCATAAGGTAAGAAGGTACATGCGGATTAGTGCACTATTCATGTACTATAGAAGGGTGACCACCATTTGAGGGTGAAGTGAGGGCATACTTCTCTATCTCTTGATTATTCTTCATTGCTGCTCTTAGGTCAACAATCATAAAAGAGAAGGTAGTCTGGAGTTCTGAACCAAGAGTTGAGACTTGAGCCCTAATGTGGCACTCAAACTTCCCAGCTTTAAGACATGCAAGGAATGAACGCTCCAAGGAATACTGAGAGTCTGAGAAAGCCAGATGAATTCTTCAGAGGAATGCAAGGATGCTGTTTCAGTGTTGAAAGGGATCTACCTTCTCTTTACTCCTTGAAGAACAGCTTTAGTAATGGACTTTTTACTTAAAATCTGAATAGAGTCTTTTCCCTATCTTTTTTTGAGTAAAGAAATATTCAGGTATTTACCTTTTCGGACATTTTAATGTACAAAGATGAATACAGAGGGAAGAAAACTGCAGAGGACTGCATACATCATACAGGTCCACAGAGCACATACAAGGGCTGTCATCAGAAAATGACATTTTTTTCAGCATGCTAGAAATGGAATCAATAATTTTCAAAAGAAACATTTTCTGCAACCAAAATCATAATTTATATGCATTCTATTGAATGTTTGAATTCTAGTGAAGCATTATAGTTCTAAAAACCTGTTGTCAAACCATGACAACATTTCTATTTCCATTTCAACATGCCCATTTTCTTTTGCAGTGGCTAGGGCTCCCAGCTGCTGTGGTTTGATGAACTGTCATTATGTAAATTGCATTGCAGAGGAAACCTCAAGGTTGACAGGACTAGGAATACAAACTGGAGTACATTCTCAGGGTTTCAAGTTTCAGTTTTGCCAAAATGAGTCTGGAAATCATGGGAATACCAGTTCAAGCCAAGACTTACAACACCTTTCACTGTTTTACACAGCTCTGATATTTAAAAATGCTTGAACTATTCCTGACTTTTACTTCATTGCGTTCTCCATCCATATTTTACTTCTAAATAGAGATGGAATTAGGCTATAAAAACTTATTTTAGGAATCCAGATTCTAAGCAGAATCCCTGTGGTAGCCTTTTGTTTGCTGCAGAAGAGACCCCCTAACACAAAATACATCATTAATAGTAGAATAATAGACTTGCATTCTAGAAACCCATTGACTTTACTGACTTCAGCTTTTCAGAGCTGACCTTGAGTTAGATCTGTGTGACTATCACCCTCTGTCTTAATACAGGAATCCTACCTACCACGAGATAGGTGAAGATAACTCAAGAGAAAATTGAAGTGCTGGGTAGAATACAAATAACTTGTCTGAACAGGGAGGTCATAGTCACAGAGCAGGATTTAAACATATACGTCCAGTTTTCAGGCATTACCTTCTAGACTCTCCCTTACTTTTTTTTTTTTCCTTTTTTCTGAGAAAAAAATTAGGAAAATACTTTATAATAAGGCCATTTCTAAGTGGGATACAGAAAAACAGTAAACCTTTTTCCCTTCCAGATATCTAGAGGAATAGACATTTGGTTTACAAAGCAGCTTTTTTGGTAATTTTTGTTTAGTCTATGAGTAGGTTCACTTAACTCCAGGTAAAGGGCAGTGACTTACACTCACAGTGGGATTTTCCAACCAGATTTCCAGAGAAATCCAAGAGCTTCTGTCAGGCTTGTAATAAAAACACATTAAAACTTTCCTGAACATCCATGAGTCAACAAATTATTCTGTATTAGTATTTGATCTTTATTATCAGTGACTGTGACCAATCTAATTTTCTTTTTTTTTTCCAGGTTAAAATGATTATAACTAGATATATCCTTTTGTTTCTGGTATAATGAATTTGCAAGTTTAATTTTAAAAAATTAATTCCTGCTATTCTATTTCAGGCGGTGCATTATGAACAATTTGTAATCAGTTGCGAAAGATTAGACCCTACACACACTTAATGGGGATGTTTTAATAGTGCAGATGGCAAAACAGCCTGTGAAAGCAGGTCTGGTGGGCATTCTGCAAAAGCTAATTCAGTCAAAATTTATCCAAGATGACATAATGTACAATTGCTATAGTGGGAAACTCTATTAAAATTTCACACATTTAAATCTCTTCTCTTTTAATTAGAATTTTCTAAGAGAAAGTAGAAGACATGTGTACCTCCCTGAACCCAACAGGAAAGGTCAAGGATAAACAGCATGATGCATGAAGTTCCTTTGTGCTCAACATGTTCAGGTTAGGAGGAATGTGTTAAAATGATTGTGTGGAAAAGACATGTCTGGGACTGAATTTTCATTGTGAACCAGTAGTGGCACTGGGATGTTCTGCCTGCACATGTACACCCACCCATGCTGCCTGTTACATTATTCAGTGTGTGTGCAGCTTTTCTACGAACTTCAAGAAACGTGAATTCCTCTTTTTCTCAGGACTAAGTTTTCATTTTCCAAAAAACTGCAAAGTTTTAATCTCATTCACCACTGAATTTTCCAGGAACTGCAAATGAGATTCCTGAGAGAGAGTGTGGAGAAGGTGACTCTAGATTCTCATTCTGATGCCCAGTGATGTTTATAGAAGTTACTGTACCAAAAAATGCAGAAGCAATCCCCTTTTATTCTAATACAGAGCCAAGATCTTGTCCTGTCTTGTCTTGTCTTCTCTTCTCTTCTGGCCTTTTGACTCTGGTACTCCTTGCCATGCAATGAACTAGCTTGAACAATGTAAGTAGAAAGTGTTCAGAAAACCCTCTTGAAAACCTAGTGAGTAAAGTGAAAGATATGTGTTTGTGCTTAGAAGTGTGAGAAGGGAACCCAAGTTTCACACTTTCCACATAACTTCACCAATCATGAGTCATCAAAAAGATCTTGGATGTCTCCTCCCACACTGTGCATCTATGCACAGTGATTTTGGAATGAACTTTCTGTATGGGTAAATACTTACTGGATAAGGCTGCACAGGGATGCTAACTTTATGAACAAAGATATCTATGCATCTCAGGACTCCTTAGGAATTAAACACCATTTATAAATCACTACGGGAGCTGAGCACTTAAATTTTAAACAAAGTCACGCTTGTCACCTACATTTCTTAGAGACAAGTAAGGTTTGAGGTGCATGCTATGATTATCTACTAAACCTACTGTATTACATGGCCCAAGGATTCTTAGATTTGTGCTTAGAGGTCACAGATGTTTAAGACACGACTAATTTCTTCATTCTTGTCTATGAAAGAAGTAACACCCTTTAGAAGCTCTGTGTAAGTTAAATTATCTGGTTTAATAATCCATCCCAAAGGCTGAGGCAGGCTGAAGAACATACTGTGACAGTTCTTTGAGGAATGAGACTAGATTTTTCTCCTTCCTTTTTTTTCTGAGAAGGTACCTAGAACACCATAACATACAAAAAAATAAAGGCCAAAGATCTTCTGACTTCATGTTCAGTATCAAATCTTACTGGGATAACTTCAGAAGAGTACAAATAAAAATTAAAAAAATCAAATATTTTATCCTTCTTTGCTTAAAAGATTCATTGCATTGGGCAGTCGAGACACAGTGCACATACGTCTGCAAATATAGCTTCTCCTATCCCAATACAAGCACTATAAAATATCTGTTCACACTAATCCACTTGATAGGCATTACTTAATCAAAGGGTACCAGCTGTGGTGATTTAAAAGGAGCAGCTACATATTCAAGTAAGAATGACAGACTTATTTTCTGTCTTTTTGAAGACTACGTTCCATTTATTGTAAATGTTTTGCAGGCACTAAGCTGTTAAGCTGCCAGTACAGAAGCTACCTTTAGATAAAGAAAAGTTCTTCATGCTAAAAATTAAAAGGAACTATTCATAAATTCATGAGGTTAAACTTGACTGAGATCAGTATTACTGTAATTTCAACAGAAAAAAATGTATCTAAAACTACAGAAATATTATTATTCTTACATGATGAAGCAGGGAGATGTGAGTTCTAAAACTTATTTCAGAAAAAATATGTTACTGTCAGGAAGTTTCACAGTATATTCTGTCACACTAATTTAACCATTGGAAGTTTAGTCTGGATTACAATATGAAAACATGACCCATTTCCTATGACTGTTTTGTTTGTTTGTTTGCTTATTACTAAGAAGTATTTACTTGAGCAGAAAAAAAAAAAAATCAGCTGACTCTGAACTTTTACGCTTATTGCTCATAAAACCCAAGCCAAACTGTACATAATACGCATTTCCATTGATAACTCCACTGTTAACTGAGAATGTAATGTCCATTTCTTTTTTCAGTCAGTTGCTCCTCTTGGGTCACATGCTTTAATTTTGTACTTGCAGGAAAATCAGAGATCATTCTACTGGCTAGTGTTCATTGCTTTACACGCACTTGAGGAATCTCAGTCAAAGCCATAGAATGTGTAACATACAAAGGATGACAAAGAGTGGCAAATATCCTGTTTTGGGGGCATGTTCTACTCATCAATCTGTCAGTCAGAGTAATTTCTTCAGCTGTGTGAGTAATTCACAGTGAATTATCCTGCAATGATCTTAATTTTTCTGCTCATGAGAGAATTCTGACATTACTAATATTTTTATTAGATACGTATTTTAAATTATCCAATTAATTACTATTCCTTATTTTTTATAGCTTGGTCATTAAATTCTCTTGTCTGTAGAAAATGTGGATTAGACCTCAGTCAGTACTCTCACTTATGCTGAATAGCAGCTTTCTGTGGGAGCCTAAGTGTAGCAAACAAAAGGACTATTCAAACACCTTATATTTGCTATTTAAACTGAAATGTGATTGGTCAATTAATTTGCACAAAATTGCTACTGATCTGTGATTGGTTGTCTGTGTCAACACTGCCAGCAGTGAACGTTCATTTTCTATAAACGTTAAATGCAGGTTTCACAAGCAGTCTAGCCAGCTAAACCTATTCGCACAAAGTGTTTCAGAGAATGAGCACTTAGAGAAAATAAAGAGGGCATAAGCTCGATTCATGTGAACTGATTTTAAAATAGGAAAGAATATTTGAATAGATACTGTCGTACCTCTAGTTCCCACTGTGAAATTGTTAGAATTGTAAAGTTGTAATGATCATTTACTGCTAAGTCTTAAAAATAAAATTTAAAAAATAATTAATTACTTAAACGCATAGCATCCCTGATAATGTAGTACATTGTTCCTGTATTTAGGCAGCACTAAGAATAAAAAATGTTGTAGTGGTTTATATTGTTTGAGGTCATAGAAAGTCAGTGAAAGTATGAGAGAAAATCCTTGAAAAAGAAAACAAGAGAGTTTTCTTACAAATCTGAAGGTTGGATATATTTTCTCAATATGGTCCAAAAGTATCAAAATCTCATCCAAGTTTTATATGCCAGAGAAGGATTCAGATGAAAACTGGCAGAATTTTGCTCTGAGTCTTTCAAGTTCAGTCAAGCTTGAAGCTCAAAACAGTTCTGATGAAAAAACAATTTTTTTAATGATGATAATGGAAGTTTAAAATGTTTCAATAATTTTTACTTTAAAAAATCAACATATTCTTTACAGATCTACCTAATTAAAGTTGCTCTTAAGCAAGTCATTAAATTTAGGAAAGTAATATAACATTATATGGTTTTCTTTGTTCTCATTGTTAGCATTAAAGAAACTTTCATGGAATAGAGTTAGCAAACGCAGCTACAAAAACAACTCTGAAATATCTAGAAAGCTTAAAACACCAGAAAAGAAATAAAAATGAAATCTCTCTGATCAGATATAAATTCCTTGGACTGGTCAGTCTGAATAAGAATCTTGTAGAATGAAATCTTCCTTCATTATTAATGCATTCATTTACCTTCATTAACAGCCCTCAAGGGTCCACTGGTTTCAGAATAAGCTTTCTAACAAAGTGCCTGTATCAAAACCATACATTAAAATGTTTTGAAGTTGTCAAAGTATTGCTGAATGCACATATAACACACTTAGCAAGTCCCAAAACTAGAACCTCACAAACACGGGTTCACTGGAATTTTGCTTCTAAAAATAGAATTCAGTGTACCAAAGTCTCCCAGAAAATAGCATCTGGTTATGAAGCAGCTGTCATTTAAACACTGGCTTGTCTTAAGGGCTGCAATGCACCAAGAGAAAAGGAAACTGGATAACATTCAGTGATTTCGTAGGTCTAATTTCTAACAAATTGAGACTATTTTATCTTCTACCACTTATTTCAATAATGCAACTTTTTGCTTTTACTGAATCACAGACTGGAAGGCGTTGGAAGTTACCTCTGGAGATCATCTATTCCAACACCCTGCTAAAGCACATTCACCTAGAGCAGCCTGCATAAGAACATGTCCTGGCAGGTTTTGAGTCTCTCCAGAGGAGACTCCACAACCTCTCTGGGCAGCCTGTTCCAGTGCTCTGTCACCCTCAAAGTAAAGGTGCTTTTCCTTATGTTTAAATGGAACTTTCTGTGTTCCATTTTGTGCCCATTGCAGCTTGACCTGTTAGTGGGCACCACTGAAAAGGGTTTGGCCCCATCCTCTTGATACTCGCCCTTTAGATTTTGATAAGCATTGAAAAGACCCCCTCCCAGTCTTCTCTTCTTCAGGCTAAACAGACCCAGGGCTCTCAGCACTTCCTCATAAGAGAATTGCTCCAGTCCCTTCATCATCTTTGTAGCCCTCCATTGGACTCTTTCCAGAAGAGTCTCCACAGAGACTCTCTCCAGTACTTCCTTGTCTCTCTTGATCTGGGGAGCCCTGAACAGGACACAGAACTCCAGATGCAGCCTCACTAGGGCAGAGTAAAGGGAGATGAGAATCTCCCTCAACCTGCTGGCCACACTCCTCTTAATGCGTCCCAGGATATCATTGGCATTCTTGACCACAAGGACATATTGCTGACTATTAACTTGCTCTTCATGAGGACTCCCTGGTCCTTCCCAGACAAGCTGCTTTCTAGCAGGTCAACCTCTAACCAATACTGCGGTATGGGGTTTTATTCCTCCCTAGGTGCAGGACTCTACACTTACCTTTGCTGAAATTCGTTAGGTTTCCCTCTACCCAACTATGCAGCCTCTCCAGGTCTCCCTGGATGGCAGCACAGCCTTCTGGCATGTCTGCCACTCCTCCCAGTTTTGTATCATCAGCAAACTTGCTGAGGGTACATTCCACCTCTTCATCCAGGTCATTGATGAAGGTGTTGAACAAGACTGGATCCAGGACAGATACCCGGGGAACATCACTAGCTACAGACCTCCAACTAGACTCTGTGCTGCTGATCACAACCCTCTGAGCTCTGTCATTCAGCTCAATCCACCTTACTGTCCACTCATCTAACCCACACTTCCTAATCTACAAATCTGAAGTTTGGACCTTTGTTATATATAATATTATAGTATAGTATAGTATGTGTTATAATATATGTATATTTGTTTTACATGCATGTAATACAATAAGTGTTACATTATATTGATATAAGACATAAAATATTGTTCTGTCATTAGACTCTGTAGGGCTTTTGTTTTGTTTGTTTTTCTTGCTCTTTTCTAAGGATTTTACTACAACAGTCTAGAGTGTAATTGTAAATTATTAATACATTGACACTTGGTGCAGATACTGTATAGAAAAGGAAATTACTACATTCTTTAAAGGTTAGCTGTAACTTGGCCATGCATGAGCACCAAAATACATTTTAAAAAGCCAAAGCCAAACTACATCTTTTTTAAAAAGTGTAAAAGGGGTGAAGGCATTTTTAGAGTTTCAATAGCCTCAGCCGAAAACACTGTGACCACAGATCTGTAATTTTAATCTCAGAAGAACACCTTTCAAAACGGAGCATCAGTTCCTACATACAGCTTTAGATAAGGCTCTATTTGTCTAGACAACCCAGGAGCGCTTCCGAGCTCCAGAGTTTGCATCAATGCCTAGATCATGTCCCAGCATGATTCTGGGGTGAGATCACCTCTCTGATCACCTCTGTTCCTGCACTGTTTTCCGCAGAAAGGAAATCTGGGCTTTTAAACTAGCTGAAGTTTCCACAGATGAATATGACTGAAGTAAGAACAACCATCTGATATATGTATAGAATAGTATGCAGTGATACAAACCCATTAGCTGACTTGTTACATTTCTTTTAATACAGGCTATAGAGATCACAGTCTGTGTCTGAGCAAGAGAAATCTCACAAAATTTGCTGTTACCTGACAAGATCAGTGCATTGTCTTTTGTTCAAGCAAGAGTGATCCTTAAAAGAAAGATGAAGTAGACCATAACTAATGGTTTATGAAATCCATCATAATAGTTGTGGTTTGTTTTCTTCTTATTATGGCTGTGTTTGACTTATCACCAGAGTAATTAATAAATAGCTTTTGTAGCCATTTTCTGAGGTAAGAAAACTTCAGACTTTATTCACACCTTCTTTTACATTCTTACTAATGTAAATCTAATCTCTATCTGAACCTTAACAAGCCACAATTTCTACAGATTTTCCCATGGCAGAGAAGTCAACAAGTAAAGTGTGATCCATGCTATTTTGTCTTTTAATTTTTAAAAATGTTATTCTCACACATTCGTTGTGTTCCACTAGAGAAAGGTATTAAGAAAAGCCCTCAAGTGATCACTCTTGTGCTTTGTAAGATATCTCTCTTCTCCTTGTCTCTCACAAATACATTCACAATCATTTTGTCTTCCCTGTTTCACAAATCTTTCCTGACCCTCATGTGGCACAGTAACATCACTACTGATCACAGAGCAACTTAATTTAAAATGAATAATTATGTTTCACAACAATTAACAGGAGTGTGTAAGAAATATGAATACTCAATGATAGGGAAATGAAAATGTCTTTAATAATCAATTGATATGACAGTTATGTTCAATAGCTAACCTAATAAATTTACCATTTATATTTAGAATAAGACTTGCAGGTAATATATCCGTCATCCCGTTATTAAAGCACATTTCCTCTGGGGGGGGATTTGGTTTCTTTTTATTCTATTAATTTCATTAAAAATTGAATGAAGATAAACTTCTACTTTGTGTGTCAGAGGCTACAGGCTGTTTCAGATTCCACATGCTCACGAGAGAAGGGATTCTCCATAAATGACAGGAATAAGTCCTACTCCACTGAAGTCAGTGAAAGCTTTTTTATTCCTTCAAAGAGAGCCAGAATTCACTTAAACATGTAAAACCTCCTCCTTTCAACTAGATGAAGTTCTTTTTTTCCCTTCCTATTTTATAACTATTTCTATTCAGTCCCAGGGTGCAGTGGATTATCAAAATTAAGGATAGATTTCATCCACTTTTATCTTCACAATCCCATGGAAAATAATAGAGAGGCTAGGCTGAGGGTGTCCATGGAGTCCAGGGGTGCTAGATGGAGGATGACTGCCCAAGGAGGCTGATGGAGGTGTACCACATATGGGAGCACAATCCTGGACACGGACTACAGCGATCACCCCTCACACTGCAGCAGCTCGTGTCCTGAAGGAGCTTCTGTGGTCTCAGGCACTCAGAAGGTGTCTGAGCTCCTCTCCAAGGCCAGGGCTGGGGACTGTAGCCTCACCTTTGGGAGACAAGCTCTAGTAGAGATACAGACATGACAGATGAAGGAGCTCCCAGGAGCAAAAGCCAGAGGCTATGCTTGAGCAAGAGGCAGACAGGGACAGAGACGGTGGAAGCTGGAGGACTGTAGCTTCCTTTTATTTACAAAAGGTCATTGAAGAACCGGCAGAGGCACCTGGCAGAAAGTGAAGCAGAGAAGGTGTTGCTCAGAGGCTTCTGATTAAGCCATGCCTGACTGGAGTTTGATCCAGTGCCACAAAGAGGAAAAGACATGTAAGAGTGCTCAGAGATGCTCTGTGTAAGGTAATGCATTACTAGAAGACTAAAGGCAGCATTCCCCTCTTTGAGGCACTTCAGGGGTCATGTTCTCTTTGCTTAGTTTTGGATTTGCAAAAACATAATAAATATTGACCAACTGGAGCAAGTCCAACAGGCATATGGAAAGTATGATCCATGAGAAGAGTATGAGGGAGTGAAGCCTACTTGATTAAGGGGAATCTAACTGCAGTCTTCAACTACTTGGAGGGGGATTGTAGGGAAGGAAGGCTGAGAGACTTTTCTGGCTGCAAGTTGTGTGTTGAAATAAGGGAAATTCTTAACAGGTAGAAGTTAAACCAATAATCACAATAAGCATGGATATGCAGGGGAAAAGATTGCCTAGAAATTCAGTAGACTCTCCAACCCCAAATATATTCAAAATTCAGTAAGACCTAGAACAAGCTAATCTAACTTTGAAGTTAGCCCTATTCCCCTCAGCAGGGTTTGGACTGGAGAACTCTAGAGACCCCTACCAGCCTAAATTATTCTATCGTACTGCAATTGTTATGATAGTAGTTTGCTTAGGATTTTCATTATACCACCTCTCTGAAAGCAGATTGGAAAATCATAGAAAAAAACCACAACTTTTTAAAACCTAGTAACTTGTAAAGATTCTTTATTATTGTATGCATAAGAAAAAAGCTGAGTCTGCACAATAACTGTAGTTTTATTTGCTAAAACAGAAAGGTCATTAGCCATGTTTATTTTTCGACAGCTGAATGTAAACAGTTAATTTTAAGATAATCAGATTTATTTTTTCCAACAGGTGTATTAAAGATACATTCTGAAATTGCTATTTGGAAAACTGACACTCCCCTGAAGATTCCTTCTCAGAATACTGCCAAGGATTTAACTTATGAATTGTTACTATCCAGCCTCCAATTTGCCAGATCTGACACTCTATAAGACACCTTCTTTCCAATACCCATTTAAAAGCTCTCAGGGGATTCACAGAGTAGCTGAGAGAAAGGGGATGGTATATTATATGTAACAGTAAATTTGGAGCTTTGAACCAGCAGCAGTAGTGAAGAATCAACTCATTCAGATACAGTCGTTCACCTAAAGTGTATGGAAAGTGAAAATATGGATTAAATTGTATATTATGTATACTATGGAGTGCTAGAATCTTAAATCTCTAATCAATACAGCATACAATTTTGTAGAAAATCTTTTCAACAAACTTGATTATTAAGGGTCAGTTAAATATTGGAGTATCAATATGGCAGTCTGGTTCTGCAGGCAAACTCCTCAGCTGTTTTTGAGAACTTTGGCCATTGGTAATGTTTTCCCTTTGAAAATAAATCATTTTTCATTTTAAAATAACATTAAAAAACAAACCTACAACCAAACAAATGCTACCACTTCCTGTCAGAATTAAAGTTTTTGTTTTTTATAACATCTTTCCAAGGAGAAACAAAACTACATAATTCTGATTTTTCAGATAAAAAAATATTGATAGGATGCCAGTGAAAAATTAGTTTATTTTACGGGCTATCAACTTCGTCCATTTCATAGGCACAGGGAGTCAAAGAAGAGCACAGTTTTAACTTCAAGGTTGAGCAAATAAAATAAAATTTTCAATCAAGGAATTGAAACTTCACTTGTCCTAGTAGAGCAGTTAGACCAAAGACTGTGAATTAGTTACAGAGTTAAACATTTTTTCCTGACACTCTCCCTTGCTCAGAACCTCTGGTGTATGAAGCCAAGCTTTAGCTATTGACTGTACGCATTGAATTGGCTAATGGATGAAGCAGTCAAAAAAGAGACTTGACCTAATTTTTACTAGTGTGTGTGACTAGTTTTGACTAGTCTGCTTTTAAACTGTCATTTATTTGGCAATTGTTGGAATTTATTCCACCTATGAACATCACAAACATTTACAATAGATTATTATGAATTAAGGATTTTAAATGTATTTTAGAAATTTTCATGTAGCTTTATTACCTTGAACAGTAATGCTCTTTATATATTTGTTTTAGAAAGGTATTTTTCAAAAACAAAAATATATAATAGCTGGTCGCCACATAAAGGAAATGAAAGTGTGCAGCATAACAGTTATCAATAACTTTGAAATAATCGCTTTAAAATATCACTTTAAAATGCCTGTAAAACTTTCCTCCATGGTGTCAGAGTCTTAATTCTCCATTCACTATAATTCTCCTTTCCCAGAAGTATTTTTATACATATTACCTGTTTAGAGCACGAACAGAGATTTGAGCCCCAGTGCATAAGATTCTGCACAAGCACCAATAAACAGACAGTTCCTTTACCAGAAACCTACAGAGAAAAAAGAAACAAATATTGAAGAGAAGGGAAGTATTATCATCTTTAAAGAAAAAATATTCAGGCATGGGTAGATTAAATGATTCATTCCATATCACACCAGGAGTATAAAATGCAGATCTTCATAGTTTTCAGAGAGCTCTGCTATATAGGAAATGGCTGAGTTTCCCCTACCCTTCAGCCATGGGTCAAGCTGCAAGGGATAAGGTGGTGTCTCCAAGTAACCCAGGCAGCATTGCCTCTGGGGACCAGCTCCAGCACTGTACCACCTCCCTCTAGCACAGAGCTGCTGGATGCACAACCATTGCTTCTGAAAGACGGAAGGAGAGAAATCTTTTCCCAGGGGCTGCTGCTACCTCCGTCCCCACTCCCACACCAGTACCCTGCAATGTGACATTTTATCACCTCCTTTCTTCACATTACTTCCAGTCTACTGGTACTGAGACAAGCTGAATGAGCCTTTCAACAATTTAAATTATTTTATTTTCATAGCACTCCAAATTGCAAATTATTTTTCTAAGCAGACATTTCAGACAGGGCAGAAAAGGCTCACGAGTGACAACAAGATGCTGTGATAGCAAGCTGAGTTTCATTACATGCTGGCTACTCCTTTAGCGAACTCCAAAAACAATTGAAAAAAAGTAAAAAAATTGAGGAAGAGAGATTTATTCCACTTATCTTCTACTCCCTCCTGGTTCCCCCTGGTATCATCATAGTTCCCCACGTCAAGGTAGATCATAGCCTCTCAGACACTAGCACAATCCATGTTTAGAAACTGCAGAGCTGGCCAGTCATAAAGAGAGCACACTATAAAGGAAGGATGAAAAATAAAGAAGTTATAATAATTTCCTGGCTTTTGCTGAACACTACACTCCTATGACAGCTTCTATATACAGTTTCTTCATACAGAAGATGGGCCCATGCATCCTAAAACTGACTGTGTATTTGTAGTCAAATCAGTGAAACAGAGCTGGGATACAGAGCAAGGTTTTTAAGGATATTTATTATTAAAGATAATAGCAGATCATACATTATTAAATTTCAGCTTTTTCGAAGTTTAAGACAAAGTATTTTAAGGCATTTTGTAGTGCCTATACATAGACACTAGAGTTCCTGGTCAGGATACATCTACCAGTCTACCAGTGCTATAGCCAAAGACCTGGAGAAATGAATCTACCTTACTGAAGGAAAAGCACAGTGTTTTTCTTGTAAATAAAAAACAAAACCCAAAGGAAAAAAAAGTTTGAAGTATTTTTCTCCTTCTGAAAATTTTTTTAAGTCTCCTAGGAGATTGACACCATATACTAACTCATAGCCCACGAGGATTTTCTTTTCCTTTATTTCACTTTGCCTGTGTTATGAACTACAGCTTTTATTACTGAAATCTTGGCAGTCACCTACTTCTAGAAGCATTTGCTGCTCTGTAATGGGGGATTTTCCCTTAGGAATCTATATACCACTTTCAGCTGGTAAATATTTTCTCAACAGAGCTGTTTACCTAGGGAGACTAGAAAGGTACTTGTTCCTAAATGCTGTAAAGATCTATCTGAGAGCAAATAAAAATGCCTCAAAACCCATTCAGTGGGCTTCGTATGCTGCTTACAATATTTGTTTCTTTTTGTCTCTGATCAAGACACAGGAAAGGTGAGCTGTTACTTCAGCTGATAATTACTACATTACCTTAATGTGCCTCAAGAAGTGGGCACATATTAATAAAAACCTTTGTAGTACTGGTTCCAAATTCTTGTTATTTTTATACAAGAATGTGGTAAAAAAAAGGAATTCAGGGTACCTTCTTGAGGGAAAAAAGTATACATTATGTCCTTTCACACACGTGGGGTGTTGTTTCAGGAAGAAGGCTGACATTACATTACATTAGCTGCTGTGGGATAGTGGAGTCAAAAAATTTTAATTATAGAATGTCAGGCAACCTTAAATTCACACAGTACAATTGGAATTCAAAGGGATCAGGAATAGGGCAGAGCATGGTAATACATCACCGTCTTCATTCTCTTGTAAAACAGATTATTTACATTTCCATAAGCACAATACCAGATAGAGTGTTAGAATGTTAGTATTCATTTCCTAAACCTTCATTCACTTCTTTTCATCCGTTGATGTGTATCCATGGATGAATCTGATTCCAAAGTCTCACGGTGGAATCAGCACCACTAGCAAAACAGAAAAGTCACATCTCTTTGTTCAAATTCACACTGCCCACTGTTCTCCTTATGAAATTCAGACATGAGATGGGGATCCTCCCACTTCCAGGTTATTTCACTCTTAGTGATATAAATGGAGGAGCTTTTCATCTTTCTCCAGTCAAAATACAGAGGAGCATTTCCACTTAGATCTTTCTGATGCTCAACAAGGACTTTGATAACATCACAACCAGTATGTGCCATTAAAAAGATGAAACCATGTAATCTGCAAGGCTATATAGGACAAATGACAGTATACCTTTCTCTGCTTTTTTTTTTTTCTGTTCCTAGACAACATGCAGCAGACATGATATGAACCAAGGATTCACATGTATCTCTTTTCCATTCATCCAAAATGTAAGCCACTTACTACTGTTTTAATAGCTTAGAAATAACAAAGTCAACAGTAAGAGAATACAGCATTCATCCGTATATATCCACAAACAGGGAATTCAGTTTGCTGTCTTGGGTAACAAGACATTCCCTTAATTAAAACTGTCATGCTGGGATTCTTTTTTAATCTGCAAGGTTTTTGCGTAAAGTAAATATTCATGGTTTTAAAAAAGGGGGGGGGAAGGGAGAGAGAAAGAGGCCCATCACTTGCATTTAATCACACTAAACAAGCTCTTTAGACAATTTGTTCTGAAAATCCTCTAATTAGAGCTTGCCCTCCAGGTAATGCTCTGATCTGATTTACCAGTGAGTATAAATTAGGGATATTATGTAATTAGCCCTATGACCACAAATAGAAGGAACAGCTGGGTGGCTCGGAGGGGAAGCAAATAAACAGCTCCCATGAGATTTCTTAATAAAAAATTATAATAGAAGTCCCTTCTTTTAGATACAGATTTTAGTGACTGCTTTTCTAGCCTAGTGTAAGAAGGCATCCTATATTTGAATTTGTTCTGAGCATTGGCACTTGGCATTCTGGCACTTCTTCAGACATTGACACTCTGTAAAGGGTAGCTGTGGATTCATATCACATAGGAACCATCTTATTCAGGAGATATTAATATTTTAAGTAACTAGCAAAAATATATTCCCTGATTAGCAATCATGATGTCATTCATTTCCCATGAGTAATATGTAAAGCCACTTCCTGACTCTTTCTGCCTTCTTTTTGGCTCCTGCCTATCTCTAACCTAAACTGTTACCATTTCACCTGGAAGAACACTTAAAGAACAACCAAATTCCTTTTAACATACAATAAAATATCGAGGATTGAACTACTGGCTTAAAAAATATTTTAATGTCTTAACAGTTTCCTGACAGTAACAGTAACCCACACAAGTTCCACGCATGGCCTGCCCAAATTTTGTTTTTCCTGAGGAAAGTGACATAATCTCTAAAATTTTCTTGAAATAACCAAAGTTCAAAAATATTTTACAATCTCTTAATACACTTAAATGCATGTACATATATATTTTTCAACTTCCAAGTATCACCTGCTTCACTATTAACATATGTAGTATAGTCTTAGTATATGTATCACAGTTCCCAGAAATGGTTATGAACTCAAGTGTAGTTGTTCCCTCTTCCTTTTCTTACCAAATAAAAAAGGGTTTTGAATCAAAAGGGGAGTAAAAGTTGATCTCAAAAAGGTTAGAGTGACCACTTTGGTAAACTGGCTGATAATGACCTTGGAATATTTTTTCAGGCCTTGCTTCTTATTGTTTGTCATTTGATCTTAGATGATGACTACCAAACCAGAACGGGACCCACTGTGAATGGCTCTAGATGAGCCCTGCTGTCGTCCCCAAATGAAGTAGCTCCCTCACACAGTAACCTCTCCAAGATTATTATCCCTGGGGATGGAAGACATTATGTCAAATTGCACCTTCTCTTCTGTGGGTACTGATAGTCAGAAGGAGAGATCACTCAGAAGAAGAATCCTTAAGTTTTGTTATTGTATACTATATTTAGTAATCTATAAGCCTTATATATAGTTCATAGTATAACACACTTAAGGGAAAAAAATAATCAATAAATCGTGCTACCAAAATGCTCCTGCAATGCCTTTCACAGCTGGTTATATAATCAAAACTACTCCCTGTGCCTCTCTGATCCACAGACACTTCAACCAAGATGCCTAGACAAAAGGGATAACCCCTAAATTCTCTGCCTGGCCAAGTGGTGATTTAATCCTTAGGCAGCATCTCACTCACCAACTTAAAATCAGCTGCAAAGATTTACCCACTGGATAAATAAATACAGTGATGTAACAGATACATTTAACTATGGGAAGAAAGGTGTTTGGTTAACTAACTGGTATGAGAGGAAAGATTCATTTCTTTTATCTATCAGCAAATATTCCTGAAGACTAAATTAGATTGCAAGCCTCTGAAAAACATAATTATTCCCCTCATTGTCACTGTATATTTCCTCTCCGTAAGAAAACAGACAAGGTGTATGTGAGGAGGAAATAATAAGAGCTCCTCTCTCATACATTATGTGGCATGGCTGACTCATGTCAGGAAACGTTTTAATTTGCTGTTGCTACTGCTCTGTCTTCTAACTCCCAGAAACTCCTTTCACTACCCATAGCTGCTTTAGTTTACGCATGACTTGTTCTCAAGCTTCCAGGCCCCTGAGAAATTTTCCATCATAGCAGTTCCATATATAACAGATTTCTTCTCAGTTATATTATACCATTATTTCAGAAGTATGCTATTTAACTATTAAATTTTTACTGATATTATAAGCGTTCCTAAGAAATGTCTTTGTAATAAAATTGTCCCTAGTAGGAAGCTACTAAGTAAGTCATGAATTTCAGAGGTATTTCATATTACGCATCATCATAACACTGATGTATCATGCTCTGAATATTTGACTCTGCAGCAAATGTCAATGATAGCACATTTTCTGTTTGTATTTACTACACCAAAACTTTTGATCCAATAACTGAGAAATATGGTAATGTGTTTATATGTGTAATCGTTTACATATATACACACATATACATATATATATATACACGAAGCTCTTACTAACTTATCACACTGCTCTGGGATTTGAAAAAGACTTTGGACCTCTTCCCCAGTTAGAAGTGAAATCACATGGCCCTCTTGACTACATGCTATCATATTCACGTTCTACTCAAGCCATTAAGATTCATCAAAAATGAGGTAGATACACGCATATAAAAACTCTTCTTTTACTGCAGTAGATGTTACAGTGTTACCTACCCTGCTCCATTTTAATTCTGATATTTTTTTAAATGGCTCGTCATGAAAGCACTCATTCAAGCCATCAGACAAGAACTTTTCTGCTTCAGTTGAATAAGTCTCCTCACTTTCTTCCCCTATCTCCTTGCTGATATACTTCAGAAGTGTAATCATTTCAAATTCAAAATACTTCATAAGTGAATAAATTATTTATCTGTTCTTTAAACTGCAAAGACTCTTTCTCATCAGTGCAGAATAAATATAAAACATCACCATTCTGGTTGGAAAAAAGAAAATTATCTATACTGAAGACCACAAAGACAAACAGAGACTAGTTTCTCCACAGAAAACACACATTTTTGAGTGATCAAAATCAACCTTGTTCTGTGCCCCAGATGTTGTAAGGATTGGCTAGTACTATTATATAAGATGGTAAACTCCCATATTATTGCTTTACTGTACCATCATTTTCTGATGCATTTTTTGATCTTATCAGACTGCTAACACAAACTACCTGCAGAAAGACAACTTTGCTATTTTTTTCTTTTAATTGAACTCAAGGCTCTTCAAAAAGATTCACATACAGATGAAACATATACATATAAAACCTTGAAGTTTCAAGAGAGCACAGGTGACTTTTGCCTTGAATGTGACTACTTGCCTAATTTCTTTAAATACTGGTCAGTAGATATGTGTTCTGACTGACTCCATTTGGTTCTTTACCATAGGTTTCATAAAAGAGGAAAATCAATTAACATTAAGATACTTGCACATTATTCCAAAGAACAGTTGTCACAAAACTCAGATAAGTTTGAATTGAGGTGTCATTTTTGTATTTAACAGAAACTTTCAATTCTTTCCAGTGCTAGGAAGCCTCAATGGAAACTACTGAGTTGTTCATCACAAAACATCTTTGTGTCAGATAGCACTGCTGCACATCTGATGTTTTGAAAAATCCAGTGTCCTTCCAAAGAATGGATTGAGACCTGAGCTGGTATCAGAGTGCTCTTAGAAAAGACCAATCTAAAATAAAAGAAATGCAAAGGCATTTCCTTTCTGGGACAAGCAGAATCATATTCAAGCCTGAGAGAATCCTGATGAAAAGCAATGATTTTGTCAGAAGAAGTCTTCATTATAATGAGATTTGCCTACAACTAGGTGCACTGGCTTTTGTAATCTTTTATATATTTTTACCCTAGGAACCTCTCTCAGGGTATCATTTCAGAAGGAAAATATGATAGGAGATTCCAAAAGGTGAAAGATAAGTAAATACTGCATATATATGAATAATTTTATCTATAATCATGTCAGTCTCCACAATGCTTGCCATATATTTCAGAAATTGTACTGTGCAGTCATTTGGATCTACATATGTGGTTTTCATTAATTATTGTGAATAGTGGCAAAATGGCTTTCTGGGAGTTGGTAATCATCCTGGAACAGCAACTATGTACTTCAGCTTATTATGAAGAGGAAAGTCACACCAGTGACTGATCAGTTGATCATAGCTCTATGCAACAAGAATTCAACTGTCAATACTCAAGGATGAGTAGCTGAAAAAGAAAAAATCTACTTTAATGAGTATCTTATATTCACCAATTGCTGATGAAGTAATAGCTACAGCACCATTTAAACAGTGAAAACTTTACATGCATTTGTTAGAGTAAGGACTACAAAAGAAGCTATCTTGTTATTCTAGATCTGCAGGCAATTGTAGCTCTTCTTTTTTTGGAGAGCTCACCCACAGAGAAGCAGTGTCCATTCTGCGAACCTGGGCCTCAGCAAGGAGAAAAATAAAACAAACTAGGAAATGTCCTAGTGAATTAAGAATCTACAAATTTTCCAAAGTTACATTTTTTGTTCTTTGTGTGATGAATAGATATGGATGGAAAGAAAGGAAAAATATTTTAGAATATTTCCATTATCAGCATTATTGATATGAAAATAATGCACATTTTAGTTTAATAATCTGTGTTTATGTGAAGGTTAACGTCTCTTCAGCAAGCTGGATAGGGGTTTTCTGGAGGTGCTTCTTTCAGAAAATATATTAAAAGATTATACTTTTTAGCTCTGTAAAAACTTTAATTTCTAATCCTAGGTGATATTAAAATATGCAGCCAAAAGATTCCTGCAGGCACATTGCCAAAATTGATTACCCTAAAACAGCCAGAGGGAACATTATTACTGGTATTACCAGTATTACTGGTTTTTCTTTCTTTTTTTTTTCTTTTTCAGATTAATTGAAAAAGGTTTTGGAATAGCTCAGACAAAGCCAGTGATAGGATTTTGCATGGGGGAGATAGGTCTATGGGCCTAGAGTAACTCTTCCCTTGTGCCTTCCACCCTCTCTGTATGCACAGAAGAAACTGAAATCTAGTTCTCACTGTTTTCATCTGTCCTTTTAATAAAACTCTCAGACTCTATGTAAAGAAATGACAATATATCAAATATGACAGGAAACATATCAATTCAGATACCACAATGTGATCTTCTGGCTCAAAGCAGAGTAAGCCTGCTAACATGCTGAATACAGAAATAAAAATTTTAATCTTCTTGATGCAATCAGATCCCTAAATAATTTTTTTAAAAAAAACCAAACACCTCCTTATGGGGGTTTTAATGTTGTTTTTCAATAAAGATGTATGAACTATCATTTGACAAATGTGCATGGATCAAATCCAAAAACGTTCTCATTATGTTACTGATCCAAATATTTACAATTATAAACAAAACACCTATGTATTTTCATCAAGTCCCTTAAAAATGCTTAGTATACATATCTTCCTGCATAGTCTCACAATAATATACATAACAAAAGCAAAAATAAAAATGGAGAGAAACAGCAGCAATCCAGAACAGTGCTCAACTCATGTCTCATTTTCTGTCTGCGGCATACTACAGCTAAATTATGAAGAAATACTACAAAGAAACTTTGTGTACATTCCTGGAATTGTGTCCTTGAATTTGACCCTCTATGAACATTTTAATAAACACTCAGTGTACACAATGTGTTGTGTAAACTAGAGGATTTGTTTTACTGCTGAGAAGTCAGTGTTCTTCTCCACTTAACCACTGCTGTTAGAAAAAGAAGATAGGGTAATTGGTTTTGTAAAGTAAGTATCAAAGTGTTAACACCCTGCAATTCATAACTGAATAAAACAAATGTTCAGCTGAATACCAGAGAAAGCTTTTAGAAGGTACGAATGAGGAAAAAAAAACAAAAAAACCCAAAAATGTTGCAGGAATCGAATATTTCATTCTTAGTTATAAGAATTTCAGAATAGCATGTGGCTCCCATTTTTAAATTCTGAGATCTAATAAAACAACTTGAAGTTTACCACCCCCCACCCCCCCCACACACAAAAGCAGTAGTTACAAATAATCTGATATCACATATGGTCTGCAGCGAATCTTCAAAGGAAGTAATGAAAGACTATTTGGGAAGTAGGTGTCTTCTATATTTGATGTCTTAGAACAGGGGTCCTCAAACTTTTTAAACAGGGGGCCGGTTCACTGTCCCTCAGACACTGTCAGGGGCCAGGCTATAGTTTGGAAAAAAATGAACTAATTCCTATGCACACAGCACATATTTTATTTGTGGTAGTGCACAAAAAAACAGGAAAAAGAATGCCGTATATGGCCCGCGGGCCGTAGTTTGAGGACCCCTGTCTTAGAATGATCATGGCATTTGTCTTAATTTGATAGTTGTGAAGTAACAAGGTGGTACTTGCCTAAATCTACAGTACATCATGTTTTCTGACTGAACAGCAACTCAATTCACTGACCCTTACCATTGTCTTTCCCGGACACTCACCTGTTGGCATGTAACAATAAACACTGTTATTTAACTTACAAAAAGCTTTCTTTTGGTTCACAAAGAACATTATACCAGCATCCTAGTCAAGACAAAGCTAAATTTTATCATGCTTTCACCTTTGAATTTTAACCTCTACAATAACAGAACTGCACAGGCATAAATAAAAGTAGCTTTGTTTTTGAGGACTGGCACAGGTCTGTTGTCATCGCATGAACTCTATGGTGCAATAGGTATCAGGCCATTCCAGGTGAGTAGGACGGTTCAGTCAATCCTTTTTGCTTTGAAAGGGCAATTCAGTTAAGCACAGTTTGGCTAAACTTGACTACTTTAGATGACGAAGATAAATCCATGAAGTTCCTTTATGATATAAAAATACGGCATCTATCCTCAACTATATGAACGGTGGCTCTTGTTAGCTACATAATAATAAAAATCACAGGCAAGAGCATCACATTAGGAAAAAAAAAGAGTAGTAAGAAATTAATTGCAAATGCTTCAGATTTAGTTACAAGTAGTTCAGCTACTCAGTTAAACTACAGTTAACCTAGCCAAAGCTCCTGAACACAGTCAGAAGGGTAAACCAGATCTCTCTTAGGATCTTTCCTCTGAAGTAATTTAGAGATAAAATTTAAAAAACTTTATTGAATTCTATTACCCAAAAAATAGCAAAATGAAACATGTTCAAGTCATATGAGAAAGCAAAAAGCATCCATAATACATATTTAGATATTCTGGTGGTTGTTATCCAAAGAAAAAGTTATCAACATAAATACAGTAGATCTACACAAGTCCCTTTTAATATACACCATCAACCCTCTCAATCCATCTGTCATCTCTGAGAAAGGCACACTACTATACCAGGATGTATACTGGTATAATATGTATATACAGTATATATATAGTGTGTGTATATATAGTATAGTATATGAAGTGTAGTATAGCATGTATACTGAATGTTACTTAACACAAATAAGGTCACTTTTATTCATTTGATGCCTATTGCAAATAAACTCATTCCATGTCTCATACATATCTCTGTTCTTACAGAAGTGCTGCTACAGGGTCCTCCAAAATTTTCCTGTAGTTCTGCCAGAGAAATCAATGTAAGACAGTGGACAAACGTATGCATTCACTGTAAAGGTTTAAATTACACAGGCTTCCTAAGACTTTTCTCCAGGGATGTTTTGAAAAGAACTTTTCTCTGCTGATACTAAAACTTTTGATGTCTTCTATTACCAGCTTTTTGATAGCATTACCCATGATATTACTTTCTTAGCAAGATGGAATGTAGCCAAGAAGAGATTGGAAAAAAAAAAACCCAAACCCAGCTTTATTTACACTCACAATTAAAAGACCCATTCTTAGCAAGGACATCTATTTTCTTTTTACCTGACAGTGGGGGAATTTTGGAAATGCCTCTGTGGACAAAATGGTGGCAGGCTTTCATTTAAAGTTTATTGATTTGTGAAAGCTTACATAAACTTGTACCTTGCAGAGGTGTGAAAAGTCTAACTGATGTAATGGCTAAAGCTTGACGTTTTCTTCAGATTTTTGCTTGTAAAAGAAGCAGTGCTGACTAAAGGAATGTTCTGAACAGATGTTTGTAACTCAAGTGACATTAGTATTACTACAGTTTAAAATACAGTACATCTTTGAACCTTTTTAAGAAAGTATATTATTCAGGAGCTAGTATTTATAGACAATATTTATGTCTAACTTACAATGAGGGCATTTATAGTACTGTATGTGTCAGTATAGCTCTGTAAGTTCATAGTTCAGTAAGGCATGGATAAGGCTTCTGAACTGAATGAATTCTCTGTTTCCCCCTAATAATTTCTTACTAGTTAAATAAGCTGAACAAACTGTGTGAGTGAATAACAAAAAAGGTAAGACTTTCTCTTTAGAAAAGAAGCTACTACTTGCTGTAAACCAAAGACAATTTTCAGAACCAATTTTCTGGTTTTGATTTTTTGGGTTTGTTTTTTGGTTTTGTTTTTAATTACTGTGGACATTCATACTGATGTGCAAATTCTCCAATATATCATCAAAGGTAAACTTTGGGGACAATTGTAGCAGCTATTTGCACTTCCACTGTCTAAACAAAAGGTGCAGTCCGGGTGCCCCTGAGGCATAGGTCCTTCACTTTGCTAAAAAGTGAACAGAACAGGAAATATAATCTAATCAGTATACAAAAGACATACTGGTTCATAGTTATGCTCCTTTACAACCTTTCTCTGATGTTGCAAGGTGACTTCATCCCAGACTGAGGAAGAATTTAATGTGGATATTCCTAACTTTCAACTTCCGAACTGTTCAAATTTATAAAGCTTATTTAGGTATCTACAAACAGAAGATCACATGTTTATATATTTACCCAAATAAATATAGTATTTTTGAGCATTCAAGTGAAATTAACAAGAGCCACCTTATTGAGCAGGTTAGGAAGCAGTGAGAAATGCTGAGAAGAGACTGTTTTGAACCTTGTCTTTGGATTCCTTTGGAATCCTTTGGATTCCTGATGATAGCTGTCTTGGCTTGAGTTAGAACAGAGCAATTCAGTTCAGTGATTTTACTTTTCAAGTGAGTCTCTTCTAACTGCACTTTCTGAAGCTAACAGAATATTTTCACAGACACTGTCTGCTTCTAGTAGAGATAACGCACAATGTTTAGAGTTACTACCAAGGATTGGTGTGCAGACCAAGGTCACTGCCAACTCCTGTGTACCACATCAGGGGGTGCAGAAAGTGAAAGGCCACACTTGTGGGGAGGAGTGGACAGGACATGCGACCCTAAACTGGCCAACGAGATATTTCACCCCATATACATCATATTCAGTAAAAAAGCTGAGGGATTATGAGCATCAAGGTGTCTTCTCCAATGGCCAGCATCCCAAGAGGACTCCGTCTTTTCAGCCTTTGATCCCAATACTGAATCCAGTTCCTGTCTGCCACTGAGTCCAGTCTGGGACTTGCCCAGTGCCTGCTTCACAGCATCACTGCTGATGGTGACATAATTGCCACTAGGGGGGAGGCCTGGGTTCAATACTGTTTTTTTAATATATCTGTATATATTCCATTCTATTATTGTTTTCATTAAAGCGGTTTCATTTTTCTTCTCTAACCCATGAGTCTATCTCCCTTATTCCCTCTCTCTTCCCCTTTGAGAAGGGAGAGAGTTAACAGAGAGCATCTGTTACAGGTCTAGTGGACAGCCCTGACGCTAAACCATGACAACAGCCAAAAGTCAAACACTTCTAGATTCACAGCCTGGACCTAGGTGCTGTGCTATGTGTAACATGTACATGGTAAAACCAGCCAAACCTGTAAGGAGATGTCTGCGTAAGGATAAGCCTGAGAACTGCTCTGAGGCTGCCTTAGCACAGCGACATACAACTCTGAAAAGAAGAAATGCGTTCTTACCTTACAAAGTGGTAGTGCACATAAACCCAAATTCATCCCTATACAACCTCAGGAGCTTAAGCAGGAGTCTGGCCACTCTAGGCTTGCTCTGTGAACAAACACCAGCTGTCAGTTACTTCTAAAAGGCAAATCAGATCTTCAGCAAGCTGACTGACTCTTCGAGAGAGCTCATCTCCACTTAATGGGATATTAAGAAAGTAAATTCCATACTTCTTCTTTAATGTCTGAAGTTCTGTAGGTAAGTCCTTCAAGTGTCTAAAAACTTTCCTAACAAATGCTTTGGTGCAGGTATCACAAGTCACTTCCTTAGATATAGGCAGAGTTTAAGTACACAAGACTTCTTTGGCTTCTGCCAGCTCCTATGTTACCCCCACCCTAAAATTTATGTTCCCTAATCTAATACTGTCTGGCAGATCTAAGTAAGATCTACACAGAAAATGATGCAGAATAAGCCAGTCTCAAAACTGATCACTGGGAATCAAAACCACTCCAAATACAGAGAAGACCAAGTGAAAGAAAAACCCAGCCATATCGCTTTATTACTCAGAAAAGAGAGCAGTGGAAAATTTTTTTTTGTTCTGTGTGTGTCTTCAGTTTAGAGGGGCACAGCTCTTGGTCCTAATGAGCTTACTTCTGTAGGAACTTCCTTCTCAGTATTTGCAATGTAATAGTGAACCTAGATTTCATAAATTTTTTATAGAATTCTGTTAAAATAAGTAGCACTGTTTTGCTCAGAAGTCTCAAGTACCTTTCCATTCTGTTTCACTTCTGGTAAAGTTCTTATAGAGGAGTAACAGGGATGTACTGCCAGTATCGCCTCATTCCAGCAATGTAGTGGGAGCCTGTGGGAGCAGAGCTGATGACAGGGAGCTGGAGGCCACCCAGGGCAGCCTTCTGCCTCTAAGCCAGAGAAGGGGCTCTAGGAAGGTAGGAGATACTATCAGTGCTTAAAAATATCTAAAAGGTGGTTGTCAAGAGGATGGGGACAGTTTCTTTTCAGTGGCGCCCAACAACATGACAAGAGGCAACGGGCACAAACTAGAACACAGGAAGTTCCATCTGAACATGGGGAAAACTTATTTACTATGAGGGTGACAGAGCACTGGAACAGGCTACCCGAAGTCTCCTTTCAAACACTCCACTGTTGTGGAGTCCCCTTTGGAGATATTCAAAACCCACCTGAATACAATCCTGTGTGGCCTGCACTAGGTGTACCTGCTTTAGCAGAGTGGTTGGACTAGATGATCTCCAGAGGTCCCTTCCAACTCCTACCATTCTGTGATTCTGTGATCAGTATGGACAGTCCATAATAATAGATTCCAGGAAGTCCATAATAATAAAATTTGAGCTGTCACTATCCCAAAACACTCTAAGGGCAATGTAGGGTAAGCCCTTGTGTATACCCCTGCAGCCATGACTGGAAGCTGTACAGTTGAGGATATATCAGCACACTTTTGCAAGACAGAAGTAGAACTTGGAAGCCAAGAAAATTAATTACAGCTTCATTAAGCTTTTTTTAAAGAGTATATATGACATTTCCCAAACCTTCAGTACCTAATCCAAGGTCCACTGAACTCAATGTAGACACTGAAATTTATTTTCCAAGGCTTATCAGAGACCAGGCTACATCTGTTCTTAACTGTTTGTTTCAATGAATAGCTATCCATAGATTCATAAAAGGTACAAATTGCACCTTGTGTCCTAACAGAAGCTAAAAAACTGGCTAAGAAATGAAACTTTGTCATTCTTTCATGTATATAATTAAGTATCTAAATACACAATGAGATCTGCAGCGCATCAATCCAACAACTGCTTCTTCCACTTCTCCCAAATTAATTTGCCCATCCCTAATATCTCAAATTTATAAAACTCCAAATGCATACCAGAAAGAGTAAACTTGTTTCTCTAATAAATATTTCCTATAAACCAGTGGGATCAGCATATGTCAAATAATACCAAATCCAAAAGCATTTGTGATTAACTATTTGAGGTATTTAGAAAAACATTTTCTCTTTTTCAGACAGATCACTCATCACTAATGTATTTCCAGACATAGAAAGATAGAATGTGCAACTATGTAAATATGTCTACAATCAGAGTAGCTACAAAATAAGAGTTAAATATTCACATAGGTGGAAAAGGTAATGCCTCTTCCTTCAATATACTGCAATACTATATGGCTGATATTAAACTGACATCTAGCTATTCCCCCACAAACCACAATGTTCTATTATAGGTTCACCCAGAACCCTTGCTGTGTATAATTTGGGGTTACTGAGATGTCATACTGCAGAGTTTTTACTACTTTAACTGAACTTTTTCTTCCCAGGCAGCGTCAGAGCATATAAATAAGAGCAACCATCATTGCTCTTTCCAGTAAGTAACTTTATGTTCTCATGTTTCTTCTATATATCTAGGCCATATTAAGAACTTGAATAACATAAGGGGCAAGAAAGTGAGTTTATACCATAACAGCCTACAAAGACTCAAATCAGAAAAGAAACAACAAAAACAAAATTATGAATGATAGTGTTGGGATAGAAGGCTGCAGAACAGATTTTACCTGAAAAATTACTCCTTGCTCTAAGCTCTGATCTGATGTGTAAATAAGTTTAAAGGAGAATAAAGTGATGTAAATTACACCATCTCTCACTCTCTCAGCGCATAAATTATGCCAGCCTACCCTCTAACAACCTAACAACCAGTATGGAATCATTATCTACACCCTCTTCTTCTGGTTCCTTGCCTATCATATTTATTTTGAAACTCTGTAAATACAGTGAGAAAAAAATGACATGGAAGCAAAATTATGCATAATTCTAGCCTAACCTTACCCTTTCTCTTGAAACTCAGCTTAATTATTTTCTTTCTTTGAAATTACACAGAGTAAAACTTAAGTTAGAAGTGTTAACAAATGTAAAGCTTGCATAATTCTCGCAGTTCCCAGTCAGTTTGCAAAGAGATAGTGCTTTGCAGTTTCAAAGTCAGGAAAATATTTCATTGCCCACAAAAAATATGAGAAATATTATAAAGAAAACTTAATACCATGAAATACCTCTAAGTAAAACCTAAGTCAATAACTCTTTACTTCCTTTCCCATAAACTCTTTCACTCTGTTAATCATCCAAAAAATATAAATACTAACTTTCAATGCAACATTAACAGCTCTGCACTTCAGTGTGTGCACACAAACATTCCTCCTTATCATTTTCTTTCATGGGCTATTTAGCAGATGTCTATACTACAAGCATTTTGCCAGTATAGACAAGTAGAACTTTATCCCACACCCGCCAAAGCTTTTTTGAGAGCCACATGTTATGACCCACCCTAAGTTTTCCCTACTTCTCAGTGAAACTCCCTGTGTTGACAAAACAGCTTTTTATCTACATAGCTAAGTTAATTTGTGATTGTAATTGTTCATAACCCCCAGCAAATAAACTTGAAGACTGTATTACAGGCAAGTTTCAGCTTTTTTTAGATAGCTGTAAGATTTGTTTTGTGTCCCTGTGGCTCTTCAGAAGTAGAAAAGAATGGCAGTCTCCCACTTCTCATCTCCCCACACTCTCACTCCCCAAGCCAGCAAAATCTTGTCAGCAGTCAATCTAGAGCCTGGTAACTAGCAGCTGGTTAATAAGTGACTGGTCCTTAGCTGCTGCTCAAACAGTAATTTGTAGCATGTAGCAAAAGTTATTCAGATATCAGCACATAAAACAGCAGTTACTCTTATCTTACAAAGCTCTAACTTCAGAGACCATTACCCTTCCCCTGTAAACCCAGTGAAGACAGTGAAGAATTAATAAACCTTCACCTCAGTGACTTGTGCTGCTGCTGCTTTTCTGATAGCAAAGGCATAGCTCCAGCTCAGACCTAATAACTAATTTAGGTTTTGCAGCCTCTATAGCCTTAAGACTTAAAGAGTGCTCCTTTCCTGGCTTGTCTCCTTTAAGTCCATAAAATATACAAGTGCAGAGCAAGCATTAGATAATAAGGGACTGCCCTCACAAATAAACCTGAAATTGCAACTACCCATATCTAATTGGCACACAGTGGATTCTAGCCCCCTCCCCTAACACCTCATTTGATTATGCTTTTATCACAACCAAAGTTCACAGGACTATTTTCAACTCCTAAGAGAACAGTTGGAATAGTTGCAAAAGCTGCCTTTGCTCTGAGGGCAGTTCTAGAAGAGTGGAAAAAAAGTTTTGTTCCGTGGTGAAACCAAAGCATTACTTCAGTTTGGACTGTTTATAACAGGCAAATAACTGTTATGAGTTTACAAGAGAAAGCTATAGGGATTTTTTTGTTATTATTTCTTTTTTTAATCTAGAATGCAAAATATTTCATTAGAAAGTGTTAAAATTAAGTATTTTAAATTTTCCAGATTCCTCTAAATACATAATGTAGCGAAGCTGACTTACGTTCACAACATGTTTCAGAGTCGCTGATAGCATTTTCTGAAAAAAAATAAAAATAAAAAAAAGGTCAATGCTTTGGCCAAAAAATATTTCACTTCAGTGTATTTAGAACCTTTTTCAACTCTGATGAGCTCAGGTATCAGATGATACATGTGTGGAAAACACCTTTTCCATGATGTAAGCCTCATACACAGGCTCAAAAATTTTCTCTTATGAATCTTATAAGTGGTATCTTTAATGCTTGATGCTCCTGTGACCTTCTACCTGAACCACTAGATTAGAAGTTCTGATTCTTTGCAAAAGAACAGGGTATTCCAGCTAAGATTCATCCTAGTGAATACTACCTTTTCTTGGCTGGTTTCTAACAGCCTGATCAGTCTTGCTATGATTTATCTAGCCAGGACAAACATAGGACTCATTATAGTAATATTACTATTTTTTTTAAAAAGACTATTTTTTACTATTTTGCTCAGTCATAAGTGGGGGGAAGAGGTAGTTAAAAATATATGTTTATCAGATTGAGTCTTGCTGGCACCACAGAGAATTTATGAGGCGTGTTAACATCCCGATGGCAGTGGAGATGAGGCAGACACTTTGGCACTCAGGGAATTAAACAGCTTTCCTGAAAATTTAATTTTAATATGTAGAACACTTGCAGTTATCAAGACTGGGTGCTTCAGGATCATATTTCTGAATATAGAGTGCCTAAATTCAGTAATATCCTCTTCAGACATATAATACTTCATCTACATTAGGCCTGAGATGATCTGTACTGAAAGAAACTTGAAGCTTCATGTGCTCACAAAGCCCAAAGCCCACACTGGCCAGTACCAGCCACAGACACCCACTGGTGCAACTCATCTTTGTGGCTGCCATGAAAGCTTTCCTCAGAAAAACTGAGAGTGTCTCACTGTCCTGATATTAGCATCTATGCAAAACTTTTATATTATCGATATAAGAAAGTTTGAAAGACTCCTTCACAACACAGAAAAACAAGTACATTTTGCCTTGGTATGCTCACTACTTCAGTCTGAACCCAGGTCACGGAACAACCTTGAGACCAGTGGATTTTACAGTGAGATATTAATTAAAATAAGGAAAAAACAAAAAATCCAAGCCCCTTGTGCATTAATGAAAATTACCTATACTTCCTTATCTCTTCAAGCAGTTTTCTTAGATCCTAAAACATGAGTACAATTAACTTTTTACTTTTTTCTTTTTTTTAATCATTCATTTTAGTGATACTCCACAAGTATTGGAAAACAGGCAGAAAAATACATAGAGCAAACACAAGAACAAATAGAAAATAATTTTGATGATATGCAATTTTTACATTCTTTATTCCATAAACTCTTTCCTGGGATGAGAAGATGATCCTGCTTGGTTAACCATGTCTGAAGTAGGTTAGCTGTTTGGCTATACAGAAGCATTACAGGATTAGAATTAGGATTAGCATACAATTGTTCAAAAGCCATTAAATCCTTTCCATAACTGTGCTTTAGAAAAGACCTGTATGTCCTGTTATTGTCTGTCTTCTTTTGTGCTTTTTCTAAAGTAATATTTGGAATTCAGGAAGCAGTCATATTAAGAAGCTTGCTTTTTTGCATTGTTTTTCCATAACAGGAGCACCACCTTGATCAACAAATAACAAAGCTCTTCAGAAAGAAGGAATAAGTGATCTTCTAGAGAATGAACAAACAATTCAATGTGAATAAACATCTAGGAAGAAAGGAAACAGAAGATCTTGGTTCCTTAGTCATCTTTGGCATTACCTACACTCATGCCATGAGTGCCATGGAAGCAAAGTAAAATTGTAATATCCATTAATGGTACTACAAAATGCCTCTAATATTTTCCACCCTCTCAAAAACCTACTATTCTACCTACAAACATATAGCACAAAAATAATGCGTTAGCTTCTCTCCCTTATCAACAATGCAGTTGGTTGCTATATTCAGACAGTTTTGTCTGAAAGTGCTAAATATTCTCCTCAGAGTCCTCCACACCTCAACTGTATTCTGTCTGATTCCCTAAAACTTCATTTCATTTCTTTTTGCATGAACTTCGGTTTTCCTCTAGATCAAAAGAGAAATGGTGATAGCATGCAGCTCAAAATGTAACAGGGGTTACTTGGGAAACCTTTCTCTATTTGAAAAACCAAGAGAAAACGAGTCACAAGAAGACATCTTCTCCTTAGATTTTATAATCCATTTTTTCCCTTGCCTGGACCAGAGTGATCAAGGTACATAAGAAAGCACAACCTAAAAGCAGTTTTAGTTCTGGTGACTATATTAGTGTAATAGACTCCTCTTCCAACTCTCAGTTTCCCCCTGCCCCCAGTTTCCATTGCAAAGACTTTGATGGCAAAGACCGTCCGCTCTGATGCAACTGGTGATGTTGAGAGGAGGACGCGGAAATTTCTTTGTTCTTCTGATGAATTCCTATATCTAATCTATATCTATGAATTCCGATATCTAATTCCTTTATCTAAGAATACGTCTAAGAATACAATGTTGTCATTTGCAGATGACTCCCTGTTCTCCTTCCAAATCTATTTTTTTCATATTATTGTGCTATTCCGTGACTAGCAAAGACTTGAACAACAGAAGCAGGATGTAGCTGGCTCAGGTGTTACCCCTATAGGCAAAGTGCCAGGTGTTTACAAAGGGCTGTGTCCCAGGCTCTGATACATAAGTTATTCCAGGTCTTTCATCTGAAACGTGCAGTGAGAGCACTTGGTCGTTGGATTTTGCTTTCTACATTTCTAATGAAGTGCTGATTTATTATGCTTAGTTCATTGACCGTCATAGTTCAAAATCTACCTCTGTGTACTAGCTTTCAGTATATGAAAAAGGAATCATTGGGTTCACTTAGAAAACAAAACTCAAGTATATTGATTTAATCTTGCACACTCACGGTGACAGATGTACGTAAGAAAAGTAAATTTAGTATTAATTCAAAGAAATACATTCTTCTAAGAAAAGATCGTATTGAGACTCAATAAATTTGTAATTTTATTGAGCCATATCAAAAGCTTAGTGTTTCGATATTCTGCATAAGTACAGTCTTTCACACAGTGTGGCACGTATACTCCTGCACATGTCATTCTAGCCAAGAATTGTATTAGTCTTCCAAATGTGAAATAACCTGGATCAGTTTAACTATTTGAATGTGTTTTATTACAAATGATCTAACAGAAGAAGAAAATGGTATGTGCACATCTTTTTCATTAATTTACTAGGACTGCTTTATGTGTTTAGTGATGCAACTATATAGTAATGTATTTTGTCAATAGTCAAAAATGGATACTATCACAACTATACAATATCCTAGGTCAAGTTTTTAGCAGTTTGACAAAAATCAAATTCTAGATATCATCTGTTTCATCAGTCATTATGATTGATCTTCGTATGAAAATAATCAGATAATAAGTATTACTTTCTTCTTTTAACAAAAGGGAAAAAGACCTTAATCACATCACTGACAGCATCTTCCACAGTGTCTGTAGAACCACTTCTCTTCAGATAGGCTAAAGAAGTCCATCTAGGCACAGCACACTGTACTTACATAGAAGCAGATCACTTCCATCCTATATGAGATAACTGATCTATTTACCTGTATTACTTTCAAGTATACACACACACAGAGTATAGCACAGCTGGTCCTAAACTTTTTGAAGACTTTCTTCAGTGAGGAAAATAAATAAGCAAAATGCTGCACTCAGTTCACTCTCCACCTGACAGTCCCTCATTCTTCAAGGTGAACACCGCCATCTCATTTCTCCTTGCTCCTACTCTGGCCACCTTCTTTGCCACTCAAGACATCGAGATGTTCTGGCTGACCTAGTTCTGCACTGGACCTTACCTCTCTAGCCTCCCCTCTGGTTTTCACTCAGGCAGTACTTATTTGTTTAATCATGCCTTACCAAGGCATGTATCTCTCTTTGAGAACTATTGATATTCTGTGCTATTCTACAGTGGTAGAATGTCACTCACACATTGACATTGTCTAGCAATGTAGACTTTTATGAGTGCCTTTTAATTCTGGAGTTAAATAAGTTGTTCCATGATATGCAGCTAGTACATGGAAGAGCCATAATTAGAAAGCAGGTAGCATAATTTCTGACCAACTGTTGCATGTTTTTACCACACAACCCAGAACTCCTCTTTCCATTAAATAATAGCTCTAGTACACAAGCTGTGTGTGATGTCTCATATCCCCTAGACATATGGCAGGGACAATAGTGTCTTAACAACCACTGCATATAGCACAGATAAAATAGACTTAAAACTGGGAAAAATAATCTACCATATTTGTATTGATCTGAAAAAATCAGAGTATTATCTTTTTGAAAGGTTAATCCTACCTGGGCACTTCCTAAATTTCTAGAGAACGTGGAATCCATAAAATGTGGATGATTCAAGTCACATCAATGCTGCACAATCTGATCTCAAATCCAGATATAAATGCCTTCCCAGAGATTATTAAAACTATATTTTGACTGAAAGATGGGATTAACCAAAATTCTAGAGAGTAAAAAGTTTTCTGACAAAGGTATTTCTTCTTCCTAGGAATTTTGATATTTTTTTCTATATAGCTCAATGCATCACTATTGTTATATCATTTTATCAAACCAATGCTCAACTTCACACACTTACTAGATCCAGGGTACTTATTCATTTTACTATGATATTGTATCCTTTTATTAAATAGGAAGATTTCCAACTAATATATAAGCACATCTAGTTTGTTAGTTTCCCAAGTGTCTGGAAGTTTATATTCAGCCTAAGCTTCACATCTGAAGTTTGAACCTGTCAAGGTCCCTCTGGATGGCATCCCTTCCCTCCACCATGTCAACTGCACCACAAAGCTTGGTGTCATCTGCACCATATTCTATTCTACTCTATTCTATTCTACCCTACTCTAGCCATGTTTGGTATTTCCTTTTCTGAATGCTAATATTCATCTATTTACTACATCTTTCTACCAAACTCCTGTCTTTTCCCTCCAAGTTGCAGGTAGATACAGAACAAAGCAAGGTACATGAAGAACTTGTAGGGGATTAGACAGCAGAACATGCTGGAACTAAAAATGGATATGCTCAGCTAGCAACTTTTTCTAACAGTGCTTGAGTTTGGGCAAAGTTATCACATCTCTAACTGACAGCAACACAATCACAAACTCTGGCTCCAGCCAAATATTCCTAAATCCCTACTTCCTAATGACTTAACCTGGTTTGCTTAATGTATGCAAAGGATAAGATGTAGACATAAATTGACAAGAGACAAATATAACATGCAACCTGAGATTTTTGGGAAGGAGGAAATTTCTCCCAGGATAAAAGGTTTTCTTCATCCTGTTAGCTTGGCAATTCGCACAAGTTTTCAAGATACAGATGTTAAATGCAACAACTATGGTATTTCTTAAGTTACAAGGTTAATGTCAGCTTCTTCAGCAGAAGTTTTGTTGAAGCAAAGACTGCAAGGCTGAACCCTAAATACATAAGGATTATTAAACACTAACCTGGACCTCTCCCAGGAGGGAACTGTCCTCACAACAAATAACCTTCTTCCCCAGTTACTTGTAAGAGTTGTAGTTCAGACATCAGCTGGGGTTGATGCATCTCATTTAATAAGGACTATTGAATATGAATAGAGAACAGTGGCAATCTGAGATGCTTGGAAGCTGACTCTGAAGCTTGTAATCTGTCAGAACTCTCTCAGAAAGAAGTTCTGTCCATATGGTAGGTCTGAGTGCTCTGCTTTTTTAAAATTAAATTAGAAAGGAGACCCAAATATGTATGATGCTTTACTTTTTAATAATCTGCTCCTTAAGGTAAAGTTAAAGATTTGTTAATGTTGAAGAATGAAGTTCCTGTTAAAATAATCTTTTCTACCTTAAGATTGCAGTACTAAACTGTTTCCTGGAGAGTCTCTTTGAGCACAGGCCCTTTAAAAAAACACTCTAGACACTCAGCAAAAGGCATATTTGCATTCTACATTGCAAAACTGGTATCATACTGTAATAGTCATTCTCGTGATGAGACTTGATGGCTAACCTGCCAGAGAATGGTTGATTTTTTTTGGCTTTCTTCCTCCATTTTTCACCCGCCCTCCTCTGTTCTTTATAATATATTTAAAAAGGGAAAAAAAAAAAATAAAATCACACATTCTTGACAAGCAGGAACTGGGGTCAGAACCAACCCCCATCTCCTTCCCAGCTTTCATCTTCCTGGAGCAACATGGCTTGTTTCATCTCATACCTAGGAAACAAGCCAAATTGAACATGCCCTTGGTAAGATCTGCCTTTCATCTTAAGAGCCTGTCTTTCCTGAAGGACAGACTCCTCCTTCCCTTCTCCTTAACTCAAAATTACTTTTTATGAAGTTCTTAAAGAAAATGGGAAAATTTTAAGACTCCATTAAATATCCTTTTTTTTCGGTAAAAGGACATAAAAATTTAGCCTCTGGAGGACTAAAAGGTGTGTGTGTGGGGAAATATCTTTTCTTCGTCTGGAACAGGAAGAGTTAGTAACAGCATTGCTAATACGAAATGGGCAATTTCATGAGAAGTGTTCCAGTGCTACAAACTGAAGCACACTAAGCCTCAAAAAGGCCAAGTGATTCATAAAGAAATCAAAATGAAAACTCCAATTTAGCTTGGCAAGTCAGAGAGGTGTGGGTGGGGTCTTTTGGTTTGGGTTTCTTTTCAGGTTGAAAGCATTTTGCTGCCCTCATAAAAGTGCAAAAGAAAACAAATAAGTAGAACCTTGTGCATACGCTGTGTATATAGCAGTTGTCGGTTACCTATTGCACTAACTGCATTATTTCAGAAGTGCAGTAAATCTGAGGCTCTCCCCACCCTACCAAGAATCTCAGCACTGTTTACAGAGAAGCTAAACAATATGTAGAAAAGAGAGCACTATTTAAACTTCACTGTACACTAACAACAGTGTGAAAACCACCTTGTTGACACTAGGCAAAAAGGAGCTTTCTAAATGAAGACATGAGCGATATATTCTTGTGACAGCAGGGTAGAGCTTCCTGCCTAATAATTTATTAGTTATTTTCAAAATTAGTGTAAATTAGGTCTGAGGATTTTGACTGCTGTAAACACACCTTCACATACATGTGTGCAAAACATTCAGGGAAAAGAAAGTTATCTTCCATATGTTACAAATATTCATACTTTTTCCTGGAGAGATACTTCTATCGCATCCTATGTGCTACCTTTTACACCAGAGGATAATAGACAGGTTTCCAGGTATGTGGGTTTCACAGCAGCCACAAAGAGTGACACAGAGAATTCTCATGTGCAGTGTGGCCCTGGAGTTTTAGTCAGGAAGGAAACTGACGTTGAAGTACTGGTTTAAGGTTAGAGACAAATAAGTTTATATACACCCAGAGTTGTCAGATGCTTCCAATTCTAGTAACTGGTCTAACAAATGACGTCTTCTGATGAGGCAGAGTTGCAAGAAAGAAATTATGCTCACTTAACATCATTTTAAATGTGTCAACAGTAGTAATAAATACCTCTTAAAGCATGATCTATTAAATATGGTACTGACAAGAAACTTCACAGGGAACATCCCCACATATAGACTGGCTAAGGGATGACATAAGAAAATTGAAATATGACACTGCAGAACTTCCATACACCTGTAGACTATTAGACTAAAGGTCTAGATACTGCAAGAAGAACTATTATAGCTGTTATGCCTATGTATAAGAATTTACAGTCCTCTACTTACCACTTTAAGATCTGAAATACTAATATTAATCAGACAAAACTGAGTGGAAAAAAAGTATGTCAAAGTCACTTCTACTAAAATATGCAATAGTTTATGAAGAAAAGTAACTAAATCTCTGTCCAGAGACATTTAAAAGTAGACTGGAAAAAACAAACAAACCACCTTTAAATATTCTGCATACAAAAATCTTATTCTAGCAGGAAAATGCTCATAGATTCTTTGATTCCAGTACAATTAGGTTAACAATGAAAAATAAAATGTCTTTAGTAATACATGTGGAGGGAGGAAAATCACACCATTCATTAAAATTTGTCATCTGCATTACAGCTCAAATTAGCAAACCTATCCTTATTTAGGAAAGCATTTACATTTGCATTTAAATTTAAACATGTTCTGAGACAGAAGAATATCTAACTGCAGTTTTGCTTAGTTTCCTGCATTCAGATGCAATTCTAGCATATTACTGCCCAAAGGCCATGGTGCACTGTTTCAAAAGTGAGCAAAATTGATGAGTGAGCTAGTTTTGCTCATGTAACTAGCACCAAAAGGTAACTAGAGCATCAGTGTTGATGGGGTGATGAATCAAATTCATCCCTGTACTCGATGTTCATAAACTCATTAACCATTCATGGTTAATGAAGTGAGAGTCAGGTGATATATTATGTTGCAGTGGCACTTTCTAGTGCCACCAGAATTTAAATCCAGACCTGTTTAGATTGCTTGAGGGGTTTTGCCAAACCAAGTGACGGTCTTTAGCCATTTTCCCTAGGTTATGTTTCTGTATGAGATAAGCCAGTGTTAGAAGTACCCCAAAGAGTAAAAATGAGATCTTCCCATTACTTCTAGCACTATTGATTCAGGTAAATATTGTTACCTATGTGATACCTCTTCCTTAAAGAAAATCATTTTGGTTTCCAAGACTTCAATAAACACTGAAGCTTCTAATCAGAATTAAAATGCACACACATACTGACAACAACCATGCCCTCACATGTGCACAAAACCCAGTTTTTGCTTCTAAGATCATCCAAGCACCTGTTATCACAGACATTGTTGAGATACTTCGAGGGGTTTGACAAACATCATTTATTGAACACTGAAAGTACACACACAAAACAAAAAATCTCTAAATCTCTCTTCAGCACTGTCTTCACACTATTTTGCACAGTGTAATAATAATTGGAGGTACCTGACACCACAAAATTGTTATTCAAAATGATCCCCAATCTATAGCAACAATTCAAGATGGAATTGAGGAAACAAATGCAGCTCTTCCACAGCCGTAAGAATATGGGAAGCATTTACACTATGCATTTATTTTCCACTATTCTTTCAATTTCTTCTATTACAAGCTGAACTGTCAACCTATTTCTTGAGCTTTCTTATTTTCCCAAAAGCCTTTTTTTTCCTCTTGTTCCTTTCCACCTGTACCTGCTCAAATTCATCAGTCACATCGGGGCTCTGTAATGAACTCCCTGAGAAACAAGAAAGTGGCATCATTTTCACAGAGGGTGGAGGTGGGCTTAACACTAATCTCCTCAAGAAAGAAATCAGCACAAAGGAACAGGCTGCCAGAGGAAAAGAGAATGAGGGAGGCAGAAGAGCACCAGGGATGAAGATATTGTCCTCATTCTGTTTTGATGTTACTTATAGCAGTCTGGATTTTTAATATCAGTTTGTTCTTTGTAGTTGTGCAGAACTACCCTCTGAAGTCCTGTCTAACAGGAATTTCTGAAGGAAATGCTATCTCTATTACCTCTAAAAATGTGGTTTGGAAAATTTATTGCTGGTTTTGACACCTATTCAACATTAACGATTTGGTAAATAGTGTGTTCAGGAGATTGCAAGGGTACTACTTGAGTAACACTGAAATGACAACTCATTTGAATTAAAAATACAAGGAAACTACTGTAAAGACTGTAGAAAACATTATTTCCTGCAGTCATGTAAAAAACAGATTTAATACCTGTATAATTAATATGTAAGGAAAGAACCAACTGAGTCTTCAGAGAACAGCTCAGCCTGCTTTGTGGGCAAAGGATGCACCTAGATGCAATGTAAATGTAAGAGAAAGGTCTTATCCAATTCCTTTAATTTAAGCCTTTTCATGAAAATTCCAAGTGTAAATAAGAGCCAGGAACACAATTTCTAGTTCAGATACAATGTGTAAGTAAAAGTGGGTGGTCCTCAAGAGGCCCAAATATTTGAAGTATACAGATGCCCAAAGCTATCAGTTCCCCCTCATTCCCAAGCTAATAAAGAATATTGAATCTGATAACCTGAATTGTGAACCTTAAAAAACCTCTCCTTCAGAACTTCTGACTCTATTAAAATCAGAAATGCCTGTCTTGATCTTGCTTGCTTCTTAAGCAATATACAGTGTGTACAAATGAAACTACTGCTTTTAAAATAAAAACAGTGTAATTTTTTTCCAAAACATATTTTATTGAAATTCTGGAAAAAGGCCCAGTCATATCACTAGTTTGAACTGTTTCTCTTTATTCCAACACCAGGACTTCAAGTTTTATAGTAATGGACAACACTTCAAAACCAAAAAAGCCTGCAAAATGTATTTTTCTGTTTTTTCCAGCTTCTAGTAAAACTATTAAAACTATCTCAAACACCTAATTCTTGCACAATAACACTAACATATAATCAATTATTTTAGATGAACAACAGAAATGGGGACTGCAGTATAAGAAGTTAAGTAACAGTGATTTGCTATTGTTTATTTATCCCTACATGATCCAGTTTCTATAGACAATGTGTTCTTCTAAACTTACTAGATAATTTCACTGTATTAAGGAAATGTTCAGCATTTAAAACTCAGTGTTATTGTTTAGTTCTAATTCAAGCATAGCACAGTCTTCATTGATGGATCACTAACATTTACTGTTGTTCAATTAACCTACCTATGATACAGGGTAACTTTCA
>VZZY01013708.1:0-85414 GCA_013400335.1 Eurystomus gularis
AGGTAGATGTGGTGCTTCGAGACTCAGTCTAGGGGTTAGGGACATATTTGAAGAAGGTTGGACTAGATGATCCTAGAGGTCTTTTCCAACCTGAACAATTCTATGATTCTATGAAACTCTGACCTTGAAGCACTTTTTGGGAAGCCTCCACTGCATGGTTCACAGTGAAAGAATAAGTTTCCTGCCAAGTTGCTTTGGTTTCCAGGTGTAGTTGAATGGTGGATGCTGGGTTGTGCCAAAGAGTTGCACATGGCATATGGGGTGTCAGTGCAGAGATCTCAGCCCCGTAGAGCTGCTCTCATGGCTCTGGCTGTGGGGCTTGGCCATGCCCAGGATGTGGTTTGGAGACTCTGCAGTGCTGCATCTTCTGGGGGCTGGCAGATCTGGGGCTACAGAGACTGGCTAAGCTGGAGCTCGGAAAAGTGAGGCAGTAGGTGTTGCAGTTCTACAGCTCTTGAATCTACTGCAGAAAATTTGGGGAAGCTGAGGATGCAGGTATGGCACAGTTGGGCTCTGCAATGGAGCAGCATGTAGGCTGTGGCTGTGAGAGCCAGGCAAGCCAGGATGCGACAATGAGGGGCTGTGGAGGCAGGAATTACATGGGACTGTGGTATCAGCTATGCTGGAAGCATGAAGGGGATTCTCAGAAAACGAGAAATTTCTGAACATGTCTTCTGATGGCAGGAATTTTGGCCATGACCCAGAGAAGCCATGATGATGAAAATAGATAGGCACAAGATCGTGATTCTGTTCTGAGGGCCATCAACTCAGTTTGGGCACCCACACCTCTTAGGGTAAGAGCTACATGGCCTGTAGAGTTGTCCAGACTCAGAAAAAAGAACAGATGGAGTGAGAAAAGGTTTGGAAGGTGGATTTGGAGGAGGAGATGGGGATGAATTCTACTTTGCTCCTGGGGGAGCATAACAATGAAAGGGCTCCAACTGCCCCATTCTCCCGTTCAAAAGTGAGAAGAAAGAACTGATATTCTTGTCAGATCTATACAATTTTATGATGTTGGTTTTGCCTCCTTGTCTTGGGCAAGGTTGAGGAATGCCAGCTGCTTTTACAATCTCTGCACCTTATTCCAGGACAACTTCCTTGCCCTTGGGGACTTTACCCAAAGAAGAGCTTTTGGCACAGGGCACAAATGGGCTTCTTGTGCAGCTTCTGTGCCGTTTGTTGTGACTTCTGGCCACCACAACCTCAACAGCACTTCTCATCCTGCTCCAGAGGAAGCTGAGCTGGAAGGCAAGACTCAGAAGCAGGCAGGCAGGCCTGCCATACACACAATGCCATTCACCCAAGCTGTGAGATCCTCTTGAGAAAAGCTGCTTTGCACAAATGAAGTATGTTAGAGAATGTGTAAGGGGATAATGCAGGTGTGTGTGGGCTGAAATGCAAAGCCAGGGGCTGGTGTGATAGATTTATGACAAGACTAGAGGAGAAGCTGAGGAGATCTACCTATTATAGTTTTTAAAATGGTCCTGTCAGAAGACTGTCATGAGTGCTCTACTGTGCAAATTTATGACATGCGGTGGGAGTGATCATACCTTCTGTACGAGCTGGTTAGAAAAAAGCCTCATTTTTTTTCCACGAATAATGTTCACAAAAGTGCAATAGGAGTTGTTGTTTTCTTTCAAGAAAGTTGGCTGCCCATTGAGGGGAAAAAAGCTCCTACATTAAGAGTAACTGAAAACTGACTTTTTTTTTCTTGGTTGAAAATGGGAATTCCAATGGGTTTTTTCAAAATTGTTTTCACTTCCAGATTTTAATTTTAGAGCAAGCAGATTTTTTTTTTTTCAGAAATACATCTAAGATCTTGAAAACCCTTTTTTTTTTTTCTGCTTGAAAATATTTTTCACTGAGATACATCTACTTCTCTTCTTAACTGTTATTGCCACCTACCCACAGAAGTAGGTCCTATATGCTGCCAGATAATCTCAATAGTGTATGATTTAGCCACAAGAAGTAAATATTTCAGGGTGCTGCATGTAAACAATTCCTCTTTTTTTTGGCATAATGTGGATTTGAAGCTTTCTGGCAGGTACTTCAAGAGTATGGCCAGAGACCATTCTGCTGGTAAGTGTCTTCCATGCCATCAGTGGGTAACCATGGCTAAAGCTGTTGGCCTGTGAGGACAACCTAAGGGGCATGGGGTTTTTTTAGTCTGGAAGAGAGATGTTTTGGAGAAACCTAATTGCAGCCTGCTAGAATATTCCAGAGCAGACAGATCTAAGTGTTTTTTGGAGGTGTCTGGCAGCAAGAAGAGAGACAGTGGTCATAAAATGTTCCTGGGAAGTTCAAACATGATGCAGAGAAAAGGTTTCCACCATAAGCACAGTAAAGCACTGGAGCAGGTTGCCCATAGAGTTTGTGCAGTCTGCTGGGCTGGCCTGTGTGCAAGTGAGAGTCATTTCCAACGAAAAGGTTATTTACTGAGAAGAAGCTGAGCTGCATGCTCTGCATCAATGAGCATTAGCAGAGAAGCATCAAAGGCAATAGTGAGAGTGCCACACAAGCACCAGTAGTTTTGCAGTTGGGCATTTCCCTGTAGCATTATGTCCCACCAGGAAGGAAAAAAGAGTTGTACATATGCCAGTAAGATAAATACCTCTACAACTGAAAAAAAAAGGATTAAATTCAAGCAGGTCACCATTATCTCATGTATGTTAGTATGAATGTAATGAAACGACTGAAACTTAATTTTAGGGGACAAATCTACTGTTTCCCAAAATGTCTCTCATCTCTGTCTTCCTCTCTTCATCAGGTGACAAGATCAGATGGTGACTTCTTCTCACTTCGATTAAAAATAACCATTCCTCTCATAAGAGATAATAGGTAAATTCTGAATCTGTGGGCATAGAGCGATACAATATTAAGTTAGGGGAGAGGTTACCCCTAAGGAGCTTTATTGGTGGTGGGAGTTCACAGATCAGAACCTAACTTTTAGCTCCTAAGTGGAGTTGCTCCTCTAAATGTATCATATTTTTTGTAAGCCAAAGCAACGTTGTATATATATGGTAATTGTATCATATTAACTCTTGCACAACGACCCTTCTAAAACAAGTGGCAACTACAGGCTGTCTTCTTCAAGCTTGGATTTTATATGAGAGGCACAAAGATTGATAATATTTTACAAAAGCCATTCTCCCTTGTCTAACCAGGGAAGCAGACGTCTTTTAATTTCTACATATTTTTTCTTATTGCATCTTTGATTATCATTTCATGAGTGTCCATTCAGTTTAAATGTTTCTTCAAATTCCCAAGCACAAAACTGGGAAACAATGACCAGATCTTTGCAGAAACCAAATATTTTCACATCTATTTATTGTCTGTTGTAAGGAATAACTTCACTGACATTTTGAGATGCAGAACTGAAAAACTGTACAAGATTTCAAAGGACCTCCTGATACCAAGAAACAGGCAGTAATAAAATGTCTTGTTTTTCTCCTACAGTCCGCAAGGGCAGAAGGTGTTCAAGGACGCCTTTGAATAACTTTTTTAGAGATTAGAAATATTCCTTCACTTTAGAGGTACCTGGCATTTAAGGTTGATGGCAGGCAACAGGGTCAAGTAGTGAATGGTATACAATTAGACTCACCAAAATTTATAAATCTGCAGGTTAGACTATGGAAAATTGGCTGTCATGCTTCAGAGCATCCACTGGTTCTCAGGAGAGCAGGGAAGAATTTGTCCCTTCTCCTTTCTTTTTATTACAATTACAGGGACTCAGTTAGGACTTTAAAGAGCTGCACTATTTCTTGGTGCCTGTTTTAGATTTAATTGATTAATGACCAGACTGGAGATACTGACTCTTCTGATTTTCATTGTCTAATGTTGGTCACGCTGTGGCTGTGAGAGAGAACCGACTGTAGGAAATGGCCTCAGCTGGTGTGGCTGTTAGTGGATTCAGTTTAAGCTTCATGAAGAATAAACAGAAGTATATAATTTGCCAGGGTTGTCAGTATTCAAAAGGATGAATTTTAATGAATTAAGGAAACAGACAAAGTCACCTGGACTGAAGAGCTCAGAACCTCTGGAGTGGAAAAGGTGGATTTCTTTAAGGTGCAGCTACTAAAACTATACAGAAATGGTATTCCAAAGAAGAAAATATGCAGGGAAGGACAATGCTAGAGTAAGTAGACAATTAATGAGGATTAGGGAAAAAAAAAAAGACTGACAAATAGAAACAGCTGTGCCAGAGCTAGGGAAAGGGAGATATAAAATGAGAACTGCTGAGTGGAGAGATGAGTTAGACCTGACAGATACGAAGTAGCAAAATGCTCTTTGCCCATATGAATAGAACAAGAAGAATGAAAGAAGTGAGGACCAAGTACAGACCAAGGACACTCTAGATACTGTTCCCAGAATAAATACCCTCATTTGAGCACGTAATGCAAGACATAAGCAGAATTTAAACCCCAAAACTAGCTGCCTCCTTTTCTGTGATAACCTGGTTAGAGTTCAGGCGTGCTCTTTTGTTTGCATGCTCCCCTGCTACCTTCATTGCAGGCTCTTACTTGCAAGCAGCTGTGCAAATCACCATGTAGGAAAGATTGCTGAGGTACAGATTATATATGGTTGGCAGGTTTGCTCAGGATGGTACTTGACAGTATAATAACAACAAAAAGTCATGTACCTCTATCCCTATGGTAGAAAAATAGGGGATGAGTGAGTAGAGGAGGCAGCGAAAGTACAGAGGAACTGATCAGATAATACCAGCGTAACCGCAGAGACTGCACACCAGGTCACAACCGCAGAAATGAGGTTGGGGAGAGCAGAGCTGCTACTTAGACTAAGAGAAGCTGAGTTTTTAGCAAATGCAGTAGAGTCAGGACTTAAAGGTCTTCTCAGAGGTTGACCTGGGAAAACCCCATTACTGTGATTGGCTAAACCTCCTTGAATCGCTTGCTTCCAGATGTTATGGTATAAACCTTAGTCTTAGGAGATTTACTAAATAGCTTTTCAGTTGTGATGTGCAGATAAAATGTCCTGCTTCCATTGCCCTTGCCAGTTCTGTCCCCTTTTATTCTGATAGTCAATGGTCTGGAGATGAATGAGTGTTTAGGAAGATCCAGTTTCCAGTGTTTATCTTCATAATAAGACAGAAAGAGTCAGGTGAATTGAGCCAGAGCGACTTGTACTGACACCACATCTGCTCCTTTGTTTCTAAGGGCTTGGACATATGTAGAGCTCCTGCTCTCATTGGGGTTTATGTGTTGGAGAAAAGAGTGGCCACACAAGTAAAACTGAATTTGGATTCAGATCATCTGAAATCAGTTCTCAACTCAACTGAGATTTTACTTGGCCCTGTCTAAATGAAAAAAACCAGAACAAAAGAACCCCAAAACACCCACCCTGGGCCATTCATTTGTTAAATACTGTAAAGCATCCGGAGAGAGGAAATGTATAAAATATTTTGGGAAACAGCAAGACCTGCTAGGAAACTATATTATGTTCCTCTGCTCAACAGGCTGGAAAGTCTTTATGTTTCCTGTCATGTTAAACTTCCTCTATTCCTTATAAATAATTTCTGGATGCAAAACATTTTCTGCTGCCTTGGCCTTGTTCTCAGGAATGTGTGCTGAGGCAAGCTCCCCGATACACAAAACACTCAAGTGACTGTGCTTCTGGTCCATTGCCAAGTGCTGTAGGTTTCCAAATCTCCCAGAGCAGGTCCTGCATATTGAAATGCAGCAATGCAGATTATCATCACCTGGAAGAAGTGAAAATTGCGATACTGGAGGGAGGGATTGCAAAAGGGGTGAAAACAGTTTTCTGTGTTTCATGCTGATTTGAGCTAAGAAACTGAGCCAGATTGCCATTTGCCTCTGTTTAGGGCAGCAAATCTGGAAAAACCAAGGAATAGTGCAGAATATCATCCCTTATACTCCCAGTGCTAGGGAAAGGTCACCACTGGATCCTCCCAGAGAGCATCCCAGACACAACGTCAGGGACAAGGAAGAAAAGAGGGCTCAATTCCTTCCTCATTTCACTCTCTGCTCCTTGAGCAAACCAAACCAAGAGGTGGGTGAAGCTGCTAACACCTGACGTAACCTGCCCAGATCAGCAGGATTCCCAGGAGCTTCGCTTTCTCCTGGCATTTGCTCTGGGGCACTGCACCTTTGCTCATCAACTGTGGGCAGGGCTGGGACACCACAGCTTGTGCCCAGGAGAACACTCTGAATCTATTGCAAACCAAGCTAAATGTGCTCACTGCAACAATCCTGCTGCTATTTCATCAGGTCAATATGTAATTGTTTCTGTTGCTGGAGGGCTCCATAACCCCCTTCGTTAAAATGCAAATTTTACATTAATTAAAAGTGCCGGGAGCATTTACACAATTTATGACCAAATCTTAGAGTCCAGCAATCCCCATGCTGGGGAGGGGCAGCAAGAGAGCTTTGAAACTGCTGAAATAAATCCTTATCTCAGAACACTGGGGATGTTTTAGCTGATAAAGGAGATTCTTCTTGGACTTTTAAAATTAATTTGTTCTCCCTAGATTGGAAAACAGACAAAGCAGAAGGAGCTCGAGCAGAATTTTATTCTTACAGATAAACGTACCATCTAAAACTATTCACACACAAGAGAAAGGAAGAAGAAAGATCCCAGCTTATGCTCTAATGCAGTAATAAGTCAGTGATCTCATTTCTGCTCAACCCTCCTTTCTCAACCATAATTTTTATATATTCCCCAGTACTAGTCAGCTAGGAAGATGGGATCAATCAGAGGGTAAAACCCTCCATGCAACCTCATGGCACATTCACAGCATGTGACACCAACCTTCACATCTTGGTAGTGCATCCTTGGGTGGCTGGAGCTTTTGCACTCTGCCCAGGGGGAGGAGAGTGTGTGATCTCCCCAGTGGGAAGCACCTGGGGCAAAGGATCAGGCTGTAGGCAGATTTTGCCATCCCACAGGAAACCTCATGACTACGGCTGGAGGCTTTACGTCCTACCTGAATTCACCTGGCCTAGTTTGAATTTCCAGTGCTTTCACCTTGCCAAGATGTAGCCTTTCCTCTTATTCATGAAGCCAGTAGCAATCCTCAGCTGGTTTATACCCCTCTGCCTCCCGGGAAGCCTATGGCAAACCTGGTCCTTACTTCTTCTGGGCATAAGCGAATCATAGCGTGTCACTGGGTAAAAGAAAACATCCCTACAACTGCAAAAATAAACCTGATGTGAAAAAACACCTTCCCTTTCAGAAGTGAAATAAACAACAATTGCGGGTGGCAGCTCTTTGCACTCTCTGGACTCTGTGCAGGTGCAGGAGAAGCATCAGCATGACCTCTGCATGTGCCGGGAGTGCACAGGGAGAGCAGGTTAGGCTGATGCAGGGCTTGCTTTTGTAAGCATCTGCCCCTAATGCCTGGGTTTGAGTCTTCCGTTTCTGTTCTTCTTCTGGAAAGATTCATCACATGTCCCGAGTTCCAGCAATGTCTGTCCAGTGCCTATTTCTTGTACACATATAAATCAACAGCAATTTCTACCCAAGCAAATTTTATTACTCATTGTAAAATTGGCATAAGTTAGGTCAGAATCAAGCCTCCTGAGGGGTTATTGATGGCCCTGGGAGAGGTTAGGGATATGTGTGTCTGTGCATGCATATGTGAGCAAAAGGAAGGGGTGCAAGAACTCAAAATACAGCTATTATTCACATTGCAATTCTACCGTGATGAGCCCTGCCTGGGATGAGACAGGCTCCCGCAGTGCAAAGCACTGTACAAGCCAGGAATAAAGCAACAATTCCTTCTGCAAAGAGCCTACTCTCTTGCTTAGTGACAGATGTAACAGGTGAGTGAAATGAAAATGTGGGAGTGAGGAAGGATGGGATAATTATAGATGCTTGCCTTTGCCCAGCTTCACTGCAGGCACAGCGATACTGCCGGGACCCAGATCATGCGTGACTTTCTGCAGAGTTTAGGGCATTGCCAGGTCTGGTGTGTTATTTATGCGGAGTGACTGAATACAGCATAAATTTCTGTGAGGCAAAGCTCTTTATGGCTCCCTGTCCAGTGGATACTGCATCGCTGTCCTTCCGGTCATAGATAAATTGTCTGTGAGAGTTCAGTATCATCTGAGATGACATTATTGGGATTGTTTCCACATTCTCAGTCCTGGTAGTTAAATGCATTAAATAAAAGAAACAAAAGATGATTTGTTTTTCATTTTGTTGAACTATTCCAAGATTTCAGGGGAAAAAAAAAAAAATCTTCCTGATAGGTCCAGAGTTAAAAATAGCAGCACTGCATGTACTGGGGTAAATGCTGCATTCCTCCCGGTACTTGTAAGAAAAAGGATCAAGAGAATGTGAAGCTCGTAAAATTTATGGTGGTCCTTGGATGGATGTGATGTGCTACTAGAGGCGAGGCACATACCAAACCTGAAGTTGACTAGCCACTGAAGATTTATATCTCCCAGCATCTCCATCCCAGTGGCACCATATGTTTATATGGACTGTAGGCTTATTATTGGAAATGGAAGGTCTGCCTCATCACTTCTTACTGGAATCTGATAGATTTTTTTTCGGAGGGACACTGGGAGAAATCCACACTCCCAGTTATATCCTGAGTCTATTTTGGTTTGAAGTAAGCTCTAAAATATGAGTTCTTGTTTCTTAGCAGGGAACAGGATTCCTGAAACTAGAGAAGGGGATCAGGCAGCAGCCGACCACCTCATTTCCATATCTGTTGCTGTAAATCCTTGTCTTCATATGTAAAATTTACATTTTGCTGGTACTGTACACATATCCCATCCTTCAAGCTGGGTGTAAAACAACGCCCCCGCCTGAAAAGCTGCCAAAATTCCAGGAGCAACCCTGGTCTGCAGCAAGAATAGCCCTGAAAAGCTGTCAAAACAGAGGAAACGAGAGAGGGGGACTGAGGCAGATGAGTTTCCCAAGCAGTCCGGGAACCCAGGCCAGGCTCAGCAACCCGGTGCCCTGGTTTGCCCCATTGGTGGTAGGAACATGGTGGTGGGACAGAGCTGCCACCTGGCAGAGCCTGGCGTGATGGCACAAGGCTGACAAGAAGGACACTCACAGGAAATGCTATGGGCAAGAGAAGGTCTGAATGTACCGAGGGACCTGACACGAGAGGGTGGCTTGATGAGAGCTGGCCAGAATGGAGACACTGCCCAGCTCCATGTCCCATCCTGAGCACGCAGGCAGCCGAGACCATGCGCCACAATTTTGGCTGCTTGTCCTTTGCAGCTGGAGGGGATGCGAGCTATAATTTACTAGAGGAAAATGAGCTGACTATTTTCCCAGGCACTTGTTCCCAGGAGCCGGTGGAAGGTGGGGATGACACCAGGATGGTGGCCCCCACAGCCAGGGAATGGGAGAGTCCCTTGAACCCTCTGGTGCGACTTTAGACCTGCTGGCAGCAGGAAATTATATCTTTTGCAAGCACACCCTTGTGTAATTGTGGTAACTAAAATAATATTACATACTCCATGGAGATGGGATTGTTGTGGTTAACTGATGTGTAACCCATGCTATTAAGCAGTTCCTACTCACAATGAGGGCTACATTATATTTAATGTCATTTTACTTAACTATTGTCTAAGGTGTTTCTTTCTGCTGGGCTATGTGAGTTTGTCACTTCTTCTGCCCTGCAGGGCTGCTCTCAGGTCACAGTTATCCCAAGGACAGAAACACAAAATTTTACGATATCCCCTCACTGGCGAATTGTAACTGCCAGGACCAGTTCCCTGGCATCAGTCAGGTGGTCTGCCCACTAGTGTCATCTCCACATCTCCAGTCAGGCTGGCTACATCCAAACAGCTAGCTGGGAATAGCCTCTGGCCCCACTGAAATCCTAAACTGTCCCCAGGGATTCTGGGGGGAGTACTGGCAGCCCAGATCTAAACCAAGCTATGTCAGTGCTTCCATTTAAGGTACATGTGATCAAGTTTTTGGGCCTAAACCTGCAAATCTGGACCTTCAGGATGAGTTTATTAGTTTGGATCTAACCTCTGTTTTCTCCATGGGGAATGAGAGGAAACAGGAAAAACTTCTCCCTTATTTACATGTACTACTATGCCATTTACCCAAAATGCTGCCTACTAATAGATTAACTTGGCTGGAATCTGTTTAGGTTTTGATTTCACAAGTGATAAGAGACTCTTTACATCACCACTGCTGTGAAAGGACATGCAAAAGACAGCAGAAGGCTACAGGCCCAAATCTCAGCTGTAGGTGCAGACCCAGTGCTGTCAAGGAGGGCAGCGCTATCTGGAGTTTGGTCTGGGCCAAAACCACATACTAGCTTAATGGCGGGCATTGCTTAGCTTTCTAGCTGAGATGGAGCTAGTAATCATAGAATCACAGAATTACAGAATGATTTGGGTTTGAAGGGACCTTAAAGTTCATCTAGTTCTAACCTCCCTGTCATGGTCAGGTTGCTCAAGGCCCCATCCAACCTGGTCTTGAACACTTCCAGGGATGGAGTATCCAGAACTTCCCTGGGCAACCTGTTCCAGTGCCTCACCACCCTCACAGTGAAGAATTTCTTCCTATATCTAATCTAAATCTACCGTCTTTCTGTTTAATGTCATTACCCCTCATCCTATCACTACGCTCTCTGATATCAAAGAGTCCCTCCTCATCTTTCCTGTGTGCCCTGTTTAAGTACTGGAAGGCTACTGGAAGGCCTCCCTGGAGCCTTCTCTTCTCCAGGCTAGACAGCCCCAGCTCTCTCATCTTGTCCTCACAGGGGAGGTTCTCCAGACCCATGATCACCTACTTTGGACCCACTCCAGCCAGTCCATGCCTTTCTTACACTGGGGGCCCCAGAGCTGAACACCCAGTTTTGAACTTAGTGGTGACCAGCAGGAGTAGGGAGGTGATTNCTCTTCTCTCAGATTAGTAATGATAGGACGGGGGGAAAAGGCCTCAAGTTGTATCAAGGGAGGTTTAGATTAGATATTAGGAAGAAATTCTTCACTGAGAGGAAGTTAGGCACTGGAACAGGTTGCCTAACTGGAATAGACTGCGCAGGGAGGTGGTGGAGTCACCATCCCTGCAGGTGTTTAAAGAATGAATAGATGTGGCACTTGAGGATGTGGTGTAGTGGTTAGAGAGATGCTAGGACAAAAGTTGGACTTGATGACCCTGGAGGTCCTTTCCAACCATAATGATTCTGTGATTCTGTGATTCTGTAATTAAAAGAGCCACACATACTTAAAAGTTATCTGTCTGATCCAAGGTACAGCAGTGTCAGGAGGGCTGAGAGGGTCTTGCCTCTTGGTTGGTCCGGCCATCAGAAATGCATCTGTGAACACATATGAATTGTTTGAAAGAAGCAGGGATTGAAGTAGGGCCAACCCCAGCCTTGTGCAAATAAATCCAATCTATCTCTCACCTTCCTAATTTTGTTTTTTTTTTTTTTTTCTGCAAAGACCCAAGATGTTTCCTTGTACAAAATGAAACTGCTCTCCTTGTAGCAATGTTTATTCTCCGGGCTGGCAGCATTTCAACCCTTGGACCAATCTTCTAAGACAAAAATTGCCCAACTAGCTGAAGACCTCCCTCTGTTTCTGGATTAATGTGTTCAGCTCGTGTTGATTTATGGGAGCTGTGACTTTATAACCTCAACACGTGTTCTGAAGAAAGTGAGTCTGGGCCAGAAACCAGAACTTACCCCCTGAAAAACAAAGCAAAAGGGAGATGGATTCAGTCTGTTTCTGCACACCGTGCCTGGGGCTCAGGTGTTGTGTTCCCTCACAATAACAGAGGGAGGGAGTCACCACATTTGCCATCCCCATTCTGTGGTGCTCAGTGCTTCATACCCCCACAACCCTACTATCTGCATGTCCTCAACTATCCCCAGCAGTCCGAGGGGGTTCCTGGGGTGGCTGATTGCCTCCAAGCACCAGCTCACCTGCCAGCCCAACCTGGAGGATGCTGTGCCTTCAAGTTCATTCTAAACGAGATAAAGGGCCACAAGAAGAGAACTTGGTTAGAGTCATGCCACGATCTCATCATGGACACTCTGTCTCATATCTTTTCCTTATCTGAGAGGAAAAAGCACTGCGTAAAGGTGACCAAACTGATCTTGTGTGTCTGTGATGAGTAAGTTCTCGCAGACTTTCACCAAAGCCAGAAAGAAGAAAGACAGAACAGCAATAACAGAGGGACAGCTTTCTACACACACTGAGCTGGCAAGGACACAAAGGACACACACCAGGGATTCAATTTTTTTATCTAATTTCATCTGACATTTAGCAATCGTAACTTTTCATTTGAGTAATAAATGGGTTTGTCCTTTTCAGCAAAACTGCTGTGGACATGTTATTCCCTTTATGGTGTGTTTTGCTGAATTCCAGATGTTGCTGTTTATTCAAGACAAAGTTCATCCAAAGAAGGGTCAAGAAAAAAAAGAAGTTCTGCTGAAAGAAAAAAAAACAGATTTTGAGAGCAGTTTGTGTAGGTATTACTGTTCCGTGGAGCTTTACACTGAGCTGAATTATGGCAAGGCAGTGAATCATTCTGGGGGAGTGAAAATGACTGTCAGTGCTTGCTTCCCCCATTAACCTCTTTAATGTGAACTCGTAAAATAATATATGGTCTGGGAGATGAGAAACAAGTGACTACTCATTGAGATAGCCTCCACAAGAGAAATTAGTATCTTTCCTGATGTGATGGTGAAAGAAAAAACCCTTTGCTTACCCAGTCTGCTCCTGGGTTAAGTGCCTCTCTCTACAGAGATGGAGCAACCAGGGGAAATAAATGATTAAAGATGTTGCTCATTTTAGTTGTGCCCTAATTGTTTCTGTTTCAGATGAGATCTCCAGTGTGCTACGGGCTGCATGAAGCAAGCCCCAATCCACACTAGAGCATTTATAGGCTAAAACAAGACACCACATCCTTACTCAGAGATGAGAAGAAGGTGAAACCTTCTTCAGTTGCTTCCTGAAGAATTACAAAAACATCACTGGAATTTTGATAGCTTTTAACCTTAGGAACAGAGGCAGAACAGAGAAGAAGAAAGGGAGGAGCAGAAGCAGGGAGAGGAGCAGAAGCAGTCGATGAGGTAGGATATCTCTGCTCTTGTGTTGCCATCTTGAACAACATCTGAACACAGAGTAACTCAGTTCCCACCAGCAATGCACACAAGAGAAACCATCAGAGAGTCATTTCCAGCTGTGGCAACTGTTCAGTGCTCATAATTTGGGCTACCCTCTTCTACAAGCGTCCCTGTCTTTTGGGAGAGATGTCTCTATCCCTCCTCCTGACAGGGAACCAGTCTCTCTGGAACCAGCTCAAGTGGATGTAGAGCAGCATTGGGGTGGCTCTGAATAGCAAACCTATGACTATACTCCCGTCTTCATTTCTGGAGTGAGAAGATGACTTAAAGCTAATTTCAGTCCTTCGACATAACTAAACTGAGCCTGTAAATCCACCTCCAATTTTGGTAGATTACCTCCATATTGGAGAGGAAAATGAGCAGAATAAAAGCAAGAGGTTTGTTTTATTTACAGGGAAGACAAGAGTTCACAAGAGTTGCTTGCTACCTGCTGGAGCAATTTGGCTGCCTTCAGGAAGGGGGAAGGGGAAACAACCTCTCCTCTACTTGCTAGCAGGAATATTTACCTATGGACACAGCTTACTCTGATTTTTAAGCGAACAGATCAATATTTGCTTTTCACCACATTGAAACTTGCTGTTATCATTCCTGGTACAGAAATTAATAAATATTAATGTTAAGGGCCAGTGATTTGGCTGGTATATGTAGGTATATTCTGCTTCAGCTCAGCAGAGTCAGTTTATTCCAGGAGGGAAGCTGTCCTTATGTTTTTCATTATTGTACCAAATTTTGTATCCAAAATGAAGTTACAGTCAAGATAGAAATGAAATGATGAATGGAAAATGAATGGCATGAGATCGAACAGTAATCAAACATGGGCACCTGGAGGGGTGGAGGCTAGATTCATTTTAGAGAGGGGAGTGCTGCTGCAGGTTGGGTTACTGCTATCCCCTTGCCTGACTGCCTGAACCTACATATCTCAAGTTGCTCAGATCACAAGCTTATTCATATTTACTTACACTACAGCCTTTGCTAGGAGCACAAATGCATTACTCCTTTTGTGTTTGCCATGAAGAAATACATAGCGTTAGGCAGCCTACAATCCACACAGACAAGGTAAGTAGAAAGTGGAAGATAACATTAATGTTATACCAATTTATGGGCTGGGAAGATTAAGGGAAGGAGATTAAGGGACATTCCTGTGGCAGTCTGTGGCACACAGAGCAGCTGAAGACTGATCTCCTAAGACTCCTGTTAGTGTCCTCCTTGTACGACCACCTCTCACCTGAGAACGCCCTTATCTCATTGGAAAAAATGGAATTTGAGGTATGCCAACTAGCCCTGTAACAGGACCTTTCGAAAACAGGGATGTATTTTGCAGATAATAGTTGTATTTTTTATCTGCAATTTAATAATAGGGAACCAATAGGTCTACCCCAGGTACCAGCACTGCCTTTGGCTTGCTGGGCATTGGTGAGCTGACAGAGCTGTACCAAGCTCCATCCCCAGTGGTGCCTGAGGAGGTGAAACAGGGTGAAATGCCCTTCCTGTACTACCAAGCCAGGAGAGTGAACACAAATCATCTCTACATCCCCAGCTGGAACTTGCCCTGCTCTCAGAATAGGGCGGTGAAAGGGGAACAAACTTCATTTGCACATGTCCTAGCTAAGAGCATGTATTTAGTTATTGGTGATGCAGCAGAGCTCTTAGCACTGCCACAACCTGCCCGTGTCCCAGAACCATGTCTGCATGTGCACTGCAGTCTGCAATGGAAGAAAAGCAGAGTCTGCTGACACTTTCCACACATGAAGTCAGCAGGCTGGTCTCAACACTGACTCATGGACAAACATGTTCTAATTACTTTCCCTTTATTTTGTGCAGTTCTGAACTCTTGTAATAACTACTAATGTCTACCTCCAATAGTATTAGTAACAGTATCACTGATGACGCTCTGAAGACAGCTGCTACTGAGTATTGTCATAGAATCATAGAATCATAAGGGTTAGAAGGGACCTCTGGAGATCATCTAGTCCAACCCCCCTGCCAGAGCAGGATCACCTAGAGCAGGTCACACAGGAACATGTCCAGACGGGTTTGAAAGTCTCCAGAGAAGGAGCCTCCACAACCTCTCTGGGCAGCCTGTTCCAGTGCTCTGCCACCCTCAAAGTAAAGAAGTTCCTCCTCAAGTTGAAGTGAAACTTCCTATATTGAAGCTTGTGCCCATTACCTCTTGTCCTGTTACTGGGCACCACCAAAAAAAAGACTGGCCCCATCTCCCCAACAGCCACCCCTCAAGTATTTGTATGTGTTAATAAGATCCCCTCTCAGTCTTCTCTTCTCCAGACTAAAAAGTCCCAAGTCCCTCAGCCTCTCCTCACAGGGGAGATGTTCCATTCCTCTAATGATTTTTGTAGCTCTTCTCCGGACTCTCTCCAGTAGTTCCCTGCCCCTCTTGAACTGGGGAGCCCAGAACTGCACACAATATTCTAGATGTGGCCTCACTAGGGCAGAGTAGTGGGGGAGAAGAACCTCCCTCGACCTGCTTGCCACACTTCTCTTGATAAACCCCAGTATATTCTTTTGATACACCCATGATCAAAACTAGGTGCTGGACTGTCTTCCCTGGGCCTGTAAACACCTCACTATGTAATATAATGACCAAGCTGGAGTTCTTTCATTGCCAGATGTTGTCTATGACATGTAAACAGCATGCTGTTCCCTGCCTTCTTGCCCCCTTATTGTATCTCAATGCATTAACATCACCTTGAGTTATGCTGCTGTACCAGATGGCGTCAATGGCTGCGCGGTAACATGACTTGGACAGATAGAGGACTGGCAATAGGTGCTCCTAGAAATAGGAGCGTAGTGTTGTGTACCTATCTATTTCAGCCAGGAGGTCAGGGTACTCACAGCAGGTCACCTTTGAAATTTGTCTTCCTGCTGAACAACCATCCCACATCCTGACTTTTGGTTTAGCACATCATTAGCAGGCATTTTAAAACCATGATGTCACCAGCTTGACCAGTCAGAGAGGGGCTCCCTTCCCTCACTCCCAAAACTGCACTAGAGATGCCAAATTTCTCCTGTGAAAGGCAGAGACTCCAAGCTGTGTGTTTCCCCTGGCTGAAGCAGAGAGAGAAGCAGGGGTATGCTGCTCCACACCCTGCCTGGGGTCACAGTGCTGGCTAGGAGTGGTGGCATGGAGGGACATGAGTTTAATCACCAAACAGCACTCGGGAACTGGAACTTGTCCACTGCATGGTGGCACAATTCTGAGAAGCCATTTAAGGTCTCAGCTGGAAAACAAACATAGAAAAGATAACCATGGATTACAACGCTGTTTGAGATCTACGTACATGTACTGTTTTGACAGCAGAAATTATAAACAGATCATTTTTGTTGACCTGTGCCCTACAATCTGTTTGAAAGCAATTCCTGCCTTTTATCTGAGAAACCAATGGTGGAAAACATTGCTTGCATGGAAAATATTGTCTCGGTCATCTCTTGCCCAATGGTTTCTTTCCTAATTCTGATTAACCAAGCTAATACTCATACTTCCTTGGCACTACCTGAGTGTGAATCCCTGTGGTGCAGCCACTGACTGTTTGGATGGGTCTGGACTGATGAGTCAGAGCCGAAATGTCTGTGATGAACTGATAAAAGGAGGATGACACTTTAGGCAGCACAAACCATGACAGGACTGCACTTATCAGCTTGTACCACAAAACTTTCACCAGTGGTGGAGGAAGAAAGTGGAAAAGAGAGCTGTAGGAAGGAAAGAGGCAGTAGGAGGAAAAGTGGGGCATGGATCAGAGCAAACAGCCAGAACACAGAAAAAGAATATTTCCAAAGCAAAGAAAAGTGGCTTCCACATAGAAATCTGCTCTGCTTTGTCCTGCTTACTTAACAGAAGTGCTGCAGGCTTCCCACATCTCACTTTTACTTACTGATGACAGCGTGAGAGAACAAGCCTGTTTCAGCACGTTGCTCCTCCTCACTGTTGGGCTCAACCTGCTGCTTTCTCTTCACTCCTTGGTCGAGTGACAAGGTGGAGACAAGGGACTGGGGCTCCAGGGCATCCTTCTGGGGAGGTGAGGTAAGGCCAGCAAGACAGCAGGCATTGAGGATGTGGCAGATTTGACCAAACAGTTGATGCTGTGTTACTGCCAGGGTCTGATGCTACAAAAAAGGTAGGAACTGGAAGGAGAGGAATAAAAGTCTCTCAAAATGCTAGAAACAGATCCTGCTGTTTAGGCTGGTTTCTCTTTCCTCTGAGACATGTAGGCAGTGGTCAATGGCGTAATGTGGTAGCAATAGCACTGCTGCACCTGTGATGGGCTGAGGGTTTTGCTCAATTAATCTGAAACATTAGACCTCTCTTTACAAAACCATCTGGAAAAGGAGAATGACAGCTCTTTTTAACATACTATCATCAAGTGCATTTCTCTGGGGATGAGGTCCAGCAGGCTCCAAGAAAGCCCTCACCGGGGACAGTGCCTTTGCTAGACCTGCATCTGTGTCCCCTCAGCTGTCATTCTCCCTAGTTAGCAGTGAAAATCCTCCTTATGGAAAGATTATTGCAGACCATTTGCTGGTCTGGATCAATGCCTGCTTCTTGCAGATCATAGAATCACAGAATCATAGAATGTTAGGGGTTGGAAGGGACCTCTCGGAGATCATTCAGTCCAACACCCCCACCAGAGCAGGGCCATAGAATCTAGGGCAGGTTACACAGGAAAGCATCCAGATGGGTCTTGAAAGTCTCCAGAGAAGGAGACTCCACAACCTCCCTGGGGAGCCCGTTCCAGTGCTCTGGAACCCTCGCAGGAAAGAAGTTCCTCCTCATGTTGAGGTGGAACTTCCTGTGCTCTAGCTTGCATCCATTGCCCCTTGTCCTATCCCAGGGCACAATTGAGAAGAGGTTGCCTCTTTCTTCTTGACACCCAGCCCTCATATATTTATACACATTAATTAGATCCCCTCTCAGTCTCTCTTCTCCAGACTAAAAAGCCCCAGGTGTCTCAACCTTTCCTCATAAGGCACGTGTTCCAGTCCCCTAATCATCCTCGTAGCCCTCCGTTGGACTCTCTCAAGTAGATGTATATTTCCTTCGGTCTTACCCCAGCACTGTTGCTGCCAGGACCTTAAGTGGGCTTTCGTTGTTGCAGTCATGAGTGACTGAAGCTGCAGAGGATGCAGCAGTAGAGCCAAGCCAGGCTGTTTCCCTCACCTTCATCCTGACACTGGTTTTCACCTGTATGCTGTTGTGTTAGAAATCTGCATTTATGGAAGATATTCTTAATGCAAGAACAATTGAGAGCTTTTGTCTGGCTGTGATCTGCCTACCCGCTGCCAGATGAATACATTGCTCCTAGGACATGATGGCCAACTGGGTGACATTCGAATGTGCTTCCCTCATTTCTAAAGCACTTATTTTGACCACAGTCCTGTGGTCTGAGCTAGACCTTGTACTTCTCTAACATAACACAGTTGTCTCTATTTCCTCTCCAGGTCTTGAGGTGCATGCTGTCTCTGCTGCTCTATGTGGTCAGCGGTTCACAATCCCTGCTCTTCTCTCCAGCCAGTTTTGCGTTCAACTCCATCATGCAGAGTGGGACACCATAAGGCCACCTGCCCTGGAATGGCTCATGGCTACGCTCTTGTCCTAGAAACAGAGAAATTGCCTAGTGGGAATAGTCTCTAGTTCATATCCTTGTCCTACATTTGCTTGTGAGAGTGTTAGCTGGTCTGAGGACAAAAAACATGCTAGCAGTGGAGCTAATATCCTATTGATATGAAAGGCTCCAGGCCTGTGCCCTGGTCCTATCTGATTTTCTAAATCAGATATGATCCAGATTATCTAACTTCACTAAGCTAAGTAGGGACAATACCAGTCTAATTCCCTTTGGAAGACAGAGTCTCATCTCGGGAGTACATCAGATCCTAAGACTTCATACAAAGCCTGAGGGCTTCTGGTGGTGGAGGGAAGAAAACGGCTGCATCCTCTGCCCAGCTCTGTGCCCACGCCGGGGTGCTTGCACCTTCCCAGCAGCACTTGTGCTGTGGTCTCTTGCTCTCAGATATTTCACAGACATATTAGCTCAAAACTAAGCAGTCACATTTCTTTCTGGGGCATCTTCTACCTCACCAGTTCTTACAGAGCAGAATCTGGGCAGGAAATATCTGCTTCACAGACTGCAGCATCCGGAGCAGTCAAATGAGCTGTGGCAAAACAGGGAGTAAACACAGCTGGTGCATAACAAAGTGGTGTCCGGTAGTAAATTCCTCCTATCAGAAAGAAAACTGAATCTTACCCTTATTTCCCCAAATCCTCTCTGTTTCCCAGCTAAGCCCCAACAATTTCAAGCATCCTAGGCATGCAAGGAAACACTGCTGACGTCAGGCAGCCATCAGGCAGCTGGAGGCCAGGGAGAGGGGACAGAGCTCAGGAAGTCTGTGTCCCTGACAATGAGACAGATACTGTGTGGAGAGTATATTCTGGGTCATAAAAGGGTTTCCCCAGTGTGCAATCTGTCTGAGACTATTTTCTATTTAAATTCCACAGCTGTAGCCTGAGGAAGGGGCAGCCAAGCACCGAGTGAATCATCCATCCTGTCGAAGAGAATCCCAAGATGGGAGGTTTCCTGCATTTGGAAGGAAAACAAGATATGCAGTTGCTGCTGGTGCCAGTGGGGAACCCTTCTAACGGGGACCTCGATGAGGTCATCTGAGAACCCAGAGGTAATGTACATCTGCACACCACAAAGACCAGTTATAGCCAGGTTGTACTAGAGGAGGAGGTGGTTCACAGTCACAGCACCATGCACTCCCTGGCCGCTGGAAGCAAGCAGAGCCTCCCATCCCAGCTCCATCACTCACGGACTCAGACTGTGGTCAAATTAACCAAGTTCACCCCTACGCTGATTCAGAGGCTGCGTAATTATTTACTATCTGCCTACCTCATAAAAGGACTTCTACTGCAAATTATTCACTGGGGGAAAAAGCTTCGAATTACAGAATACTGTCATTCATTGATCACACAATGAAGATTTCAGTCACAGGAAAGCTTGAAGTGCTATCTACAATGAATAAAGTCGTGAAGATGATAAAATATAGGGCAGCGTTAGTTTAGCTACATCTATTTAAACCCAGTTATCAACAACACTTGAGTTTTTCACTTGTGCTTGAGGCTAAACTTCATGTTATTTTAAAGGCTAAACTTCACAAATGTAAAATGGGATTAAGGATGCGATTTTCAAATTTTTGGGGATCTAATTTTCCTCTCACTGAACCACTGAGCATTTCAGTGGAAGCATCCCAGAGAGCACAGAAAAACAGGAAGTACGTGTCTTACCAGAAGCACTGCAGCCAGACATGTAAAATGTTAATCTGCTAAAAATTCAGTGCACTGATTCAATCCACTCAGATCATTTTGGTAAGTTAACTTTTTACAGGCAGGTTTCATATTGGATCAGACAGTTTTTATTTGTGTAACTCCAGCTTCAAGTCAGATGGAAGAGATGCAGTAGGTCACCTAATCTGCCAGGCAGAGACTATCCTACCAACTCAGGTTTTGAGAATTTGGTCTCTTTCCTACTAAGAACCACTTGCAACCATTTTCTGTAACAGATTATGCTAACATCATAAAACATTTCCATTTATTTGACTATGCTTTGCATTATCTCTAAATTAAGCACTGTGTTTAACTATGCACTTTCTTAACAAGTCCTCTTTTTTTTTATTAATTAGATTACAGAAGTAAATTTCTACTTGAATTATTTGGTAAACAAATAAGGGAAAATCTTTGTCTGCAAGTGTGCTGCAGATGCAGTCCTCGCTAATGGAGCCTTTATGGAAGAAGTTTGTAAATGTCTGACAAGAGAGGTGGGATTTCTCCGAACAATTCCAGATGTTCACACTGTAAATTTCTGCATATGAGCTCAGTGTCTAGACTGTTTTTATAGTCAATGGAGAAATACAGGCACTTCGGGATGCATTTTTTCTTATCCTAATGTCTCTAACGAGCCTGATATCGCATCCTGAATGTGTCTGCTTCTTTCCACTGGCTGCAAAGGGAACCTGAAGTGACCAGCACTGATGAAGTCACCCAGTCTGTGTCTGCACTAGAAAACCAAAATGCCAGGGATCATCCTCTGGCACTGAAGATGAGGGGCAAGGAATGGCACTAAATGCTCTTGCCCTCTAAACCGGTGAGTTTGCTACAGAGTGACTGCTATCACTCTGACCTGAGCCCACCAGGCCTTTGGGAGAGCACTAGGTGGTCCAGGTTGAAATAATGCTAAGGACTGTTCTAGCAACTTGCATGGTCTAGCACTGTGGATGGTCAAGCTACAGAAGGAAACCATGGTAGCTGGTCCAAGAACAGTTATGTTGTAGGCATGCCAAGCAAGAGAAGTCAATCCTACCAAATGCCCTGGAGGTGCTCAGGTCCTCTTCTGCTGCCTTCACTGCCTGTAAATGTGAATTATTTTGTTGCTGTTTGGATGCTGTTGATATTTCTTCTACAGGGACTATGGTTGCTGGCCAATATCTGGCTGCTCTGACCTTTCTTCTTATCCTCCCTGAAGCATAAAGTGCCTAAAGCTCTTTTCAGAAGCTGTGCAGGAAGAGGATGGTTCACTTGCCTCTGTATAGATTCCCCTAAATTGATTTCCCTCTAGTGGATTTGTGTTGTTGGAAGGATTAAGCTTTTCACTTGCTATTTGGTGATTATTAAAATCACTGGGGATAGGATTGCAAAATGAAGCAATGCCTTTGCTAAACCCAAAGGACTTGCTGAGCAAACTTTTGCTGCTCCTTTGATGTCAACACACGGCTCTTCTCGTCCATACCAGAGCCAACTGCCGACTGCACTCACTAAAGCAGCAGCATCCTTCTGTAAACCCTCAGTCTGGTTGGAACATTAGCTGTCAATGTAACAGAAGAACCCAATCCTTTTTTTAATCTAGATTTGCATAGTGGAAACACACAGTATTACATTCAATTTTTACACAGTAAAAACTGCTTATTTGTGAACTGCTTCATTATTTTGATGTCAAATGCCTCATTCTCCATCTTTCAGTAGCCCTCTCTTGTGCCTGCAAGACCTAAGTGTCACTGTCCCCAAGAGCTGTTGCTGTGGGTATGTACCATACATGCTAAGCCTATCAAAGGCAGATTCTGATCACAGTTTTAGTGGGGAGAGTATAGCATGACCATTACCAGAGTCTGTCTGCTAGGGAAATAACACCTAAAACAAATTCATACAGCTGGGGCAAATGATTCTTTTTCTTCTGCTTTATCTCAGCAGTCTCGCTGAGACTTCTCCATACAGGAGCATCAATGAGAGCCAAGTCTGACCCCAGACACGGAGGATGAACAGAAACGAAAATAAAACTCAGAAACAAGGAATGGATGTTTCACTACAACCACAACATAAAAAAAAGTAACAAAAATGAGATGTGAGAATCTGAGGGGAATCTAGAAATCTTGGCATGGTATTACAACTGCTTATTTCTAGCTTTGAAGTCTTGCTCTTTGATGATGCATTACTGAGTGTTTTTATCTATATGTCTTCTCTTCCACGTACCAGTTTTCAACCACGGAAGCTTACTTTTGTAGTGAGTGGTTAGATTTTATTCCTGAAGCTTTAAAATAGAAGAAAAAATCATTGATAGGTAAAGTGCTAATATATATCACAGGAAATTTCCTAAAGAGAAGGAGTTTCTGGAAATTGATCTCCAGACCAATTTTTGCACAAATGAGAGGTGCTGTGAAAAATGATAATCCCTATTAATTAAATCTTTCAGTGTTAGAGAGCAAATGGAAACACATCTGAAAGCTGAAGGGTTTTGTAATGTGACTCAGTCTTTTTGCCTCTAGGTCACCACTTCAGAGTTGGTGCGGCTCGTAGCAACAGAAAGTCATTATTCTCTGGCAGCTGTTTGGAGACCTCTGGGAAATGAGTTTGTGTTATCCTACTACCAGTGATGGAGTGACTGATGCAGCATCAAGTAATCTATCCTCCCTGCAGGGGGTAATTGGTATTTTCCTCCATGATAGCAAACAGAGAGACTGTAGCTAAAACAGGCATAAAGCAATATTATCATCCTTTCATTGTATCACCAGCATCAGCCACACCATTATTTTCAGCCCCCAAAGCACTAATGTTATGTGCACCTTTCCACCATGGTGTGGAATATCTCCATCACATTTTTTGGTCTAGTACTAACACTCCCCAAATCCAGTTTTACTGTCACGTCGAACTTCAGTTTTAGAGACATTGATTCACATCATAGAGGAAACTATCTCAGTTTATCCTGGGCATGTAAAAAAATTGGGGTCCAACCACTGCTGGGGTTTCCTGTTATTTCCCTGTTAGAGGCTGACTGATAAGGGGAGCTGCACCCAGAGACCCTTTCCTGGTAGACTTTGTTTCCCATGTTTTTCCCACCTGCCTCACAGTGCTCTCAGCTGCCTTCATAACTGATACAGCCCCCTCCAGGCTTTGCTTCATTTCACTCAAGAATAAAGGTTTAAGCCAGATGCATTGTCCTCCAGAGAGGCCTATTTCCCTCTGCTGACTGAAAGTTGCTTTGAAAGTTGCAATCAGACTTAGATGTGTACCTTTGAGATGCCTAATAGTAGGAGACATTGCATTTCTAGAGAGACTTGAGAAAATGGAGCCAATGTTCAGAAGAAGTTAAAATAAAGACTGTGGAGAGCTGGAAAAATATGTTAAGAGAGTTAAAGTGATCTGATTTATATAGGAAAAGAAGATTTGGTGGCAACTCAGTTACAGTCAGTAAAAAGGTTAAAATGTTAAAGACCTTTTTAAATACCATGGAGAAAGACATGACAAGAAGCAGTGGCTGGAAACTGAAGCCAGACAAATTCAAGAGCAGTCTCATAAACCATAATCTTCATAAAGCACCGTGCCACCAAGGGAAAATGAAGTTTCATATTGACCCTGACTGAAAACAGATCATTGTTGGGAGGTGACAGCTGTGCCACCAACTGCAACAAGCATTTAAGCATTGGGATTGTCATGGTCAGACTCAAAGGGAGCTCAACTGGCCAAAGTGTAGTCTGAGAAACCACAGTCCAATGCAGGGATTCAGTTCCATATTAATAGGTGCCTGGTGCCAATTGAGGAGTTCTGGGCAGTCTAAGATACCCACACAGGACTGGCCAGATATGACACAAGACCCTTTTGGAGTAGAAGGTAGAAACTTAGAAGCAGATGTAGCAAAACTGCACAGGTGCTAGGCTGTGCTGAGGAGGTCGCTGAATCTAGTCCCAGTTGTCTAGAATCCTCTTACAGCCAGTGGAGAGCTGTAAGTAGGCTGTCCAAAAATGGGGATCTGAAATATATCTGTTGAACCATAACTTGAAACCACCTATTTGTCTCCCTGCATTGCAAAGGAGTGCAGGGAAATTGGCTCAGCTGTTGATATCTCACTGTAAGCATCTAATGCTAAGTGAGATGAATCCAATACTCAATGACTAAATGAAATGCTCCACTACCATAGCAATGGTTTTAGATATTTTCTTGAAGACTAAATTGCAAGATTTTCATTTTTCAGTCTGAATTTTGGACAGTAATAAACAACCAAAGGCCAGAAATTCCATGTTTTCCCTTAGGCCAAACTAATAAAGTAAGCTCAACTACAAAAGTTATTCCAGTGCTCTGAATGAAAGAAGAAACATGCACCCATAGAAATGAGAAAAGTTTGTTTCTCTCTCAGAAATGGGCCAGGCCAGTTGTGAAGTCTGATGAACACATAGTTGCTGATGTGTGAGCAGACTTCTTGCTACTCCCCAGAAATCTCTGTGTTTAGATTCTCAGCAGTTAGATAACAATCCCATGCCAACTGGGATTGTGCAATGTCCAGGCATAAGACTCTGAAAATTGCGAAGCAACATATAGTGAAGCCACCAGGAAAGAAAAGAAAAGGAAGAAATAAACCAGCCTAAAGTAAGGGAAAGATCAGAATATCATTTGCTCCACGAAGCCTTTGACATAGTGGTGCTGCTATAGCTAAGGCAACATAACCCCTCCCTAAACCTCTGCTTGGCCTCTCCAGCTGTACCAGACTATTGTCCCCATTTAATGACTGTACTTTCCACCACTCCTGCACAAGAGTAATTTCATAGTGTAGGGCTGAATCATGAAGGAAAGTGCAGGGAAGTGGCAGCAAAGGCAAATGCCATGACCAAGGCTGGCAGAGGGCTGGGACACTGAAGCTGGGCAGACCTGGCCAGGGCAGCAGTACTTTGCCCCTGTGCACACCAGGATCTGTGGAGAGGTGCCTTGGACCACACCCTGCAAACACAGCTGCTGGAAGAGTTAGAGCTGCAAGCGAGCAGAGGCACACAGAGGTCAAGATTATTTTTAGAGACCTAAAATTAACAGTCTCCTTTCCTGAGTCACTAAGAAAACAGTGTTTGTTTGGGGGCGGTGTCTGCCAGGAAACACACAATGCCTCTAAAGGTGTGTTTACCTGCTGTATGTGCTGGCCAGGCTTCGGAGGGTAGATAAGTTTTCAGAAAGGCAATATCAGAATCAGTCAGAAGTGGGTCTTTCAGGACAAGCAGATTATCACAATAAATTACCCAATAAGTGCCGGAGCCAAAGGCCAAGATGTCCCTATTGTCCCCAGTGGAAAGTGGGCCACAGTTTGGGCCATGCCATGACCTCTCCTTTTGAAGTTGGTGGTGAGGATGAGTTTGGGTAAGATCTCAAAGCTCATGCCAGAGGCATGTGGAAGATGCGCTGTAGTCTCTGCTGGTAAATTGCAGTGTCAGGCCTTTGACCTGGGCACCTCAACTGCACCAGCTGCACTCTTAAATTGCTAAAAAGCCCTAGTTCAGATTTATTTGAGGTTAACTTGTCCTTTTCAAACAGCTCCCAGCACCTCAGGGTCACCATGAGCCTAGGACCATTCCCTCTTGTTTTGAAGGCGAGCAGGACTTGATGATCTGAACCCAATCAGATCATGAGGGCTGCCCTCAGAAACAGAAAATGTGCTCTGGCAATGTTTTGTTTGCACTTTAGATGAAGCTGTGATGTCTGAACAGCACGAATGAGACTCACAAAAGTTTGTCAGTCAAAGCCCTGAGGAAATAAATGTGGTTTTAAGGTGTCAGCAAGGCCTGTTATTGTGTTAGTAGGTGTTACCTTCAACTCCCTTTTCCCTGCTAGGCTTCCTCTAAACTGATTAACTATTTAAAACAATCTTGTCTACACTAGGATTTTAATACTTCATCATAACTCCTGGAGTGTCTCTGCAGATTGAAATAGCCTCTAATCAGCAAAAGATGCTCGCCTGGTCCTGGCCTCACAGGGACTGGAGGGACAGGTGCCAGTGGGAGGTAGCAGGAAGAGGGATAGTGAGACCCCACAACATTTCGGTGGTGATGATACCTCTGATACCCCACTGGTTTCATTCAAGGTGTGGAGCATGCCTTGGTCCTGATCCTCAACCACCAGCACTCATTTCATGCTCAGGGCACTCGCCTGAGAAGTTGCAGTGCGGACTTAAGTCCTAGGAGCACAGAACCTGGGTCTATGAGTGCTTCTGTATGTGTTTTCATCTTAGCTGGTCTCAAGCTGAGCTCTGCCAGCTCATCACGAGACAGAGCAACTGTGCTTGGGTTGGTTTGCTGGGTGCTTAAGAGATCTCACGGGATCCAGGTCTTGACAGAGTCAAGCAGATGGATGTGTAGTTCCAGCCTTAGTGACAAGGTCCTGGAAACCTCCAGAAAGGCTCCCGGACCCTACAGCTAAGGCAGGAGTTATACATCCATCTGCTTGACTTTGTCAAGACCAGAGCACCTCTTGGGCCGGCTCTCTTTTAGATGCTGCAGAAACTCAGAAGCTAAAACACAAGGCACTGGTGGAGTTTAGATGCCCCAGGGTGAGACGGGAGTTGTAGGCTGCAGTTCTGGATGTAAAAATTCCCCACTTTGGGGGAAATTTGGGTTGTATTTGCACTTTTTAGGGTCAGCACGCTGCAGAGTGTCACAGCACCTCATTATGCTGAAGTCCTCACCTGAACTTTATGGTTGAGTTATCAGCCTTTGCCTTGTGAAGATGGGAAGGTTGCTAGCTGCACTCTGTCCAGATATGGATGGAGATCCTGTTTGGGGCACATGCTTAAGCACTGGAAGGAGAAGCATCTCTCACTGGCTCTCATCCAACCTTTCAAAGCAGCAGGGCCAAGAGAGTCACATAAAACCTAAGCACAGAGTCAGCACTTAAAGGGCTTCAGCACTTAAATCTTTGGCAGTCACTGTTTAAAGTAGGATAATTAATTGCTCCTGCTGATAGCTACCTGATGCGCTCCACCAAAAATGTACCTTTTTTTGTAGGCTATGTAAGAAGGTAACAATTTAAGAAGAAAGAGTCCATGAACAGCCTAACCCAGAGAATGAAATGGCAATTATTGTATAGTCAGACAGCATGGAGCCTGTGCTTTTAATGCAATTAATTCTGTCGTGGCTTAGTAAATCCATTACACCGGTGTAGTCAAGACTAAAGTTTAACAAGCACAGTGATGAGGGTTCTTTTGTGTTTAAACATATTAGCATTCAGATTCTTAAAGGAAAATTTTGCTTACTCTGAGGCCTTGGCTGCTGCGTAATTGAAAAAAGGTACCTACAAAAATATGCGTTTTTTCTGATATCATATTTTTATTTTTTTGCTTTGCATATGCCCTACAAAATTGGACTGATTTTCTAAAAATATGAATGAAATTACCTGGACCTTTAGATCCTGTAGTCCTCTGAAAACAAAGGGGAAATCTGGTTCTTTGCTGTGCCTCTCTGTGTTGGAAGAGCAGGGCTTTTGCAGGTGCTTACTACATGTTAAAGGGGTGAAGGAGACACTGGTATCTCTTGTAGAAATCTGCTCCCCATTTTCCAATACAGGATGACATGTCAAAGGATTCAAAGGAGATAGATGGTGGTTTGGGTGGGAATCACCCAAATCACGAAAACTTCGCCAGCATTAAGTTGCATTCATTATTAAGAGGGCTCCACCAGGCTAGCTGTGACATTTTACAGCTCATGCAGTTATATCATGAGGGAACAGATCAGACTGAAAACTATCTCAGGGGAAAAGAAAAAAAAAATTGTCTTGTGGTGGATCAGTTCCCTGAACTGACTTAGTGTACATCTTTTTGCTTTTACATTCCCCTGCCATGAATAATCTTCTGGTGGCACGGATTTCTCTTCATTAGTCAATGCTACGTGAGTTTCTCTTTGTTAATCAATGTTAATATGTCCAGCAAAATTCTTACTTTCATTCTGCAGCAGGACAGAAATATCAAGGCAGAGAAGTAGAGTGACATTCCAGGGTTCCCAGGGACCAGTCTGTGTTTCTCAGCCTGGTGCTGGATATGCATGGCTTGTTCTCAAAGGATTTGCAAAGACTTTGCAGAAGTGAGCTGTTAAAAACCTTCTTTGCCCAAATAGTCTCAGTCCAATATAACAACCACAAAAAATATAAAAGCCTCCTGAATCCTGGCTTCCCATGGCTTAGTCACAATCTCAGATGTCTTAGCGCTCACTTTAGTTTGTTAAATCTGAACAGCTAACAAGTAAGGTGAGGGAGGTACTAGCAACAACAGCCAATTGACCCTCAAAACAACAGTCTTTGTGACTCACATGCTGAGAGCATATATGCAGGCAGCGTGCTCCTTCTTGAGGATGATGACGACTTTGAACAGCCTCATCCCTCAGGCACCTTGTTGTTCAAGGACCTATGATAACATGTCCCAATGACAGCTGGAGCACCGGCATTTGACAGGACTTGGCTGGGGTCTTATATGCAGTTTGGTCACTGCACTTGAAAAAGAATGTAGAGCAGCTGGAAGTGCTTCAGAAAAGAACAGTACAAATGTTTTGAGGTCTAGAATATAAGGTTTGTGGAGTCAAAGGACTTGGAGAACAGCAGCCTGGGGGACAGGCTACTGTCAGGGAAAGATAAATGTTTCAAACAAGGCAAAAGTGCCCTCAGAAAGAAAGAGAATAATCTTTGTGCCTGGGAAGTGGTCAAAGATTATGGACTTTAACTGCAGCAAAAGGATTTCAGTTAGAAATTATGAAAAACATTCTCATCCTAAAAATAATGAAGCACTGAGTAGGATGCCCAGGGGAAGCTGTACAGTCTTCACATCACCGTTTTTAAGGAAAAGTAAGAAGCACCTGTCAAGATTAGCTCCAATACTGTTGAAAATGTCTTCGGGCAAGGGATCTGTGCTGTAACCTCTCAAATTCCCTTTCAGGCTGATTTTCTCTGATGCTATTATCCCATGGGAATTTGTCACAGAAAATAATTTCTCCCTGACCAGTGAGATGCAGCCACATGGTATTTCTGGGTGTGCTGTAGCACCTGAGCAATGCATGGCAGTGCTACTGAGCTGCTCAAAGCAGAAGTGCAGAGCCCACGGACACAGCACAAGAACAGAAAGGTAGACTTCGTCTGAGAGCCTTTAATTAATGGTGTAGCTCTTGAGAGGGGAGTCCTGCAGTCCTTAAGGACAGCAAATGGTCAAGACCTCAGTTTAAGTACCTGGTCTGAAGAGGAAATGGGTTATTGATTTCTGCAGGGAATTGGGTTACACAGGAGTTGTCCATTTCCCCTAAAGCTCAAAGCCTTTGCAGACCCCTGAAAGATCACAAATTGTGTGCCTTAATGATACATTTCCATACAAAGAAGGCTTGCTCCCTACCAAGCCAGTGTCAACTTGTCTATCCGAAATGTACCTGAGCAGTCACCAGAAAATGTAGTTTTGCTCAGTAAACCTCGATCCATGATATCTGCAATAGTTTGGAACACTAAAAACAAACACATCATCTGCCAAATGGCTTATCTTATAGGAAAGCCATGGAAACACGTACTCTTTATTGGGGTCCTGCATTTCTTTTGCCATCTCTAGAGTGATAGATCCTGTCTAGGTAACTGGAACAGAGCATGCCAAGAGTTGTCTCATTGTAAACACGTTAGGAGCTGAGATAAATCCTGGACAAGTCAAGCTTACAGCAAATGAAACATCAGAAACAATGCAAAGTTTTCTATAGAGTTTCTATAGAGGTAGTGGAGCCAACTCTTCTGTTTGAATACACATGGGGGTAAACAAGTCTGTACAGGTATACACAGAAAACAAGACTTTCTCCTGGTAACACCTTTTTCATCGTGAAACATTTGCAGTCCACATGCACCGGAACCTGGCTAAAACTGCACTTCTTGCATGTGCCTCTGCAGGGAGAGCTGAAACCAGAAGCACACCTGACAGGAGAGATTGCTTCTGAAGGAGGCATGTAGACCCAGAGCACCAGGTGGGAGAGGAGGAGGCTGTGCTGCACCCACACACCCTCCTCCCATGTGAGAACCAAGCACAGGCTGGACTGGGCAGTGCTTCAAGGAGGGCAGATGCTGCCCTTGGCTAATTTGCTTCAGCATCTCACAACACCTTTGAGGCTGTGAGGAGCACCAGGCAGGTATATTTTGGTTGCATGGGTGTTTTCACACAAAACTCTTCCTGACCTTATACAGACCATTTTAGTTAGGTATCAGCTGACTCCCCAGAGCAAACATGGTCTGGATTTACATGTACATTTTTCAAGGACAGACCTATGGTTTTAGGAGCACTGATGTGCAGACAAAAAGGTCATATAGCACAACCCTGAACTCTCAAAATCACACCAGCTCCTTTCCTTCTGTGTTCAGTGATGTACCACCAGCCTCCCTTCATTTTCATCTTGAGAGCCGCAGCTGGACCTGTACAAATAGCTGCTGCTGCAGGCCCCATGTTTCAGTGAGACCCTGCTTCACAGTGCTGCTTTAAAGAGGTCCTGGATGAGCCTGCATATTTTGGGGTACCTCTGAGAAACAAAGGCAATAAATCTTCCTTTTACATCATTGTGCCGCTTGACTTAATGTTAGCATCTGCTATGTGCATTTGCCACAAACAGTTCCTGCAAGGTAGAGGAATTATCTAAGCCCCAGCAGCATTATCAGCAAATAGTTTTCACTAATATTTCTCTGGTTTTGAGACAGAAAACAAAGACGTGATCTGGCAAAAGGCTGTGGGGAAAAAAGACCACATCTCTGATCCAGCCAAGTCTTACGTCATCATCTCCAGGAATTTTGCCTATGCAGGGAGCACAGAGCAGCCCCTCTCTGGAAGGTTAACAGGGTTATTTAAACTTGGGTCATTTTATACAGCTGGGCAAATGAATCTGGCAAAACCAAGGTGGCAGTAATGTCTAGCAGCGAGACGGGAAAGGACAAGAAGCCAGGATGACTGTCTGGAGCTGCAAACTGCTGCTAACAGACTGCCCTTGGCTAAAATAGCTGGTCTGGTTGTGTCTTTTCCAACAAAGATATCTGCAGCCTCTCTTGTCCCCTCTCACTTGCTCTGGGGTGGGGGTTTGTGTCTGACCAAGTGGCTTTCCAAGCCCAGTGCCTCTTCCATTTGCACTACACATTGGGAAATAATACTGGGAAAGCCTTAGGAACCATTACTGGTTTGCGGTGTGCCACGGGAGCTGCTCCAGTTAGCGAAGATGACACCAGAGTGCTCATCTTGAAAGGAGATCGCTGGATGCTGGGCAGGGAGAGGGTGTTGTGGGAGGACTATGCCGGGAGCAGGGAATGGTTGCACATTCCTCAGTCCTGAGTCATCTGGCGCTGCCTGATGACCCCTAACCCTGAGCCAGCTCCAGGCACAATTTTCCTGCCTTACTTCTGTGGAAGAGAGGGTCTTCTCAAAGAGGACTGATGAAAAGCAACCACCAAAGTCTATAAAACACCTCTCCTCTAAGGCAACGCTATGCCAGGAGGGCTTGGTAGGAGCTGGCTCACAAAGCGGCTTTTCTCCTCTCCCTCCCAACCTCGGAGTGTGGATGGTGGCCCAAAAAGCCTGTTAATTTTACAGGACATTTCCCCAGCAGTGGCAGACATCTGCAGAGCATGAAGTGAGAGATTCCAATCTTCCTAGTTTATCAGAGGCTAATGAATGATCAATAGATGATTAGTCAGATGCTCTGCTAGCCACTGGTCCTACACAGGCTGTTCAGTACTTTAGAGGCAGCTACAAGCCTAAAAAGGCCTCATTAAACTGTTTCTAGCAAAAGCTACTATAGGTAGAAAATGAAGTGCAGTGCTGAAGGCAGCTCCACACCCGCTCAATTTGTAAGTCTGATGTGGTTAGCCAAGGATGCATGACTTGTTGGATTGCAGAGAGAGGGTGCACACATGCATAGGAGTTTCCAGCCTCCTGAACAAGGTGTTGGACAAAAGATCAAGACCTAGCTTCTGGCTGCAAATCCTGGGGCTCTTCTTTGGTACCTTCCCCATAAGTTAAATGTTGTGACTTCTCCTGCAAAGTGAAGCCCATCAGGAGGGGTTGGTCTAAAAAGTCATGTATACGGGGCTACATAGGATTTGCTTGACAGTCAGCAGACAGACCTGTACCTCCCAGAGATGATTTGGCATTTGCAGCACCCAGAGCCTTGTCCCACCACCCCACTGATCGCAGCAGATGCTACAGTACAGCAACACACAAGACTAACTGCATTCAAAGCACAAAAGGGACCACAGGGCTGTGATCACCAAAGCCAGGACTCATTTCACCTAACTTCTGATGCCTGCTCTGTCTGAACTAGGAAATGTAAATTCCCTCTTTGGTTCATTTTCAAGTAGAAGTGTAAAATGGGAGACAAAGACAAATTCCCCTCTCAGAGCCCTGCAGTTGACCCTCATAAGCAGAACAGGCCCATAAAGCCATTCTTTCTCCTAGCTTTCATTTGAAGAATGTTCTGTGTTGGTTATTTTTCTTTAACCAAAAAAAAAAAAAGAAAGAAAGGAAAAAGACTTTATGGAGTTCTTGTTTAAGCAAGTATTAAAGGAAGTAAAGGGAGCTGAAAATTACCAGATTCATTGTCCTGTTGCAAGTATATTGGTAATTAGTTTTGTATAACAGGAGAAGATGTTGTTTTTTTCCAAATGTCTCTGTGCTCAGGGCACAAATACAACATTCCCAGGTGATGGTGGCAGGGAGGTGACTCCAGTGGGGCTGTATGTGTGCATGAAAGTTAGATACCTGCTCAAATGCTCCTGCAGACTGCAATCCCGATTGACGGGTGAATTCATTGGAGTAAAGAGAAGACAATTAGGCTGTGTTTTTCCAAAGAAGGCAAGCTTTAGTCTTCATCCTTCCCTTGCCAGCCAAAAGGGTATAATTGTCTCAGAAGACAAGCAAGCCATATTCCAGATGTCCAAAGTATCTGAAAGAGGATGTTTATTAACGACCTGGGGACTGAAGATAAACAGGCTGCACAAAAATAACCACTAAGATACAATGGTGAAGTTAACCTTTGCATGCCAGAGGTCTGGGTAGTGCAGGGAGGGGGCTGATAGGGGTGCACAGGCTGCAGAGCCCACGTCAGGCTGTGGCTCAGAGCTTCTACTTATAGGTAGTAACAAATGGCAGTGCTGCAGAGGAGGAATACAGATCTGCTGGAGAAGTAGTCTTCTCCTATTGTCCGCTTACATGATCAATTATAACAGGAGAAAATTCTGGCCTCATCACTCATGTCAAAAGGATCAACCGAGCCATCTTTGTGTAACAAACACTTCCACGAGGACAAAGGGGGGTTTTACCAGTCCTTCCTTTTGGACATCCGTAATTTATAAACCCACAGCAATATTTTTGCTGGATCGACATCCATGTGAAAGCAGAAACCACAGTAAAAGAAATCCCCTTTCCTTAGCTTCACATCCCCTCATCTAGCACATAAAACCTCCCTGCTCAAGATCAATAATATATGTACTGAGCAGGCTGAGCTCCAGCTTCCCCCTTCCGCACACACATATTCCCATAGGGAAACACCAAAAGAATCAAATTCCGTGTCTGAACTGTATTGCACACCCTGCAACCCAGTGAGTCTGGGCTCTGTGATAACCATGGAAGAGAGATACTTGTGTCAAGGACACACTGCTCAGTGGCCTTCCTGCCAGCCCAGATTAAGCACTGTCAGCCCCAGCAGATTACACGTATCACAGGCCTGTGCAGGAAAAGACAGCTCCATTCACCTGCCCTTCGGGGTGGATTTATCCCATCTGTTCGATGGCTTAGTTGGTACCCAATGCCAAGGGAGGGAGCAGTGAACTGCCTCTCCTTTAAAAATTGCCTTAAAAAGGAATTTGTGTAGATAAATAAATTTATAAGTAATTTCTAAAAAAACACCCCCCAAATTAGTAGTAAATAATTTATAAACACATTTATGTATGTAAATAAAGTTTAAATAAACCCATAGCCATAAAGGGGTGGGTTTAAAACACACTGATAGTTATTGTCCTTTACTGGAAGGCTACAGCTAAGTTACTGATGAGACTTGGGGCAATTAGCTAGGGCTGAGGCTCTGGGTTGGCAGCCTCTACTTTGATGTGCCAGATTTTAGTCAAAGTCTGCACTGCTCTGGAGATGTGCGAGGCACTCTGAGGTGTGCAGGCTCAGGGCTGGAGGCAATACCCTTCTACCACTTCTGCAGAGCTTCGATCCTATCCAAGCTACTCCTTGTATCCCCCTGTTCCCAGCCCACTTCTTCAGCCAACCTCAGTCCCAATGGTCCAGCTCCTCATTTGTCTCATTCCTCTATGCTGGCCTCCAGACATCTCCCTTCTCTACCCATTACTTACACTCACCAACTGATATCTTGAGCCATCTTTTGGATTTGTGGAGCAGGGCTTGTGAGACTTCTTGCTTGACCTTGCCCAAGCCACTGAATTTCTTTGTATCCATTTGGAAGCCATGAAATTAAGTGATAATTTCTGTGTCATCATCTATTTAGGCTGCAGGGAAGGTCCTTAAATTTGTTAGATATGTAGCTCAAGAACAGAGTTTCCAAATAACATGGAGGACCTGGGTGGTTTCAGACTGGGTGGTTTCTTACTACATATGGGAGTACAAAACTTTGTGAACCTTTGCCTTAGCTGAGACCTGCTCTAAGCAGTAATAATGGTTGTATAAACCAGGAATCCTATGAATATATGTCAGAACATCCATCCTGCCTACCCACAAGTGGCTTCTCTGAATTGTTCCCATTTTGTTCTCCTGGTAGAAAAGGGTTAACATGAGCTTTATGTTCCAGACATGCTGAGATTAAGATCTAACACCTTTCAATATTAAAAAAAAAAAAAGGTCAGATAATAATAAACTGATGAAAGTGCTTGGCATAAGGCAAAATACAATGGAATGACCCACTTGGGAAAACTGCATCTTTGACCTCTTCAAAACTGTATGAAAAATACTTCCCTGACACAACTATTTGTATTGTTTACCTGCTGTTTGCAGTCTTCCCAGGCTAACCGGACTCAGCTGGAATTCTGCAGCATTTGCAAAGCTCTTGCTAAAGACTAACCTAATAACTCATCATTTTTGCAGGTGCCTTTAACTCATCCAGAAGAAAGAATTTCACATTTGGCTGTAGTAAGGGCCTGTTGTTTCAGAAGAGACCAGTTTATCCAAACAGCTTGTGCATCACCGGTTTAGGTCCCCTCAGCAAACATGCCATATTGTCTGCAGTCGGCGTGGTGTTTACCCAACTGATTTCTAGGGCTCTAAACATTATCATCAGTTGACACTAGTTAACTCTTCTGCCTAATGCATTCCCACAAGAGGTAGTACAGACACACACCTATTAGCTGGTGTGGAGCAGGAAAATCATTCAGGCCTCCGTTGCGAGCCATGTCCAGCTGTGTTCACGCTTTGCTGCAGTTGCTACCTTGAGGTCAAAAGTTGGAAAGAAAAAAAAAAGATCTTTTTAGTGTTGTATTTGTAATGCTCTTACTGGCAATGAGCTGAGCTGGCTGGATCATTGAACTAATCCTTGTATTCACCGAGTGGAAACTCCAAAATGTTGACAGAGTGCTGCTATTTAATCTCAAGGAATGCTTTTTGTTCTAAACCAGAGGCGTCTAAGACATTATAAATTATACCAAGAGGCTTTCAGTTTATCACAGTATCCTGATATTTGGAAGAAAGCTGTTTGAGAATTTTTCCACTCTTGTTTTTTAACTGTTGCATATCAGCTTTTTGAAATAGAAATTTTTAATGGAAGTGTATTAGTTTTCGTCAAAGAAAGATTTGTATCCCCACAGTAGCCTTAGTAGTCAGTCACTCCTGAATGAATACACTTTTCACTCAGAAAACTAGAGATTGAGTTCAGGTCTCTCCTTCCTTTTTACAGAGCAAAGATTACTCTGGAAATGCCATAGCTCAGGCAACTGTTTCACTAACAACCACTGCAGGATATTTTGGTCTGCCTTTCTTTTCTGAAATCTCAAAAAAAGATCCCCAAACTGGAAATGATCCTCCCTCCCCTCCATATGGACACCAGACAGGCCAAAGGATTCTTCTTTCCATCCAGGACCTCACTCAGGAACAAGTTCCCACTTACCAGGAAGGAGGCTCAGCAGGCTGCTCTCACAGGGCTGTCTTCTCCTCCATGCTGTCTGGGTAGTGCTGAAGAGGATGGCTGAAGAGGAAAGTCTAATTACTGAATCAGCAGAGGAGCAGTCTGGAGTAAGACCACTCTGTAGGGAAATAATTTGCTTGCTTCATCAGTGACTACCAACATCTGCCACCCAGTTCAGGCCACCAAGCTATCAGCCAGGTGATAGTTAACATTTCCTTGTGATCAGAACTTGAGTGAGGTACCACTGCATGGATGAGGTGCAGCAACCACCATCCTTTTCAGCTTTACAAGCAACATGCTTCTAATGGGATACACCATCCTAATAACACTATGACAAACTGTGTCCTTGTTTTGAGGGATCCTGAACAAGAGCTGAGGTGTCAGGAGGGAGCAGTGATGGGACAAAGCTCCCTGTGCCATCACGCAAGGAAGTGCTCAAGCACCTGGCCAGAAATCACAAGCTCACAGATAAGAAGGAAGCTCCAGCTACATCTCTAATCCATCTCTGGATTTTCTGAAGCCAGCCTGAACAATTCAAATTTGGGGATTTTAGGTTGCTTATGGGCTTCTGTTTTCTTTTGTATACTCAGTGTTGTGTGATATCAAGTTATTACTGTTTTGAGGAGCCTGTAAAACTGCCACTGGGGACCTGACTGTCCTTGGAAACAGATTGAAATCTCAACATGTTTCCAAATGAACAAGAAATATTTGGAGATGGAACTGAATAATTTGGGGGGCAGAAAGAAAAGCCACTAACCTTGTGCTTTAAAGCTGCCAGGGAAGATTTGGTTTTATGAAGAGGTTAAGGCTAAAGATTTTTGATGAAAAAAAAAAAACCCAGCCAAGAATATGAGCTGTTCTGTAATTGAGTCCTTTCTGGATGCTTAAAGATGTGCAAAGTGAGAGGGTCTCTGGCATGACTGTAGAGACACATTTTGTTTGGCAAAATGCCACTTTAAGTGTCTCTCAGCTCATAAATGATTCTTTTCCCTACAGGCAGCTTTGAGCCTTGATATAACAACCTCCAGCAAACGGAAAAATGGGGACCTCTCCTCTGAGGAGATTAGCAGCAGTTATGAACGAAACACAATGAATTGGTTGAACAAATTTCTTTCAATCCCTGGCTGGTTTCTGAAACCTAAACAGTGCTTTAAAAGGAGATCACAGCAAGGCTGTCTGTGTTTACACTCCAGATTTAAATACACTAACATGCTGCTAGGCTTGTAGCTGTGTATCAGGTGAAGGTCAGAGAAAACTCAAACTCCTTCTGACAGGTTATTTTGTGCTTAAATAAATTCAGATAAATTTTACAATGAGTTTATCTGTAGCTTTCAAAAGACTGGAGTGCACCATAGGAAGGCTGCAGTCTGCTGGCAGCCAGCAGGGAAAAAACAGTGCTCAACATGGCCCAGGACACAGCTATCTTATCAGAGTACAAGTATCTGAAATTAGTATCTTTCCCAAAGAAAGGAAGTCTCACACTAAGGAAGAAGGCTGGAATACTGATAATATTATTTAGACTCATAACATAGGGCCTGCTAGTGCTTCCAGATTATGTCCAAAGGAGCCCAAATATGACCAAATTTTCTCAAATTTGCTTCTGTCAGTGGCTGGTGGTGTCTGTGGAGGAGACGGTGCTCTGCTCAGCCCTTACAGATGGTGGCCAGGCCCATTCAGTCCCACCACCTCATGCTCACTCCTGCTGAGCACTGAGGTGCTCTGCCTCTTCAAAGACCATGCACAGAGCTCCGGCTGCACAGCTCAGCGGTTTTCATGCTTTCCATTCAAAAAATATGAGGACTCAATGTATCAAACCTGCTCTGGGATAGTGGTGTGCTCTTTCAACAGCACCAAACAGGCAAGTGTTCAGTTTAGAGGTCTTTATGCTTTGTCCAGCAACCACCTAGAGACCACTTTCCCCCAGACACGCACACACTCAAGGAGCACTTCAGGCTTATAAAGAATTTGTTAAATCACGGTTTTGCACTATAGGTTTTATTAACTGAGATGGCTACTCCAGTATAGCAAATTATAACATTAATTATTCATCCTTTCTCTTCTTCCTCCCTGCTTTTCCCTTTCAACCCATTTCTTCCTTCATCTTCCATCTCCTCACATTTTGAGATCAGCAGTGTGATCTGCCCTGTTTTGCCATATTTTGTAATTACAGTTTTGCCAGCGTAGCCCCATGAAAATCCTTGCACTGTGAGCAAAAGGAGTCAATGATAGCAGGGCTGTGTATTAGGCAGAGAGAAAATCTCCATTTGCTTGTTTCTTAAGAAAGACACTCATCAGAAAACAGGCAGACATCAGAACTGTTACCCTTTTTTAAGGGAAGCAATGATGAAGCAGCAGGAGTAAACTGAAGGAAAACCTTGCAGGGATTGCACAACGTTTGTTGCAGTAGAAAGCAGTAAGTTATGCTGGTGATGTCCATCTTGCTAATTTTTAATTTCTCCTCATCTATTTATCAAAATTAATTTATACTGCTATTAATCAGGATTAAGCTGTTGCTCTACCATTGCATGACAGGATGATTATTTCTCCTGGGAATCAAGGGTTGCCTCTGCCTGCACTGCAGGCTAGTCCTTGATAAAAATACCTGGGAAGCCGGGCTGGAAGAGGAGATGCAATGTCCAGCTGCACTGAGCCTACACATTGGTTGGGACACAAGTCTTCCCATGCAGAGAGGGAGAACTAGGGGTAAGAAATCAGCCTACACTCCTCGTTGGGCATTACTTCCCCTCAGGGGGCATGTCCCACTCTGATCTGCACCCCAACATTGGCAAAGCAACTGTGGTTCCTCAAACCCACCTGCTTTTCCAGACACCATCATGGTTAGTTGCAAGGAAGGCTGTCTCTCTTTTGAAGACATGCTTTGTTGTGGGTGGTTTTAGTGAGGATTTTCTCCATCCCAGGTAGCTCCTCTTGGGCTAAGCCATAGTAAGGCTGGGCTCTGTGTGTGCTACTCAATGCCAGGAAATAAGCTGGGGAAAGGAGCGCCCAACCTGCTGGAAAAGGTGCGACAAAATACATCCTTTTCCTCTAATGGCCTCAAAAAAGTTCCTGAAGATAGCTGTGGGATTGAAGAGAGATGACTGGTGAAGGAAGAAGAAGCTGCCGAGGCCAGAGAGTCCTGGCCTGGCATGTCAGCAATAGGAATCACTCAGAGGCAATCAGCCTTTCAGAGGGGAAAATAGCCATCTGTTACGATGACTGCCTTGGGCACTTAAATCTGATAACCCATGTCCAGTCTCATTTTCCACTGGGACAGAGAAACCATCCCAGAATGGTTCTAACTATTAGATCATTTTTCACATGTTGACATTTCAAGCCAATGGTGACAGAAAGCTAGGAGGGAACATCCTTCTGGAGGTGAAGTGTAAGACTGGCTAACCCAAACCAGGGTCTATCATGGGGCTTTTTTAATGACATAGCACTGTCCCTTTAAGTCAAACACATTTTGGTTCATAGCACTAATAACAAATTTATGTTTAAAATGGTACCACTCAGTGTAATTACTCCCTCATCCCTTGTGGCTAAGTCCTCATCCTGCCTTTTTATGAGCCATCCATAAATACAAAATGATTTATCCAAGTACCATCATGTTGTAAACTTGGTCACAAGGAACTGTTGATGAGGGACATCTATAAAGTTTAATTATGCCATTGATTCCTGCTAAAATATTAACTTGAATCTGGCTATAGAATACTCCAGTCACTTGAAATCAAATGGAAGTATAAAATGTCCTGTACTCTACAGACGTGCAGTTTGTACTTTTCAAGTAGTAATCTACAGGGAAAATCTTTCATTGCCTGCTATAAAGATAACCTCTTGTATTAAGATTCAATGTGAAGAGTCATAAAAATCAGAGCCAGAAAGGATCTATTAATTCACCTCCTGTTTGTCTGCCAACATAAGTTTGTTCCAAAAAATGTATTATTGAGTGTTATTGGTATAGCTAAGCTTTCAAAAGGGACAGCTAATGGGGATTCCATAACTCTTTTTGGATGCTGTCCCCCAGGCTAATAGACCTTGGCTTTGGAAAAAGTAGTTCTGACATTTAATCTGCAGCTTCTTTTTTTCAGTCTCACCTCGCTGCTTCCAGCTGTACCTGCTTGAATCAGCTTGAATTTTGGCTCTCCGACCCTGGTGTTACACAATCTCCAACACAGAGCCTTTCTGCTGTTCTCTGACTAGCCTGGACACTTGGATTAATTTTTCAAACCAGGCTCAGGGATTCAGCCACAGCTGTAACGGAGAACAACAGGAACAGACCAGAAGATTCAGCCATATAATTTTTAATGGATTTTTGTGGGAGTCATCTATTTGCCACCCTGAATTAGCTTTGGAAACCTCATGGGTTTGGTTCTGCTTGTCATCCCACAGAGTGGACATCCCTCCCAAACTCCAACTTGATTTTCCTAAGGTTTTTTGAGTCCCCTCCAATGTTTAAATATTTCCTTAACATCACTGTCAATTCAATAACTAGGCCAGCTTCCAAATTACTTAATTTTGACTCTTAATGTGTCATGTAATGTGCATGAGTACTTGTATGCACAGACATACTTGTGTACCTGCACAAATCCATACATGTACCAGCACAAACCCATGGGAGTTGTCTTATCTATGTCTACAAGCATGTTAAATTTCTTTGAACTGACATTTTAGAGGGGGGATCTCTTCAATTACACAAAAAGACTGTTTTGCTTTTTCATCTGCAGAGTGTAGTAAACATTCAACAGACTATGATGGCACATCAGGACGTGTAAGCCAGCAACACTGAAATGGTGATGGACTTTCTGTCTGTTTTGCTTATGACGAATCCCCACAAAGCCATACTGGCTATTGCTCCTGGAAGCAGGCCAGCTTTGCTTCTCATGTAGTTACTCTCCTTTAAGGCTAGTCTCCCCTCATAAGTAGGATGGTTTGGATGAGCCATGGCTATCCTAACAGTGAAAGAAACATGTCGGTTGAAAGAGCCCACAGAGATGATGAGCAGCACCCAAATGCTGACTCAGGTCTCACCTGGTCCAAGGGGACTAGCTTTGTCCTTCAGTATAAATACTTTGGAAAGTAGCAGAACAGTCACAAAGTGCTAACAACTCACTAACAAATAGCCTTTTTTATGGCTCATGAGTTCACCTTCCTGCATCAAAACAGTAATACTTCAAGTTGCAGACCAGTGTTCCTCTACCAACTATGACAGGATTTACTAGCTTCAAGGCAGTGAATCAGGTGGAATAAAGTAACCTCCAGAGGTACTTCAAAGCAGCCTGAACTCAGAGCTGAGCTTGTTCATCTGAATACACAATTAATGTATCAGGTAGTCATAAACAAGGTCATAAGCTGTCATTTCTGATTCCTCTCTCATAGGACCATCTGAGTTTGGTCACATCTGTTTACTGAGGAACTTACCACATCACAGGCAGATGGACAGTCAGCCAGCTGTGGCTCAGAGATGATAAACACCTCTCCTCCCCGATGCAGCAACATGATCAACAGAGGTAAGTGTCACAGTATGCCACAAGACAAAAACTGGAAATTTGGCGCTCCTGAAGATTTATTAGGTGTGACATGTGTATGAAACTCAGTTATATTAAACTTGCTACAGACTGTAACAGCATGTCCCTGCTGTTGGGAGATTTCAATACTGCAGTAAAACATCACAGACATAATTCTTACCTGTTTAGACTCGCATTCTTGGGTTTCTCCTCAAGGCCTTGATATCGGATCTACAATGATTTCAGGCAACCAGGGAAGATGCGCTACAGACCTAAGCTGTTTAAGTAAATCCTCAGCAGCTCCTGCTTTAATGACTTATTCATGAAAATAAATTGGCAGATGACAGGCCCCCACCTCTGGAACAGAAAGGTTGCTGTTTTAATTAAACTTCGTAATTGGCATGGCCATCTCCTCCTACCCAGAGCAGACACTGAATAAACATAGAATGTCACCACATCCTTCTTAAGACCAGACACGGAGCCATTTCAGAAAATCAATGACAATGATTAAGAGAGCTCTCATTCCCTGCTCCTGCCTATATTTTACTTTCCACACCAAGTTTATTGACTAAATGTCTCCTCTCAGAAGGTTATGTATACAGGCTTTCTGCAGACAGCACCAGCAAAATTTCATGTTAGAGGTAGGTGTCACTGCTCAAACTCCTAGCAAGAATCTTCCTTTACTTATGGAGTACAAGCCCTGCACAGTCTGGGCACTGAACGAGGCTGGCAAGAGATATTCTGTCCTCAGAGATCTTCTGATCTCCAAGACAAACAAAAAGTGGCTGGGGATGAAGCAATGTGAATTTTTCCTGCTTGGGAAGCCAGGTGGTAGGAGAGGGCACATGGCTCCTGGCTGAGGATGGAAACCCCATAGTAGGGTCTCCCTTCACCATCCTGTAAGCAGAAAACTTCCTGCTCTGAGAAGTCAGGCCAGGCACTGTACCATGCCACAGCTCAGCAGATGTGGCGTTTGGGAGGCCATCATTGTGGTATCTGAAGAACAGCCATAAGAAATGTACTAAAGAACAACCCCCCTAGATGTGAAAAACTCAAGAATTTATGAAGACTTGTTGGCCCAGCCTTCCCCATCTACTGCAGCTGCTCTGCATGATCCCAGCAATACTCAGATCTGGGCTTGCATCACAGCATGATACAAAGCAGATGGAGCTCAGTGGTGAGTCTGACTCTTGATACTTCACTGCTAAAGAGCGATCTTCTCAAAGAGCTTTTTTCTTTTTGCTTTACATCACTAGTTGACCAGACTAGGAGCTTTTGCTTTTGGCAGGAGTGCTTTATGCATTACGAATTATCACTCAAACATATTTTTTTATATCTTAAAAAAGTTTTATTTGTTCATCAGAGTTTTATAGATATTTTTTCCCGTGAAGGCCTAGGGAAAGGTGTCACAAGAATTACTAGTGACATATGCTCCAGGGAGTGGCAGAACATGCCTGTATCTTATTCAAAAAACAAGTAGATGTGGCGCTTCAGGACATGGTCTAGTGGTCAGGAAGACACTGGGATGAAGGTTGGACTTGATGATCCTAGAGATCTTTTCCAACCTAAATGATTCCACGATTCTATGATTCTAAATGGGTTTGACGGTATATCAGGTTAAGTTAACCAAACCTTCTCCACCTCGTCTCTTTGCTCTAGTGAACATAGATGACTATAGTTGAATCTACTTATCTGCAAGGCTCAGAAACCTGCTCAGCTTATGACAGCTTCACAGGTTACCGTGTACCAGCCAAGTCATGGTGACTGTGCTGCTACAGTCCAGGTGTGCCCTTCCAGCCTATGCCTGCTGAGAAGTGACGTGACTAATTTTAAACCTCAGTAAAAGAAGTTTACACGATGTTGCACATGCAGATGTCTGCAGGTGTGTGCATGAGCTCCACTGGTGTCAGCTGATGGATGGTAATTCATTGACCTTCTGCAACTCAGCTGTGTGCCTGAGCCCTGAGGGTGTGTATGTATATGTATATTTATATAGCTGTATGTATATATCTGTGTGTGTACACGTATATCACAGAGTCACAGAAGAGCTGAGGTTGGAAGGGATCTCTGCAGACAGTCTAGTCCAAACCCCTGCTCAGAGCAGAGTCAGCTACTGCAGGTCATTCAGGGCCATCTCTAGTCAGGTTTTGAATGTCTCCAAAGACCGAGGGTCCACAACTTCTCTGGCAACCAACCACGGTGGCAAAGTCGTCATTGATTTAATACAAGCTACACGGCCACCACAATCCTCTGCTCCCATGTGGATGGCCAGGGCAATGCTTCTGCCTCTCTGTTGTCCTCCAGTGAAGGGAGCAACTTCTCTTGTGGTATAAATATACTGCTGAAGAAATCTACTTAACATACATGCAAGAGCTTATCCCCAGAGCTACCAAAGTATTTAGGAGCCTTTACGCTTTTGAAATCCATCATACCTAAAGACCTTTGTAGATGCAGAATCTGTTTGCACATCTCCCATCATTGTAGCCTGAACTTCCCATGTTCTCAAGCACATTTTTCCTCATAATGGCCCGGGATATAGGAAAAAAAGAATTTAAATGATTTAGCCCTGTCTGAGACACATCAGCTTGCTTCAACTGAGCCCCAGACCTGAAAAATTGGTTCACTTTCCTGCTCTGTTCCAGTATCACCTGTACCCAATTGGCAGCTTTAAAGGAAGGGAAGTTGGTACATGCACCTGGCTTCAAATTGCAAATATTAGAAATAGATTCAAGCTCTTGGATACAAATAACGCCGGATCTGCACGCAAACTTTGCAGCTGATGCCTAAAAAGCAGGAGAGATTTGTAAATTGTGTCTCAGGAGACATTTCAGAGCTACTGATGGTCCTACTGAAGGATTTGAATGGTGCTGCTGATTTTGCCCTTTGGGTCATTAAGTCATGACTCAATAACAGATAAAAACTAAACTATGCAATGTTATGACTATTGCATAGGGAGACTGAATGACTCGGCTAAAAAGCAAGTGTCCAAGGAAGCAATGAAACAGAGCAGCTGCTTTTCTGCTGCCTTTCCTCCTCCTCTGCAATAGTTGGGGCTTCTCAACTGCTCCCCAAATCCCCAAGAGACATCTCCCACTGTAAGAGCCCAGGAGGTACTGCAGGGCAAAATAATTTGGTTTTGCTGCCTTTTGACATGCAAAGACCCTTCTCTGACTTCTCTCACATGGACGGGTATTTCCTATCCAGCTGCAGGCTTTGTGCTGTACATGTATTTTATACCATGGAAACACTAAGGGCAGGCCCGACACCTCTGGGTTATGTTAGAGAGAGGATATGCCTGTGGATGTGTCTACAAAGGCTGGATCAGTTAGAGTTTGATTGTGCTGGACACTGTGCAGATGTGGTCCTGCTCACACACAGTCTGGGGACAGCTGAGCTCTGCTAATTAGGGATTTGGGGTGCTCTGCAACCAAGACTTCCCTGTAGCACATGTAGGGCTCCTGCAACAGATGTCCTTTTCTTAAGTAGTGTTTTGCACAACTGCTTACAAGTAGATCAAACACCTTCCAGGGTCTGTACACCACAGGTTGAAAAACACTGGTTTAATAAACAAAACACCAGCAAGCATGGAAAAAAAACAAAAAGAAGTAAATTGGATGTACATACTTACTAGCCAGCACAATTATCACAATTTCTGGCCTTCTAAACCATCTTCAGATTGCAGTATAATACACAGGCTACAAAACCCCTTTTTTTAAATTTGGATTTCTTTTTTTTCATGTGCCTTCGTTTCTAATAATGTGTGTGAGGCCAAGTCTTTCAGGAAGCAATACGCTCAAGCAGCAATGCACTGCACAGCGTTTGGCACTTGTGCACATCGTAACGCTGGTTTCCATTAGCAGCCCTGCCTCATCTAATGTACACAAGGGCTACGGTCAATGGAAGAGCTCAATGGACGGTGGGAACAATTAGGCTCAGCATCACTTCTTGTGGCCATTATTGGCAGATTTTCCTATTAATTATTTAGGAAGAGAAGAAACTGGACTGGGGGCTTGTGTGTGTCAGTGGGGCCAGGCTCTGCTGTCACAAGCCACCGTATCACGTGTATTCCCATCATCTCCTAAACCAGGTTTCATTTCTGTCTCCAGTGCTCCTCCTGCAAGGTTGCAGCAGAAGTTCTCCGCTCCAGTGGTTAGAAAACTACTTTTAATTTCCAGCTTAAAGTTGTTTGTGGCTGACTGATACGCATTTGTACTAGTGCCAACAGTTGCCTTTAGCTTATATGGGTTTTTTTTAGTTCTCTGGTGCTTATCTCCTTAATAGACAGCACAAGTGAATTGCTTCTGAGCTCTCATTTTGTCATACTAAACTGGCCAAACTCATTCAATTCCTTCTCACTGGGCATGTTTGCTGCTCCCGCCAACATTTCCTCTTTGCATGCCAACCTGCTCCAGTTGGAAGGACTCTGGGCTAGGGGAGGCTGTGATTACACACATTTTTTCCAGAAAAGTTTGTAAAGGAGCAAAAAGATGCCTTTGCTCTTTCAGAAGTCTCTCCTGATGCAAGCTGTGAATGTATTTGCTGTCTTGTGCAAGCACATTGCATAGGTGCTCGCAGTCATTTGTGGCTGTTCAGTGCACTCCACTTTACAGCAAAATGATGTAATATCTTAGGCCACATCTACAGCAGGCCAGTAAAGTGAGCCAGGGCCTGACGGTGTGTCATGGCTCACATCCACGCAGCTCAACTCTCATAATCTCTAAGCCAGAGTGACCTCATCCAAACAGCCTGTTGGAAGCAGTCCCTGGCTGGTACTAATCCCCAAACCATGCCTGGGCATTGTCTAGCAGGGAGCTGCTCAGCTCCAGTCAAACAGTGCCAGGAGACACATAAACATTTATCCTCGCTGATGGTCAGAGGGCAGTTCATAAACCTGCCCTGGCTCAGTTTAATTAATTAGTGTAGAGGGAACCTTAGTGCATGATGGGCACTTTGAACTCTTCACTCCAGGTCCGCTGTTCCATCTCTCAAACATAACGTGGTTTTCCTTTATGATCTTCCCAATCCTCTGATGCCTCCTAACTGTGTATTGTCTGCAAATATCATCAGACCTTGCTTACTTTTTGTTCCAGGAGATAACTAACTAAAACTGGCTCCAAGGAATTTCACCCATTATGTCCCCCCACTCTTATTATTTTCCTTTCAGGAGAACCTGTTGTGTTTGTTCTTGGCTATTTCCTGACAGACCTTCAGGGCGAATACCAGTCCCCGCTTCTTCCAACAAAAACAATAATTTCCCATGGGGCTCTTCTATCAAAAGTGTTGCTGAGGTCCAGACAGATTAGATCTAAAGCATTTCCCATGTCTAAAAAAGCCCATGGAGTACTTTGTTTGCCTTTTTTTTTTCTTATCACCAAAAGCTATCAAGTTAGCCTGACTCAAGTGACCTTGGTAAAGCCCTGTTATATTTTTATCACAGTTTTTCCTTTACTCCATGTCTTCAGTCCTTCCTTCAAAATTGGTTTACATGTCATCCAAAATTTGTGCTGAACATATCCAGCCCTTTTCCTCCAAATTCATGTGAATTCAGTCCCCAGGCAGGCCACATTACTTGCACATCCCAGCCTTGGGAGGTCTGAAATTCTCCCTGCTGCTTGAGCACACGCAAGAAATAGGGTCTTTTTTAAGAAGCCTCTGGTGGGCAAAAGCTAATCTCAGAGTTGGAGCTAGATGAGTCCTGTTGATCCTGTGGCTGCTCATTGCCTCTCTGGAAACGTTACAGGATTACAGGAGCTAATGAGCTGTGGAAGTCCCCTCACTCAGTGTGCTCAGGAAGACAGTAATGGCTGCACACGGCATTGCAGCGCACACCCAGCCGGCAAGCACACCATGCAAGAGTTCACCAGTCACCATGATTTTACCCTGCCAGTGTTGGTCTACAGCGGTGCTGTGCGGTTTGGGAACACTCATCCTCACTTTTACTGAGCTAAAGATCTGGTTGAGGCAGAAAAAAAAACCCATCAGTTGTGAGCTAATTCCCTTCATATTTTCCCCTTCATATTTAGCATTTGAGCAAATGCCTCCTTGTTTCTCCGTGGGGGTTTTGCTGTCCATCCTGAGTCCTCAGCTGCTGTGCCTGCCCTGCTGACTTGCTCTGGCCATGCTTCGCTGCCCATGAAGCAGTGGCTGCAAAGACACACACACATCCCCCCCCATCCCAGACACCAATGGGTTTGCAAAGATGGATGTGCCAAAACAGGGCCAGGGCTGACACTGCTTAGCACAAGGCAGGAGAAATGACAGTGCCTGCTAGTTTGGTGTGAGTTTTCTGGGAGCCTTATCTGGAAATACACTATTTGGTCAGGACCTGTAGTCCCCTTTCAAGGGATTTGGTTGTCATTCCTCGGGGCCATATCAAGTGCTGCAAGGGCTCCTGCTTGATTTATTTCAAGCTCTCTTTACTTCATGTTTCATCTCCATTGCTGACAAACCTGTCTCTCAACCACCACCATTCCAGAGCCCTCTTTGTATATACCTGTATATAAAAAATATATGTACATATGCATATATATGTATATAGAATCAATTTATTTCAAGCAATCCTCTGTCTCCTTTTCTGCCCAGCCCACTGAACACACAACAGAAATGCAAAAGTCCCAGCAGCTGCAGACAAGCTCCTTCCCCACTGTCTCTGGCAGGCTCTGCTCCAAATGTCTGCTGGTCTTAATCTGGGACAAAGGAGCTCTTTCCCTGTTTAGCTAGAGGGTAGCTATGGCAACATGGCACAAAGACATCTCAATAGCTGGCAAAGGCCAGACCAGCCCCCTGTCTAGCAGACAGACGCTGTTCGCTGGTACTTAAACTCTGCTTCATTCTGACAAAGGAGATGTCTATTACCTAGGACTGGGCCCCTGGCTCGAAATGTCCAGTAGCTGGAAGTGAAAGCAAGCACTGCAACCCCGTCAACAAATGGGACATTTCAGGGGATGTCCGTGAATAGGTCTTGTAATGGGTAATGAAAAAAGCAGTGGAGAGGGAGGGAAGGAAATGAATGAGCGGAGATTGCAGCAGCTAAAGGGAAGCTCCTTGCAGGAGACGGCAAAAGGCTGCTCTGAGCTATGGCTTGTCTGTCTGGGAAAGTTGCATTGTTACAGCTTTCCTTTTTGTCTTGAATGAGCTGCCTTGTGGCCACACACGAATTGCCTCGCATCCTTTTGGCCTGCCTTTAAATGGAAATGATGCCTTTTTCTCATGCAAGGGCTGTTTCCCTCCTTTGTGCTGCAAAGACTAAGGTGCAGCCACAGCAAAACTCTCTGCCTGGTACCTATCAGCCTACATGTGTGGTCATTGCTGGCCTTAGACCTTATCAGATGCATGTTTGGGAAAGCTTTTGGGAAAAAATGGTTTATAAACGCCTTGCACATAGCTCTACATCAAGTAGGTCCGCTGGGGAGCACCAGCACTGCTGCAAAGGAGCCACACTTCTGCATCCCAGCATAAAGCTCCACTCATGTGTTAACCCCCCATGACATTTTCTCTCCACTTCTATTTCTTCCACAGCATTTTTGGAGATGATCCTGACAAAATGAGACATTGACCTCTGGGCAGTGGTAGCACAGAGTTCACCAGAGGTCTCTCTGCTTTTGGAGAAGCAAATTCCAAACCACACCAGTCATGAAGACCAAAAGCAAAGGGTGGTGGACATGCTTGCTTTCTTGACTGGTGTTGGATGCAGACACCTAAACCTGCAAGTAAGTATTTCTTTCTCCTTCACACCACTGGCAGCATTCCTCCCTCCAAAATCCTGCTGTGCCCTGGACTATGCAGCTACTCTTGCACATGGGCTTGGCTGTGCAGCATGGGGACATGGCTGTGGTACAAGTCCCACAGTGCCTCATGGACCTGGCCTCATCCAGCATGTTCCTCAAGCAATCCCACACATTGCTTGAGGAGTCTGTTGCTCTGTCCTGCCCCAAAGTATTTCACAGCAGTGGCAGAGCCAGGACATGCTGCCTCTTTGACCATCTCCACTGCCTTAATAAACTCATTGTGGGCAGCTGCCCGTGCTGGCCGATGGCGTTAGCGGTTGTGGTAGCACCACTGATACATGCAGTTAGTTTCCTTAAAAACACCACCGAGGCTGCAGAGCCACCACCCCATAGTAGGGCCATCTGTTTGGTGTTACTGGCCCTGTCACCTTCTGGTGACAAGTACTTCAAGAGTGGCGAGCCAGCTGGTGCACGGTGGTCACCATGCTCACAGCGGGAACACCCTCAGTTCTTCTGCATGCTTGCTGTCTCCACCTGTTCTCCCCAGTCACACATGTTAATCATAAGCCCTCAGGGGTGGGAGTTGGCCATGCTGCTGGATGAACCTCACTTCCCTGTTCCCCCAGCCCAGCCAGAGGCTTGAGGCACAAGGCAGGGAGCTGCCGAATGGCCCCACTGTGCCCTGTCAAGGCAGCCAGCACCAGCTGGCAAACAGCTGATTATATCCATGCACCCAGCCTCAGCAAATCCAGGGCATGCAAAGCCCTCTCGGCCCACTTGAAGGAGAGCTGGAGGCATACAGAAGATGGCCATCATCTCACAAGGCCACCCAATTCAACTCAGCCTTGTGAGGGTGTGAAAGTGATACACAACCTGCTCCAGACTACTGGGGAATCACACATGAATGCAGGAGGCTCAAAAAAGCCTGAACATGATGCTAGCAAATAGCTCATACTATAAATTTGCTGCTGCAGAAGGGTGATGTAGCAGAAAGCTGTTTGCAAGGCAGTGGCCATTCATCACTCAGAAATATGCTAATATATTAGATTGGATAGTTTATATTTCTTCTATGCTCCTCTGCATTTCCATATGTAACCTCCTGCTATTGAGCCCAACAGGCTGCAATCTCATCTGAAGTAAGAAATCATATTAACTCCCATTTGAAGTGGAGAGCCAGCTGCTGCAAAAAGTGTAAAACTATCTAATATCTCAGTACATTCTTGCCATGCAGGTGAAGATACTTTTTCTGAGCAGCAGCAACATATCTGTTATGTTGTTTCTCTTGCTCCTGGTGGGACCAGGACCCACTTTTTTGAGACCTTTGCCCAGTAGCTATAGCCAAATTTGGTGCAGGGGCACTAAAGTTGCCAACTTCCAACAAACTTCCTGAAAGCAAAGCAATAGAAGAGGGGGAGAGCAACTCCCTGGAGTAAAAGACCATGGGAGTTTCATGTCAAAGGCATACCAGAGGGCAGGATGAGGGCCAGGACATTGACACCCACATTGAGGATGTGTATGGGTGCAGCTGGGGTGGCTGGCACCCAGCAGGATCCTACAGCCATGCTGCATGAGCAGGACATGTGCCCTCACCCCAGCTGTCTGGCCCCTGGGCATGCCAGCAGGGATGTCCACAAGGATTGTCCCAGATACCCGGTGGGATGGCAGAGGGACACGTCAATACTGCTTTTTGAGTGACCAGATGTGATTCTCACCCCTTCCTGGCAGTTAAGTGTTTCCAGCAGCCCAGTGCCCCCTGGCAGAGCCTCCCTGGGGAGCTCAGGGACAGAGGACACTCACATTTTTAGCTTTACGCATCAGATGCCCGAGCGATGACATCAGTATGGCTTTGTTCGGAAGGGAGGGGAGCTCACTCCCAGCCTCCAAACCACGGCTGGTGAAAAAGCCCAGTGCAAAGCCTTAAGCTGCACCTCACTCCCTGGCTCGGGCACGTCTGGAGTGCAGACCTTTTCCTTTCTGGTCACCAGAAGTGCGGAAGGCTGCTCTTATCTAAAGGTCAACGAGGAGACAGCTGACAAATACCACTGTCTCCAGCCTGTCATTGTGCACATCGCATGGATGTTGGAATAAGGCTGACTGGGGGCTGGGGGTCAGTTGGGAGGTTCTGGAGGGGGTTATGTTTTGTTCTAGAGAAAGATGCGTTAGCTTGTGCTAAATGCTTAAGCTGTTACAGTCTTTTCCTCTGCTGGTTAGATGAAAGGGGAGCAAAAGGAGGTCTGGAACTTGTAGCCCTCAATAACTTAATGGTCGTGATCTGTACTTTGAAGCAAGATAATAAAAGACATCTTTTTATGCTATTCATTTCAGGAGCCTTTACTCTTCAGCCAGGATTTTTGTGCCTGTTGGGAACGGCCTGATGGAAAAAGTTGTAAAACTTTCAGAAATCCTGTCTGAGACTTTTACTTTGTTCTTTACCTCTGAGGTTTATGTAGCATTTGTATGGCCTTATCCATCAGATAGGACAACAAACATCAAGAACCTGCAGGTCACACGGGGACCAAGTTGCCAATCCAGAGCTCAACTGATCTCTCATAAGTCCTAGACACTGCGCCAGATCAGTTTAAACATCAGAGAGTTCTGGAAAGCCGTGGAGAACTTATCTCTCAGGTTCTGCCTAACTCCTGAAGGTGCCAAAAAACCAGTAGGAATGACCAGTGAGCATCCAAAAACAGACCTTGATGATGGGCTGTGCATCATTGCTGCCACATGCTGCAACATGTGACATTGAGTTCTGAAGATCTAGGGACTTTACACATATGTGAGAAACTTGAGTCCTAAATAGGAGTTTGAAGTAGCATGCATGCCCAAGAGACACTGAAATGAGGTATTGTCAGGAATTGTCTTTAGGTATCAAAGATGAGCAGCATGACAGTGGAGACAAGTGCCTGCTATGGCAGCGGTCCTGAGAACCCCAAGGCAGCTAAAGAGGGAAGTGACACATCTGCTTTCTAGATCATGAGAGGGTTAGGTGGACTTAGCCCAGCTAAGCTCACGTGTCTAGGCATTCAATGAAGAATTTCTGGTTCTTCAGAAAATCTATGAGAAAATCCTGAGTTGCCCACACTGTTCAGGTATCTGCACAGAGAGGCTGCAGCTGTAGAGATATCTTCAGACCTTCAGGATTAGGCTTGACTAAGACTGAAGCCCCAAGACCCAGTTGGATTTCTGCACCTTTTACCAGCCTTATTTCTGTAGTCAGTTGGAGACTAAATGCAGACTATCTCAGCTCTCTTCCAGACATATTGCTATACTAAGCTGTTCAATTTTTAATGAAGCCAAGATACTGCTTTTCTGAAGAGCTTCTGAAAATCAATGGTGCTCTTTACAATGTTCTGTTTTTACAATGATAGGTCAATAAGGAAGAAAAATGCAAAGCTTATGGGGACCAGGCTACCTTCTTACCTAAAATGATGAATTTTGTGTGACGAAGTTCAATAAGATACGTGAATTCATGGATAATTTAGAAGATGTATCACCACCACATCACTTGTGTTGTGGTATTTGTTCTTTAGAGTTATTAAATTGATTGTTGGTAACAATTAATTATTCAGAGGTCAGGGGTGGTTTAGTATTTTAGAATTTTTGCAGCATTACTGGTCTGAATTTCTTATAGCACTTCTTATACTGTTATTTTTAATTATTCTGCTCAAAATCCAAAACAAACTGGTGAGTAGGAACACTAAGACATCCATTAGGTAACCTGTTATTAAACCTGACCATCAATAATAATACTTGTCATGTCAGAATAAGTAATCATCTGAAAAAAAAGTGAAACTATCTGGCAAATTCACATTAATAAATCTCTTTTTTTATTAGATCAGAATTTCTTTGTTTGGTTAAAAAGTCAACAGCTACATTAATCTGATTACAATCTGGGAATTCATACTAAACTCTTACCACATGTGTCTGCTTCCTTTAACTTCAATGAGATTGAAAGAAATGCACAGGGCTTCTCCTAACTTGGCATACTTTCCCAAGCTGAAGTGCACAGTTGTGAGCTGCCATTCACTCTGGCCACCCTCTGCTGGGTGCAGGAAGGAAAAAGAAAGAGGAAAAGCTTATTCATGCTGCCAAAGTTTAGGCACCTCTGCTAGAAATGATGTCCTGCTGTTCCCTACACCTTTAATGGGGAGAGTCGGAATGCAGAAAGCCTAGATCTGCCTTCTGGTACCAAACAACCTCCCTTCTCCAGCGCTTCCCAATGTATTCCTGCAAACTTTGGGATTTTCTCCACTGCTGCTATTAAACAGCCTTGGCAGTTGCTGATGCCTTTGACTCTATTTGTGTTTACTTGTTTTGTCCCCAGCACAGGCAGATGTGCAACCTTGGGAAAAAAATCTGCTGGACCTCTTCCTGTCCTGCTCCCACTTCCCTTTGCACCCTCAGATGGATGTTGTCTGCATTTAACGCCTGGTCAATACCAAGAGGCTTGAAGCCTTCATGAGCTATTTTAGGATTTATCTTACAGACTTCCATGTTTTCCTGCTTCTCTCTCTCTAGAAATCTTATCAGCAGTTTAGGTAAAAGCCTGTCCTTCTCTGCTTTAAAACCAGATAAACAATGGCCTAATAACACTGCTATTCCATTGTTTTTAGTTTATACTTTCCCTTATGTCATTCCTGCAAGGTAAAATCACTTCTCCTCTGTTAGTGACATTAATCATAAGCCTTCAGATATTTTTGGTTAATCCTGTTGTCCTGGGACACTTGGTCTTATTTTTGTCATTTTTCTTCTTCTATATTTTGTAACTTTTTTCAGGTTTTATTCTCCTTCCACCTTTCTGCAAAGTTTTTAGCCAAAAATAGGTCTCGCACATTCATGAGTCACTCTTGAAACTGAAATGACGTGGCATTAGAAGCAAAATTGGAGGATAACATTGGAGTTGGGTGCTTTGGATTTTTACCCACTTCTGGCAGAGCAGGATCAATAGCCAAGAACAAATCCATCTTGTTTCATCTTTCTTTGAAATGGGAAGAATTTTTACTGATCTCTTATTGCAGCTCACTCCAAACATAACACCTTGGACATTCTTGAGTAAAGGGCACTGTGCAACTCTCAGATTAAAATGTAGCTGGGCCCAGGTAAAACATGCTGAGAACAGATAGTGAGATGGATGATGAGGGCAACATGACCTCTCAGGAGAAAGCCCAGGAAAAGCCTTTGTCAATACAGCTCACAGGCACAGATAGGCAACAGTTTTAAACTAGACAAGGGTAGATTTAGGTCAGACATGAGGAAGTAATTTTTTACTGTGAGGGTGGTGGAACACCGGAATAGGTTGCGCAGAGAGGTGGTGGAGGCCCCATCGCTGGAGATGTTCAAGGCCAGGCTTGAAGGGGCTCTGAGCAACCTGATCTAGTTAGAGATGTCCCTGCTGACTGCAGAGGGGTTGGATGCTGCAGATGACTTGGAAGGTCACTTCCAACCCAAACCATTCTATGATTCTACATGGCAGATACACCACAAGTGTTCACAGGAGCATTATTGAGAAGAACAGATGTAGAGTAAGTTGGAATTTCTGGGATGTATTCATTTTACCTCCAGACAATTAGATCTTTTCTTGGTGATATTAACAAGGGATTTTCTTTAACACAAAAAACAGTTTCAGTGGCAAAATAGTTTACAAATCACAACCACTTCTAACTTCAAAAAGCCAATGTTTTTTTTTCCAAAGATTCCTGAGTTTTTTTCACTCAGCTCTGGACAAGGTTCCTGGAGATAAAATGCTCACAGTGGATGTGGAGCCACATCTGAGACAGGGATTAAGCATCGCAAGCCTTCCCAAAGCAGTACAGCAGGGCAGAAAGGGGAAAGATAAAGGATTCTATATCCAGGAGAAATCACATTTATCTCGAAGTGACAAGCAAGTGTGAGAACAATGGTCCTTACTTTATCGAACACCAATCCTTTCTCATCTCCTCTGCAGAATATTTTCAGTGGCCAACAGGGTTGTATCCTGGAAAACTGTGTTAGCAGATTAATTAGTAATGGATTTTTAACAATAGTGTAGAAGATATTCACTGGAGAGAAAGATCAGGCAGTTGAATTGAATTATTATACTTGCATAGGTTTTTAGATTGACTACTATATGCTTTTGATTAAATTATTATAATTTATGTGCTTTTCAAGTAACAATCTTCTCTGAGAGATTATTTTCTCTTGACCCATCTCCATATAGAATTATTTCCATGGCAACAGTTTGAGTGATTTGAGAAAGAAACAAAACTATGAAATTCTATTACCACTGGGTTAAACAATTAGGTTTATTTTAAATAAGAAATGCAGCATATTTTGGCTTTATGAAAGATAAAGAATAACCTTTGAAGGAGTCACAGCTATATAAAGAGGAAATTCAAGCTTGATCTTTTGTTATTTCTTTGTAGCAAAAATGCTATTTCAAAAAAAGGGTTATAAACATACTATTATCATTAGATCTAATAAGTCTAATGCTTATCTCGACTTGAAAGCAGTGGGACAGAAAAGATCCATTAGTTCTCCTGAGTCAGCAGACTGATAAATCAATGCATAATAAACATTATTTGGTATTTCCCTGTAATTTCCTCAGTGCTGAAATGTTTAGATCAGTTAAATGTTTTAAATGTAAGGCATAAATTAGAGAAATTAGATAAGCCGGGAGGGACAGATGACAATCACCCTAGGGTAAGTGAGGGACCAGCTGAAGCACCCCTTGAAACATTAGCAATTATCTTTAAGTGCATGAGGAGGGTGGAAGAGGAGATGCCAGCAGGCTGGAGAAGAGCAAACAACAGGAGGAAAGGGAGAAGGATGTGGATGGAGAGAAGACAGACCAGTCAGACTTTTTGGTACCTGGAAGGATTCTGTGTGAATTATTCACAACTTTATAAGCACCAGCAGGATAAAATGCAAATATATTAAAGTAAATTTTTCAAACACAAGTCACATGAGTCCAGCCTGACTCATTTCTTTGACAGCATAACTGATCCTGTGAATAAAAGTAGCTGGTATGTTGCATCATGACATCAGAAATGCTTTTGTCACAACCAGATGATGTTCTTATACACAATCTAAGAGAACATGGAAGTGGTTAAATGATAACAAGGTGGGTGCTGAACTGCTGCCAATAGTTCACCCTCTAAAGAACTTTCCTTTACAAAAGTTTGCAGAGATTTTAGTCAATTTGTTTGTCACTTTGAGGTCAGGTAATGGAGTAGAGGATGCACTTTCATTTGTGGACGGATGAAGCCCCTGGAGGGAAGTTTGCAAACCTACCTGAGGGATGCAGCAGGACTCTGAGCAATCTGTAAGTCAGGGGAAGTGCACAACCAACAAAGTCAAAAGCAGTAAAATGTCGAACGTGTAAAGGAGGGGATCAAAGGAGCGAATACAAAGGAGGCAGCAAAACAGCATTTTCACCCCCTCCCCCCAAAAAAAACCAAACCAAACAAACCAAAACCCAAAACCCATCCCCAAGCATGAGTTACAGTATATTAGATAGAAGATGAAGTGTTAAATAAAAGGGAAAATGTACTCTCAGTTGTATTGGTAAGAATGTCACAGGCCATGATTTTGCTCTGCTCTTGGACTTGTGTGCTAAATCCAGTTTAAGAAAGGCTGGCTACTGTCCAGGACAGGCAGCTGTGACAGAGGTTTAGTAAATCTGAGTCAAGACAAATGGCAGACAAGTTACTCTGGAAAATAGAAGACTGAGGGGAGAGGAGTGGGCAGCAGTGTCTCTGTGTGGTAGGGAGGACAGCAAGCAGCTTTTTCTGTCTGTCTGGTAGCACTAGGCAAAATATATTTGATTGAAGCTGCTACAAACATCATTTGGATGAGACAGCAGGAAAATATTTCTAACCATAAAGTTATTTCTAACCATAAAGCAGTGGAATTATCTGCCTGAGGGGTTCCTGAACCTCTTCCACCAGTGATCTTAAAGATTATGTTAGACAAGTCATCACCAGGGATGGTCTAGATATGCTTGTTCCTGCCTTGAAATTGTCTGAGAGGAGCTAAGTGCTGTTACTGTCACCTGTGTTTGATGGTACGTGCATGTGTGCAAGGTCACCAACATGGACACTGTGGGAAGATGCACCTGGATGATGTTCTCCTCTCTTGTTTGAAAGTTTTCTTCATACTTGATGGAGGCTTTCTTCTCCATCACTCAGATGTCAGCAGAAGAGATCTGGTAGCAGGAGAGGTATCAGGAGCATGTTCCTAACCCTCCAGGTTCACAGGCTTGCCCTGGTGAAGTTCTTTTGGTGCAAACTCCCTGGCTGCACTGTTGAAGAGCTTTTGTGACTCTCACACCTCTTCAGAGCTCAGCACCTACACTCCCAGGACACCGTGTATCGCAGGCACAAGCAAGACTGATACCTCAGAAAAACACAAAAAATGCCATTCATTTTCAGAGCTATCATCACTTACCTGCTTAGCTTTGGGTATATATATTTATGTACTCACGTACTTTGTTGAACAGGGCCCAGAGGGAGAAGAGCAGTGCCAGGAGCAGAGTCAAATTTGCCTGAAGGCTTCCTGAGGAACTTGCGGGATTTACCTGGAGTTTCGTTAGCAAAAAAACCTCCTTCACCTAGGCAAGCTGTAAGCCTCTAACCTGATCCCATCAATAAACTACAGATTCAACTATCAAGAATTCTGCATCATGATGCTGTAATTGCTTATTATTATGCATTTTTATAAGTGCACTGTGCCCCTTGGGCAGAGCGGCTGCTGGGGAGAGCAGGCTTTCATGCTGTAAGGTAATCAAGGCTTATGCAAAAGGATCTGCTGGGAACATGCATGCTGTGTAATCCCTGACGTTAAGCGACTGAAAACAGAACTTCCTGTGGAGCCCATTTAATCCAGCCAGATGAAATTCATTTTGGATGGTTTCCGTTTCTCAAATCATAATGGATAAAGGAAGAAGCGTCTTATCAGGTTGTGGAGAACATCACTCTCTCCTACAATTTTTAGAAACAGATGTTGCCATGTTCACAATGGATCTTTTCTTCTCCTTCCAACATGTTTCTTCCTTTTTTGTAAATTTTCAGGCTTGTCTAGGCACTCTTTTTAAATGCTGATCCTTTAATCTCAGCGTGATAAAGTTTCTCTTAAAAGCTAGCATTGCAAGTGCTCCTAAAAGTTGCTTGGAATGCACACGGCCTTTCAGAAGAAAATCAAATTCGTGTTTATGTCTTCTTCTCAGTAATTTAAATATGTTGTATATTACAGGAACACTACAGCCACGACGGCTGTAAGTGAACCAGGGAAGCTTATTCTAACCACTGTTATGCTTTCCTGTTTTGTGGTAATAGCAAGCTGAGGCCTAAATACTTTGGGGAAAAAAAGTTAGCTATGTGGGAGAAATGTGGACCAGACTTGTTTTAAAAACAAGACCTTGTGCTCATATATTATTTTGCACTTTTCAAGGTGCAGAAAAACCATTTACAGGTTGATTGGCATCATCAGCAGGATGCAGTTCTGGTCCCACTGAAGTTTGGTACTGGCAGGGTTCAGCCAAAGCTTAATGGCCTTGAAAACACTGAAGCAATCTTCTACAGAGACATTGGTGTCCTGGCTGCTGCCTACTCTGGGTCCATGTACACTACTCCTTCCCACATGAAGGCATTAGAGACATTCCATGGTGCCAGCAGCCTGGGGGACATAGCACATATCAAGCTGGGCTGCTCAGAAACATGGCTTCTTACCCAGATGTTTTCCTGGCTAAGGAGATTAAGTATTTTTAAAAGGGCTTCTGAGGAGCAGGGAGTATGTATTACCAGGACACATAGGTACTGAGATTTTTGCTGGTGAGGGTTCAGGCATTGCTCAGAGATCAGAGGCATCAGTGGGTTTTGGTGCCAGCACCTGGCACTTCCCAGCTGGTGGGATGCTTGTCATCCCAGCCTACTTCCTGAGGTGGCTCATCTTGTGAAAAGCCCTTCATTCGTTTTCTCCTGCACATTTACCTTTAGCAGTTAATAGCTATGGGATTTCCTGTGCACAGGTTTCCTTCTGGGTCTGTGAGATCTACAGCATTGCAGTGAATGGCCCTGAAAGCCTTTCTGCACACCTCCACTCCTGGGAAACAGCGCTCTCACAGACAAGAGCCTTCCAGGAACAGAAAATAGTGTTACCAACCACATTAAAAGCTCATCTTCCTTTTCTTCCCATTTTCATTAAATAAAAAGAGTCTGCTTCAGTCCAGGCTCATCTTTCAAGTCTCAGCAATGACTTTACCTTCATTTGATTCACTTCTACAGCACAGAGCCCTGGATCTAGTCTTCACAGCCTGCTCTTCTTTAACTGAACAGAAGACCAAGTTCATGCTGAATTAGCCCCTTCTGAGCCTACAGCTGAAGGACCAGCATGAAAGACAGAGAGCACCTGCATCTTTCTTCCCCTCTGCACTGTTTTTAAGGTCAGCTGGCTGCTGAGGCACCAGCTACCACTGCAGACAGTGGGTATGTGGTACTCCCTAACTTCAGCCTCTGAGATGTCACAGGAACTTGCTCCTGCCCAGCGCTGCAGTGCAAAAGGAGAAGGCAGAGCCTGCACAGGACACAGCCCAGTGCTCTTGTGCCCCCGCCATCCCTTGTGTCCCTGTCCCTGCGAGCATGGCCACCTTGGGGAGGCTGGAAATCCCCACTGCTCCCAGCGCTGGCAGCAGGAATACTCCTGCCTCTCTGCTCCGACCATGCTCAGCAGGGTTTGTCCAGTACCTGCTGCCCTTTCATTTTGTTCTCTCTTACTATAAGGCTTGTGCTCTTTATGGGCCAAAAGATTTCCAGGCCTTTCTCTGACTTAGTTATTTTTAAGCTTTAAAGTTCAGCGGTGATCCTTTCCTCCTCCTCATGTCTGGGTTATGTCCTGCTGGGATACGAGGGAGAGCCTGTGCTTCCTCTGACTCCGGTCATCACCTCCTCGTTTTTTGAGGATAACAATCTCATAAACAACATTAGATTCTTGTGTTTCAATTTCACAGGGAAGATTAGTTTTTGTGCTGCAACAGCTGAAGATTGAAGATGGAAGGAGACGACAATCAGTTCACCAATTTGAAAGTGCCTTTACCCATCTTCCCTTTGTTTGCGATACTTAGTTAGGAACATTAATAACTGAACAGAAATCAAACTGCTTCCAGACAAGATGGGTCATCAGTTCAATAAGAACAAAGTATTTCATTAAAAAGAGCTCAGTAAGATGAAAACACTCTAAAACCAGCTTATAAGAAAAAGGGCAACAAACCGTTATCCATGCCAATTGCAAACCAGAAATAACCGGAGTTTGCAAAGATACCGGTTTAATCACTAATTGAAAGGACTATTGTTCTGCAAACCTCGAGGCAGGAACTGTGTTGCTGTTGTGGGATCCAGTCCAGTCCCCTCACCAAGGGCTAATGCAACAGCTTCTCAGCACCACAAACTCTGCTCCCTGCATGTGCTCTCTGAGCAAGGGGGCACACGGGGGTCCACCTCAGCACAAGAGGTGTCACACCTTCCTCCTGTGCCTCCCCGAGTCCAGAAAGTAAAAGGTCTGTGTTCACTGGCAGTTCAGCAGTGTGAGAGGTAACTCTGCTAGCTGCGTTCATTAGCACTGTGGTTGGTGCACCTCATTTTAGGGACAAAAAGATTTCCGTGTGCTGTGTTTCAGGAGGACGCTTTGAGTTGAGAGTCCTTTTCCACAAATAGTCCTGGGAGATTCAGCCCTTCCAGACCATTTCTGGTAAATGGGACGCTGGGTTCTGCATATTCTGTGGGGTTAACTGGAGCGTTGCATGGGAAAATGCCAGGCACCCGTGTGCCTTTGTGTCACTTGTGTTGGCTTCGGCAGTATCCGTCTGGATTCAAATAGGATCCTTTCAAAGCCACAGTTTAAATGGAGCATTTAGGGCTGAATTTGTCCAAGAATAGTAAATGCCAGGAACTGTAGGTTTGCTGGGGCAGTCTGGCTCAGCTGACGGGCTTTCTTTGTGCCAATCAGATTTATGTGACCTTGTGTCCAGAGACTTTCTATCTGTGGCCAATGCTTGCGTGTCCCCCGGGACATTGAAAGGTGATACCACAACGACTCTGTGCACAGGGATGTGGCAGTTGGCTCGTTGCGGACTCTGACAGTGGGATTTTGGTCACCAATTTAGCTTTGATGCTATATGAAACTGCCTGTGGTACGTTATGTGAAGCTGCCTGAAGCACATTCCAATGCAGTAATTAAGTGGGCAAGGCTGTGCCCTCTTAGAAGACATTTCATTTCCACCCGTGATAACTGAGGATATGCTGCAAATCGCCTTATCAGGAGCGACTTCTCTGCTATTGGCCACCCCGTCCTTGTCCCAAAGGACCACAGAAGGACAGCACAACCCACTCAGGTGACAAGGGAAGGCTCTTAACCCCACAGCCCTGCCAAGGCAGGTGTTTTCGCATCTCTCTCCAAACTCAGGGGGTTGAAGACCTCCACCGTTGGTCAAGGCTGACCATCCAACAGCCTTAGAGCCCCTGTGGGAGTCATGGGGAGGTTTATCAACTGAAATATCCTCATATTGTAGTGGGTTAAAACGTTCCTGCATACAGGAGTTGTGGGTACAGGTTTTAAGAAGGAGGGTGAAAAGGAAGTCAAGAAAATAGGATTTTTGCCCAGGTGCACGCTTTGACTGCTGTCATGCAGAAGATGAACAGCAACTTCACTAGTATGCTCCTGAACCCAGAGGTTGTGCTATGCTAAAACACTGCTGACACCAACACCTGCTCCTGCCCAGTGCTGCAGTGCAAAGGGTGAAGGCAGAGCCTGTGCAGGAGATAAGCACTTGGTTTGTGCCAGGAGTGCCCAGGGAGTAGTTGCTGAGGACTTGGATGCAAGAAGACATGGAGCAGTGTCAGCAGCCTGGGCATAGCGTGGCACCTGGGAAAGTAGTAGGGTGCCCAAATTCAATTATTCTATGAATTTAAGCCCAGAACTCAGTGCAAGCTGCATTTTAGCTGCATTAATGGCATTTGGCTTGTGCCACTTCCCAAACTGGAAATTATATTCCCAGGTATTAAAACACCTGTTGATGCACTTTCCCTTAGTGTAAATTATCTGTGAAATGATGTTATTTAACTGGTATAGAATAATGCCAGCAGTTTGCTTGCATCTCGAGAGACTATGAGTCTGCAACAGCAAGGATAATAGTGGTTTGTTCTTTGGGTGTTTGTTCTTCTGAAAATGCTTGGCAGTGTTTGCTCAGAAGTTGGGAAGGGATCTAATGATCCAGAAGTAATCTAATTTTCATGGATATTTTACCTTAAATGCCACCTTGAAAAAAAATTAAATTCTGCAGAAAAGTTTAGGAAGGTAGATAAGATGAGATTGAGAAAATGGAGACAAACAGAGAACTAAAAACCTTAATGAGGTTGAATTATGCTCTGGAGGTTCTCATTTGTCCCTGTGGATTATTGCAGAGAGCCTGACAATGTTCCTGTAACCAGCTACGCCTGGTTACTTGTTTTTAGCACCCAGTGTGTCGGGACTGCTTCTCTCTGAGCATATGAGTGTCAATTGTTCGTTGTCCTCTTGAACCCAGAGAGTCTGATGTTGGTGTGCTGAGCACAAAACGGTCTCTCAGTTCCATCACTGTGTGATGTTAATAAAAGCTTGGCTTAACAGGTCCCTCCTGAAAGTTCAAGAATGGAAATGAGGCCCATTTGAAGGCAGGTGGGCATATCTGAAAAGTCATGGCAATAGCAGAAGCTTCCGGGAGGTAAAGGGGAAAAGGAATCAAAATAGGGCATAAAGCATGCTGAAATAGAGGGTTAGGCAAGGCAGTACCCAGGGAGTACCTCATGGCTATTTTACCTGCCCAATCTTGACTGCATCATGGTGGTGCAAGAACAAGAAGTCAGGTGGCAGCCTGGGTGAGGGCAGCACAGCCACTCCATCCCAGTTGTAGGTGGGGATGAGCACATCAGTGCTTCCAGGTGGCCTGGGTTCAGGCTTTCCCCATTTAGACAGCACCAAATGTCACCTCTAGCTCATGGCTGTCTGGCCTAGTCCCCATGTGATGTGGGTATAATATTAGGAACCAGGAGGGGTTTGTGAGTTTGTTCAAACTACAGTAGCCTCTGCTGCTGAGAAACAGCCAAAATTTGAACTGTTTGTTTCAGTATTCCAGAAAAAGTCCGTTTTTGTGCTTTCCCCTTCTAATTTAGATGACTGGATGGTGCTAAAGAGCAGCTCATTGGTGTCCCTGAAGCTCACCAGCTCCAGCCTGCACAGTATCCTCAGCTTTTGAGCTTCAGGCACTGGCATGGGTGCAAGATCTATCAATCATCACCACGTAGCAGAAAACAAAGCAGATCTCAGCACAGCAGGAGCTAAAGATACCTAAAAAACTGTTGCTCCTTGTTCAGACATGCAGGCTGCATCCATGCAGGGAGTCAGGCCAGCCAAGTGTAAAGTCTTGAGATCTGTTAGTGGGAGAGCTAGCTTTCCTACAAGCTGAAACTCAGTGCTCATTACATTGCTCATCTTCCTCCAGAGAAAAGAAGTACACTGATAAACAGCATGGGATTTGAGTGCAAGGTGACAGGCAAAACATGGTCACTTAAGTGAAGAGGCCTGTGATGCGAGGCAGCCTCTCCATCTGGAATAAAGGTGCAGGTAACGCAAGCGGTGGGGAGCCACAGTGGCCAAAATGATGTATAAACCCCAGCTCCCATCCTGCCCTCAGTCCTCTTTGACTTCCACAGACATGCTCTGTGGAGACTGGCAGGATGTTGTTATAGCTGCTGCAAGGCAGGTAGCAAGCAAGGGAAACCCCCCAACACACGAGAGTGGGTGAAGCCAGTGAGCTGGGCTGCAAAATCAAGGGAGAGCTATCCCTGGGGGGCTGGTAGGTATTGAGTTTTATGGAAATTTACCTCTCTTCTTCCAACTCTGAAGCTAGGTCAACACCCAGGGTGACCACTAAAATACTTCAAGATGTGACTTTCCTGCTATTGTGGGCCATCACAGAACCACAGAATGGTTAAGGTAGGAAGGGACCTCCAATGGCCGTCTGGTCCAAGCCTCCTGCTCAACCAGGGCCTCTTAAAGCTGGTTGCCCAGGACTGTGTCCAGACAACTTTTGAGTATCTCCAAGGATGGAGAAACTAAAACCTCCCTGGGTAATCTGTGCTAGTGCTTGGTCACCCTCACTATGAAAAAGTGTTTCCCAATGTTCAGAGGGAGCCGTCCATGTTTCAGATTGTGCCCATTGCCTCTTGTCCTGTCAATGGGCACCACTGAAAAGAGCCTGGCTCTGACTTCTTTGCACCCCTCCTTCAGGTATTTATATACATTGATAAGACTCCCCCTGAGCCTTTTCTTCTAAGGATTAGACAACCATTAAAGGTCCCTTCCAATCCAAAGCATTCTATGATTCTCCGCACTGAACGGTCCCAGCTTTCTCAGCCTTTCCTCTTAAGAACGATGCTCCTTAATCATCTTCATGACCCTTCATTGGACTCCAGCATGTCCACATCTCTCTTGTACTGGGAAGCCCAGAACTGGACCCAGCACTCAGGTTGTGACCTTACAAGTATTGAGCAGATCAGTTCCCTTGTCCTCCTGGCAATACTTTGTCTAGTGCAGCCAAGGTTACCATTAGCCTGCTCTGCCACAAGCACATATTGCTGGTTCATGTTCAACTCGGTGTTCACCAGAAGCCTCAGATCCTTTTCTGCCAAGCTGCTTTCCAGAGGGGTGACCCCCAGCCTGTATTGCTGCACAATTGTTGCTCCTCCCCAGGTGCAGGACTTTGCACTTTGCCTTGTTGAACTTCATAAGGTTCCTGTTGGCCCATTTCTCTGTATGGCAGCACAACCCTCTGGTGTATCAGCTTCTCCTCACAGTTTTGTGTCATCTTCAAACTTGTTGAGGGTACACTGTTCCCCCTCACCCAGATCATTAACAAAGATGTCTAATGGGACTGGACCCAGTACAGACCCCTGGGTACACTGCTAGTCACTGGCCTCCAACTCTGCTTTGTGCCACTGATCACCACCCTCTGGGCCTGGCCATTCAGCCAGTTTTCAATCCATCTCACTGCCTGCTCAACTAACCCATGCAGGAACCGCTTGTCTATGAGGACCTAATGTGAGACAGTGTCAAAATCCTCACAGAAGTCCAGGTAGACGCTATCCACTCCTCTCCACTCATCCACCAAGCCAGGCATTTCATTATACAAGTTTGTGAGGTTGATCACGCATGTTCCAAGGAAGCTGGACTTCCCATTAACACGTTAACTACTCCTGGTGACTTTCTTGTCATTCATGTACATGGAAACGGTTTCCAGAGATGAAGTTGAGGCTCAAGCCTGTATTCCTTGGGTCCTTCTTCTTGTCCTTGAAGATAAGGAGTGACGTTTGCTTTTCTCCAGGTTTCAGGCACTTACTCCTCCTGTTTTATAGGAAAATGTGCCAATCCTTAAAAGATGTGGTAAAACAGCATCATCCCTGAAGAGACTGCATGTAAGAGAGGTTTTTTTCTGGCCTGGCCTTGCTGGCACAGAGCAGGCTTCAATATCTGAAAACACTTTAGAGGTAAAGTGTGCCTCAGAAACCAGGAAGAGGATTATTGTGACTACAGCCTTCTGTGTTTCGACTCCATCCATGGATTTACAAATAACATCTGGCATGCCTCTGCTCAGGCGATCCCATGGGCTATAAGACATTGTGAGTGTGAAGACAAGGAAAAAGAACTTGAAGTCCCTGTGGGTGTCTCTCCCTAATGATTCACTTCTGGTGTGACATGGAGCTTAACAGCACTCTTAATGACTGGTCTGTGCTCAAAGATCCCAGCTCTGCAGCGAACTGTGTCAACCATTCCCCACTTGGCAGAGGAAAAGCCTTGATACTCATCCACACAGTACAGGAAGTAAGAACAACAAAAAGATAATTAGGGAAAGATATCCAATAGAGATGCAAATTAACCTCCCTGTACAAAGCCCTTTACAGATCCTTGGATTTTGTGTACTTATTACTTCTATTAAATGAGACACACTGAAAGCTTCCATTTGCCAAAAATGCTCTTTCAGTCTTTCTCTCTGATCTCTCTAACTAGTTTATGAACAAAAGGGCAGATTAAAGGAGAGATAAATATGATTTATTAAACACTTGGGACTCTTGTAAAAAATGTCATGTATAAAATCTTCATGAAAAATATAATATTTTAAAATGTTTTATTTTGTTGGAGGTTTTGAACTATTAATTACCAGGAATATTCAAAAGTTCAATGTTTCTCTTTCCCTACCAACCATTCTCTTACATGCAAAGTGGTTAACCAACTCCCTCCACACCATCCTTCCTGCTTCTCCCATTTCCTCCTTGCGTCCAAGCTTGCAGCACCCACTGCCTGACCTAGGTGAAGGAAAGCACTAAATACACCTTTACTCTAGGTTACAGCTCAACAAAGAAGGACTGTTTCTTGGAACAGGATGGGGTGCTTGCCTGATGTGGAAGGTTGCTGGTAGGCCAGCGCACAGCCAGTGCACTTTTGCAGTCTACAACCCCAACATGCGTGGTGAGACCCTGGGTGGAGATCTTTAGAGGTTGGGTCAGTTAATGAGAAGCAAGTTTTACAGAGTCTCAGTCATGGGCTAAGCCCATGGGGTAGCAGAGCCCATCACCACATTGATTTCTCACCTACTTCAAAGAGGCAGGTGCAAGCGCTTTCCTTCTGCCCAGCTGTGGTTTTGGTCTCATCTCCTGAAACTGTCATTTGCTACTGCAGGGTTCTCTGGGTTTCCGCAGGGACATCTCTTTCCTTATGCACAACTGAGGTGGGATGAAGCTTCTGGTGGTGGAGATCTCTGAGGAGGCAGTGCCACCAAATGGTGCACCTCCAAAAGGTGCACAGTAATCCCACATGTCGCTCCACGTGCCAACTAGCTCTTTCCCGTTGCAATGGTTGGAGACCAGCCATCCTCAGCAGGCATGGATTTACTAACAAAGACAGTAAAGGCCAAAGCCCAGCTAGAACTTAATCTGGCTACTGCCATAAAAGAAATTTTAAAAGTTCTTATAAATACCTCAACAGCAAAAGGAGGACTAAGGAGAATCTCTGTTGGGGGAAATATAGTGACCAAGGGTGGGAAAAAGTCTGAGGTACTGAATGCCTTCGTTACCTCAATCTTTAACAGTAAGACCAGTTGTTCTCTAAGGTCCCAGACTCCTGAGCTGGAAGACAGGGATGGGGAGCAGAATGAAGCCCCCATAATCCAAGAGGATATGGTCAGTGAGCTGTTGAACCACTTGGACACACACAAGTCTAAAGGGCGGAATGGGACCCACCAAAGGGTACTGAGGGAGATGGTGGAAGTGCTCACCAAGCCACTTTCCATCGTTTATCAGCAGTTCTGGCTAACCAGGGAGGTCACAGTCAACTGGAAGTTAGTAAATGTGCTGCCCACCTACAAGAAGAGTTGGAAGGAGGATCTGGGGAACTACAGATCTATAAGTCTGACCTCAGTGCCAGGGAAAATTATGGAGCAGATCATGTTGAGTGCCATCCATAGAGGACAACCAGGCGATCAGGCTCAGTCAGCATGGGTTCATGAAAGACAGGTCCTGCTTGATGAACCCAATCTCCTTCTATGACAAGGTGACCCACTTAGTGGATGTGGCAAATTTGTGGGTGTTGTCTACTTAGACTTTAGTAAAGCTTTGACACTGTTTCCCACAGTGTTCTCCTGGAGAAACCAGTTGCTCATGACTTGGATGGGCATATGCTCTGCTGGGTAAAACACTGGGTGGATGGCTGGGCCCAGAGAGTGGTGGTGAATGGAGTTAAATCCAGCTGGCAGCCTGTCACAAGTGGTGTTCTCCAGGGTTCAGTACTGGGACCACTTCTCCTTGATATCTTTATCAATGATCTGGATGAAGGCATTAATGGCGTCCTCAGTAAGTTTGCAGATGAAACCAAGTTGTGTATGTGTGTGTGTTGATCTGCTTGAGGGTAGGGAGGCTCTGCAGGGGGATTTGGTCAGGCTGGATTGATGGGTTGAGGCCTGACATATTCAGCTGTCTAAACATGAGCCAGCATTGTGTCCAGGTGGACAAGAAGGCCAACAGCATCCTGGCCTGTGTTAGAAATAGTACAGCCAGGAAGACGAGGGAAGTGATTGTCCCCTGGACTGGGCAGTGGTGAGGCCACGCCTTGAGTATTGTGTACAGTTTTGGGCCCCTCACTTCACGAAAGACATTGAGGTGCTGGAGCGGCTTCAAAGAAGGGCAACAAAGCTGATGAGGTGTCCGGAGAACATGTCTTATGAGGAGCGGCTTAGAGAACTGCGGTTGTTTAGCCTGGAGAAAGGGAGGCTTAGGGGAGACCTTATCACTTTCTCCAACTATAGAAAAGCAGGTTGCTGTGAGGTGGATGTCAGTCTCTTCTCCCAGGTAACAAGAAACATGACAAGAGGAAACAGCTTCAGATTGTGCCAAGGGAGCTTTAGGTTGGATATTAGAAAAAAATGTCTTCACCAAGAGGGTTACCAATTACTGGAACAGGCTGCCCAGGGAAGTGGTTGAATCACCATCCCTGGAGGTATTTAAAAGACATGTAGATGTGGTGTTTAGGGACATGGTTTTGTGGTGGACTTCATAGTGATAGGTTTGCAGTTGGACTTGATCTTAAAGTTTTCTTCCAACCTAAATGATTCAGTGATTCTATGATTCTAAATGGACGTGAGACCGTGGTGAGCACTGGCTAGTATAGAACTCCAGCACGTGGTGTGTCTGTGGCAGGACATGTAGCATTTCCATTGTTGGAAATGAGCGGAAACAACATCCTAAACTAGCAAGTGGCTATGACAAGGGCATGGAGAACATCCAAGGAATAGGAGGCATATCCTGCATGGCAGAGGATCAGACGTGTTCACTCCTACGTGTAATAGGAGTTGTGATGGCTGTCTGAAACAACATTTCAGCCTTCGGGAGATATGAGGCAATTCGGTGTAGCTGTACCTTCTCTCACTGCAAGCTAAATGATGTCAAACCCAACATCTGCTGCCAGAGGCTCAGATCGTGCTTGGGCACTTGTTGCTGCTGAGGTGCTGTGTGATAACTTGCCAATCTGCAGTCATGTTTCGGGGTCTCCTAGCGAGCGCAAATCAGGAGTAACTCCATAAAAGTCAATTACACCAGTGCCAGGCATCAGCAACGAGCCTTCTGCGTGCTTATCAGCACGGCTAGACCTGTTACTCATGTGTTACTCAAAACTCTATGGAGAAAAATAAAAGTCTGACTGGTACACACCGAAGTAGCTGCTTCATGCTAAGATTTCTTGGAAATGGGCTGTGTAATGGGAAACAGATCTTTCCTTCAGAGCTCACATGCCACTAAACAGTTTTACTATATTCCATGTGTCCTTGACAGTGATCTTTCATGACAGCGGGCACGTTTTTTCTTTTTATTAACATCCTTCAGGAAGTCATGGAGTTTTTTTAATTTAGAAAACATCTTCCTTGGGACTGAGTCAATGTAAAAACTTCATGCAGCATTACAAGAAAAAGGGAAGGCTACGAGAACTGCTGTACTTTTGCTTCACGTCACGACTTCCAGCAAACGCCTCAGCAAAGCTGCAGTCCCAGCACTTGGGTTGGGCCCCTGGGGAAAGGCAACCTGCACCAGCTCTGGGGGCAAGGCACCAGTAGGACTTTTCCTATGATGCTGAGGTGGTTGGTGGTCTCTGGCATATGTCCAGCCCTGATGACCTCCCCAGGTCTGGGAGCCAGCTCACACCATGAACCACTCCTACAAAAGCATGGTCTCCTTGTGCCAACTGATCTCAGGGCTGGAGGTCCTGCAGGGGATCATCTACTAGTAGGGTTGTAAGGTGCTTTATAATAAACATCTGAATTCTCTTGTGTCTACCTCTCAGTCTGGAATGATATCTGTTCTTCAAAGAGGTAGATCTAGAAGCTGCTCATTAGCAGATATGGGCTCCTCCTGTAAATATTAATAGACTACAATCAGGTCACTCGCCAACTCATCTCCTCTTGTTTAATTTCCTCCCCAAGATCTTTGCAGTCCTTAAAACTGATCTTCTTCATGTCCTAGGTCTCAATTCTGGAGGTTTTCTTGCTAAAACCCAGTTGTTTCAGTGCCCAGGTGCAGGCACAGGAGAGAAAGGCCCCGGCACGGCAGATGTGCTTGCTGCGTTGCAAAGAGAAAGCGGTTGTCTCTCAGCCAAACACTTTCTCAGCAGCAGTGGTGCAGTCTGTCCTTGAAAGACTCAACCTAAAGAAAGTCTGCTGAGCAAAGATCACAGCCTGCTTCATGTGGCAGATGCGGGCCAACTGAAATTGCTCAAATGCCACTGCTTATTCTTAGGCGTGAATAGTCCTGGATGGTTTCTTTAAACACTGACCTGTGCAGGGGAAGGAGAACTAGCAGCAGCTCTGCTACTCTGGTCAGAAAAGCAAAGGGCCATCTCTGCTGTGTGGGCCCTGCGCTGACTGCACATGAAGCTGCTCTGCATTATACGGCTGGGGGGTCCCAGGGCAGGAAAAGGCTCCCCAGAGCTAAAAGATCTATAACCAAGGATCGCATCTCAGAACTTCAGCGTTTGGATCCAGAGTCATTCAAGATGGACAGACCAAGGAAAGAGAACTTCAGAAGCCACCCTGCCCTGCAGGAGATTAATCAAACCAGCTGAAAAATCTTTGGACATCTCCCAGTTTGATTAACCTGTACAAATTAAGAACATGGCCCAGCTCAGGTGAGGACACGGTGTCACTGCAAGAGTGATGCTCCTGTGCAGAGAAGCCTTTTCACACAAGACACTCAGTGGCACACCCTGGTTTTTTCAGTTGTGCCCCTTTACTTTCAGTGTTTGTTGAGATTATGTACAACTAAATCCAAGGATCAGGCCTGGGAGAGGTTTTTCCCAAAGGATCAGACATCCTGGGGCTATGAAGAAGGAGCTCTTTGCCGTTAGCAAAGTGTATCACAACTCCAGGTGTCCTCCTGCAGGTGGGAGGAACAAAAGACAAAATTAGGGCAAAGGCACTTTGCTGTATCACAGAATCACAGTATCACAGAATCGTTATGGTTGGAAAGGACCCCCAGGGTCATCAAGTCCAACCTTTCTCCTAGCATCTCTCTAACCACTACACCATATCCTCAAGCACTGCATCTATTTGTTCTTTAAACACCTCAAGGGATGGTGACTCCACCACCTCCCTGCGCAGTCTATTCCAGTGCCTAACTACCCTCTCAGTGAAGAATTTCTTCCTAATATCTAATCTAAACCTCCCCTGACGCAACTTGAGGGCATTTCCTCTCGTCCTATTATTACTAATCTGAGAGAAGAGACCAACACCAGCCTCGCTACAACCTCCTTTTAGGAGTAGTAGGACTACAGTATCAACAGAAATTTCAGTTTATTGAAGCAATTTCCTGACTCTTTTAATCTAACCTCCAAATGCAGCAGTTTTATCCTGAAGGGAAGGGAAACATTTGGAAACCTATTAGATCTCTGCTGTTAGCTCCTTCTATGGGAAAAGGGAAGTTGGCTACAGGAATGAATGAACAATAGTAGTACCCAGCAAGTCATTCCTTGTCATTTTAATTGCATAACATTACAAGTCACACAAGTTTTGTGTCTGTCCACGCGGAGCATGAGGCTCTGGCTTTCTCCCAGGTCCTCTAAAGGAGGAATATCTCAACACAGGGAAAACTTGGGAACAGAGATACTGATCTCTCCTTTTATTCTTAAATTCACTGCCAGATACTTCGATTAAATTAAACACCAATCCCTCCTATATGACGTGAAGGTGATGCCAAACAACTGCTTGAGATACAAAAGCCACATGGTAATCCCTTTAGGATCAAAATATCTGTAGAGATTTTCTTTAAAAGCAGCCACAGGTTTCAGGTTCTCTTGATGCTTCTTCTCCCATTTGCTGTATTTATTGCGTCAAGGTGTCAGACTGATGTCAGAAAGGCAGTAGCCAATCTTGGTGCAGCAGCTCACATCCACGTGTGTTGGACTGGAGAAGGCAAGAAGGTCCAGCTGCCCACTTGATGCAAGGCATCACCTCCACCACATAGCCATGCCTGTCCCAAGGCCCATCAGCAGCTGTTTATTGCTGGTCCCCAGCTGCCAGGCTCCAGCATCCTGTGCCAGTCGGAGCTTCCTTGCTGGAAATCCCGGGGTGGCAAAAGCGGAGCACAGAGCAGCACACTTTGCTTTTGGCTCCTTTGAGCTGTCATCATGCTCACACTCTGATAGGAGGAATGAGGTGACTGACTATTAGAGATTTTATCAAAGGCAGTGATTTCAAAAGGAAAACTGTGCCACCCTTTGTACTCAGTTCATGGGGCTTTGCAGGAGACATCAGGAGCTGCTCAGACCATAGGCAGAACAGCCTTTAAAAGGATGGAGCAATTTACATCCTGAAAAGTGTGAACAAGCCCCAGAATCAGATAAGAAAAACTGATTTAATGTGTGCATTGTCCTTGGGTGTGAAAATCTGCTGATCTATTCCAAAGGTACCTCCCTACATAGATAGAAATTTGTTTCTAGGGAAATGAAGACCATGAAGTTTTTGGATGTTTAGGAACATGCAGCTTTCTCTCCTGTTCATCAGCCTCACATGCAATCTGTGTGCTGCAGTATTGCACCACATTCTTAAAGATATACATGAGAATGAGATGAGGAGGTGTCAGTAAGGCACGAAACACCTTCCTTTTTCCCCAGCATCATCTGATCTCAGTCCCTGGGGCACTGTCACACTTTCCTCATTCAAGACAGAAGCTAGTGGGAGCTGGATCTCCTTGTTTCTCTGAGCCCAGACATCCAGCTAGATGCCAACAATTTGTCAGATTGCCTTAGGAGCTGCTGCCCTGAAGAATGAAATACGTGTATATGTATACATTTGAGAACCTTTTTAGTTGACTGGGATGCACAAAAAGCCTTGGGTGACTCTTGGGCTTCCCAAATGCCATTTGAAGGAAAGCTTCAGGGTTTGATCTTTGAAAACTCATCAGCTGTCTAGTCCTGGTGCATCTAGTCTGTGGACCCTTCAGAAACTGATGTTTAGGTCTCCCAAGTCAGTGATTTCCCACCCATGGGTCACAGAATCTTCAAACAGAAGATACTAGAACAGGTTGTCCAGGGCAGTTGTGGATGCTCCATTCCTGGTGTTCAAGGCCAGGTTGGATGGGGTCTTGAGCAAGCTGGTCTAGCAGGAGGTGTCTCTGCCATGGCAGGGGCTTGGAACTAGATGATCTTTGAGGTCCCTTCCAACCCAAACCAATCTATGATCCTGAAATTTCAGAGCGGTTGCTGAAAGAGGTCTGCTGTCAGCAGGCTTATTCTCATCACACAGAGGTGGACATCCACCCTGAGGTCTGCAAATTGGCAAAACTGAGTTTCACAGTTTAAGCATGTTACTGGGCACACTCAGACATGCCTCGGCCTTTTCCTTTGCTGGATAGGATCAAGCCATGTTTAAAACACATCTGGGGAGGATGTGGCAAGACCCACCTGGGAGTAAGGAGACCTGCAAACAAACCCTACTTCAGGGGACAGCTAGTGTAAAAATACACATCCTTCCATTCATCTTAGGGGGGGGAATAAAATCGGATACATACCCTCATGTCTTTACTATGGAGACATACTTATTTATGTGCACTCGATGGCCTAAAGAACATTTCTTTTTCCTGAGCGTACAAAATATGAAATAATGTTTATATTCAGGGGAACATCAAACTCCAGAACACTTTTTTAAAATAACAAATTATGTTAAAATCAATTCAAGAACTATGGTCCCTCAAGTCTGGAGACATCTTATGAGCCAAGCAGTAAATGACAGCGCCTCTTCCAGCCCTGCTGTGGGGAGTGGAAGAGGAGAGAAGGGGAGGGAAGAGGGGAAGGAGAGAGGAATGTTATGGGCTTAGGTCTAACTGTCCATGAGGAAATTGCTTTTGTGTATGACTTTCCTCCAAGAGGTAAGACCTGGATCGTGTGCTCAAAAGCAGATCCATTTTTTCCTCCGAGTTACATCAATGGGACAATTGAAAAATAGAGACATTCCCTACAAATGTCACCTTCCTTGTGTCCCTAGATCACTACTGCTACAACAACATTGCAGACAACGCTTGTCATCTGCAAAATTCATGCCTGTTGGGATGCATGCTCCAGAACCAGAACAGACACCTAGAAGGGATGTGTCTCAGTGCCAGGCTGCAATTCTTGTAGCAGTTCCAGCCCTCTGCTCACCCCCTGCAGCCCCTGCCTTGCTCCCTCAGATACTCTGCCTGGATTAGCCTCATGTTTTGGCTACTCTGTGGCTTTCCTAAGGTCTTGTCTCTGCTTTTGCAAGATGGCCACGGAGTGCCTGGGCTGCAAATTTGCCCAGGATAAACCTTCCCCCATCACCACATTCACGAGCAGGCTGTCCCCAGGCAGGCAGCAACTGTGGCCGTTATTAAAAGCAGGCAAATAAATAAGGAGCTGGTGAACTGGTGATGGCTGCAACAGATGAGCAAACTGCCAAAGCAGTACCTATGGCTTCCTAGTCCTAAAAGCTCCGGGGAGAATCAGGGGCACCCCGACAGTGAGGCAAGTGCTTGGGTTTTTCACTAACAGCCTTTTTATTGGAAACTTGAGCAGTGCTTTTTCCATCTGTCTCTCCCCAGCTGGCACTGTGTCAGTGTTAACAGCAATGGGTACTTTCAGGCATTAGAAAATCATCTGTCTCATCCCATGCACAAAGACAACACCCAGTCCTGCAAGTCTGTACCCATATGAGACTCCCCATTGGAACCAGCAAAGGAGACCTGGGTGCATCTACCTGAGGGTTTTGCCTTGGATCAAGTGTGAACTTCTGAAGAGACTCTCCCTCTTCTACCCATCTACTGCTTCAGTTCACTTGAAGGAAAGGTCCTGGAGAAAATAACAAATCTTTCAGATGAAATGACTGGGTGTTCAGCCCTGGAGGGCAATCCAGAAGGGCTCTTGCTCCATGGGACTTGTGAGAAGTAGCTCAAGGTAGCCCTCACTATGCAGAGTGAACAGTGGGGCATTGGCGTTGACTTTCACCAGCCCATCCTGCTCCCTTTGCCCCACACTGCCTCCTCCTTCTCCCACCTAGCCCCACCGTTCTCCCTTCCTTGTCCCACAATGTGGATTTGCAGAACTGTATTTCCAAGCACCTCTCCCACCTCATCTGTGGCAGCAGGAGACAAAACAGCCATGGGTCTGGGACCATGACATCTGAGGAGGCCTCAGAGAGAGCTGACAAGAGAAGTGGGACTCCTCGTTAGCTGCCGTCAGAACAAACCCCACCAGCTGCTTTCCAGCCCCTCATGACTGCTCGCAAAGGCAGGGCCCACGAGCCCCTTGCCAAGAGCATGTTGTGTTTATTTGACTCAGGTGCTGAAGGTGATGTCTCAGGATGGGTTTGGGTTGGGTTTCTTTGCACACATGTGAAAAATGGGCCAAGTAATAGGCCAAGGGCTCCTGTGGTGTCTACCACTGGGCATAACATCTGCTGTCCCGGCTTGAGGAGCAGGACGAGCACAGCCTGGGTTTGGGCACATGCATGTAACTTGGTTTAGCCCCTCAGTCCAGCACTGCTGCTGAGAGATGATCTCCAGGTAACTCTGGAGGCAATCCATGAAGCACCCAAAGGAGGTCAGAGCACACCAGAGTGCTCTCTGGTTTCCTTGCACTTCTCTAAGGGGACGCGGAGGTTTTCTTTTAAAAATAAGCATATGCCTACATCGGGTTAGAATAATTTTGGTGTGGTAGGAGGCACGAAGGGCTATTTGTGCCTTGCACTCCTTTTGAAAAACTGAACTTAATTGCTGCTTGCAAAGAGCCTGGAGTTTTTGTAAAAGAACGCATGGAGGAAAGGCATGATCGTGACTTTACACATACGTGGTTTTATGTAGGTGTGTGGCCCTTTGGATAACTTGTCAATGAAATACTGTTCCATCTTTGCATGAGATAAGCAGCTCTTACCTTTGGCTGGACAGGCTGACACCAAACGCATATTTTGCAAAATCAGGAAAAAAGAGCCCCCGTCTGCACAAGGAAGTCAGGATGGTGCTTATTTTCTGGGTGCAAATGCTGCAGCGCACATCAGAGAGCTTGTCTCAATAAAATCCCACAGGCCAGCTGCATGTGCTGTTCCCTTCCATTATTCCTGAAATATTTATCACCCAGGCTTTCCAAAATACACCACTAATCCAAACATTTGCAGGAGAGCAAAAGGTATTTGTCTCCTCAAGTGTCCCCCCCCTTGTGAGTTTTAGAACATTCTTCACTTTGGGTTTGAAAGGAACTTGGAGTGAACACGAACTCTGTGCAAGAACAGGGTGAAAACCCTCTGCAAATATTTTCCCATCGTCTTCATGCAAGCCTGAAAAACTGCAGAGCTACAAGAACTTTCCACTGCACAACTTGGATGCAACTCCCCTTTGTGCCGCTGCCTTATCCCATCTGCACTTCCAGACATGCAGACACTCTCTCCTCTCACCTGCTCCTGGCATCTCAGTCACAGTGACAAGGAAAAACTGGTGGGGTTAACGGCACATGAGGCAATGTGCCTGGGTTTGGATTCATCCCTGGCACGTTGCCTTCATAAGCAAGTTATCCACTGACGTCATACCACAGCCGTGATCTGCCACCTGATGCTGTAAATATTTAATGGCCTCATAGCCAGGGAATGTACTTTTTTTTTTTTTTTCCACTGACAGGAGATCTCAGAGCCCTCTGCTCTTCTGCTTAGCTCTTTACATGGCTGTCAGTCTCGAGGAGGTGATGTTCGGCTCCCTTCTTCCTGCTGAAATGAGGTTATGTTGCGAATGGGTGACTTAGATCACTTAAAAATCATCATCAAACAACAAAAGTGGTTTTAATATGATGTTCTAAAAGTGCAACTTAAAGTTTGATAGCAAGGTTGCCTCTGTTACTGTATGGCACGTTCACTTGAACAACGATCCAAAGCTACCAAGGCACAAATCAAAGTTACCATGACACAAATTAGCTACCAAGACAAAGTAAAAGTTACTATACTACAAGGTTATGAACGATATTGGAGGCTTACCAAAGACCTGCTGTAGGTAAAAGGTCTCTACCTTGAGGAGTAACCTTGAGAGGCATCCCAGCTCAAGGGGAGATCACCACCATGCAGCCAGGCTGCTTAGCCAGGAGAGCTCAAAGAAGGTTCACTTAGGCTATCAAATTTATGGAATAAAGTGGTTGGCTTGTAGTCAAATTACAAGTGATGGGAAAGGTAGGCAGGAGACTCCTTGTACCCGCAGCTTTCTTTGTTCCTTGATAAGGCATCCCTGCCCATGACAGGGAGGTTGGATTAAATGATCTCTAAGGTCCCTTCCAACCTAGGCCATTCTATGATTCTATGATTCTATGATAAACGAATCTTGGAAAAGCCACTCACTACTTGTGTTAATCGCATGATGAGTGTTCCAAGCTCACGTGCATCAGCATTCACTGTGTCACTCTGCTCCTCTGTGGGTTTTCACAGAACAGATTGAAACTAGAATTTTTGGCCTGTTTATGGCTCAGGCCTCTACCTTCTTTGGAGCCTGTCCCAAAATACCACTAGTTTGGTTAAGGGTTTGAGTGCATCCACCACAGCTAGCAGTCCTACCCATCCAAGGATGCAGTGGCCCAGCACAGCTGAGGTCTGTAGCAGGGCAGAAAATGGCTTCAATTTTAACACACAAAAATGAAACTTTATTGAAATAGAATTGAAACGGGGCAGTGTCTTTCTGAATGAACTTCTGGTTTTCAAAATCTTTGTTTTCTTTAAAAAAGCTGTCACAATTGTTCACAAATCTCATCCCTGGCTTTTGGTTCAAATTTAAAATTAAATTATAATTTTATAGTTTTAGAGGAAAAGTGATACTCCAAATGAAAACATACTTCTATTGTAGGTGAGCACATGGCATGACAGACCTCTGCTTACCCATGGAGGAGACAAGTCACACATGGGACAAACCACCATCTCACCATTTTCCCTGCTCCTGTTGACATGAAGCTCCTCATGTACCCACTGCCAGTACATTTTTTGGCTGGCTTGTCTGCTAACAAATGACCCCAAGCACATGTGCAGGAACAGGCCCAAAATAATGCTCGTGGCATGGCTCCAGCCAATGGGTCCCATCCTGGAATAGCCTCCTGGCAGCTGGTGCAGTGCCTGTCTCCTCTGCTCACAGCTCAGGAGAGACCCAGCATGACTTTTGGGGAGAAAGTCTCCTCGGGCGGGATCCATTTCACCTGTGTTTAGATGCCTACAGTCTGTAGCTGAGCAAGTTGGCCAGGGTCCCTTTCAGAGGAAAACAGGCACTTCCAGAGGGCATGTCATCTCACCCCATGTTAGATGAAAGTCAGATGAAACAGCCTGGAAACACCAGTTGTTTTCATTGACTAAAAAAGGGTTCTCAGCTGCCAGCTCTGCGATAGGAAACATCATCCTTGAGGTTTCGTTCCTTTGCCTGAACAAAGATGTCTAATATCTGCTTGGCCTGCAGCTGCTGACCCCCAAAAGTCTTTCCTGTAGGTCCCCTCCAGCTCCAAGCCAACCACTCACTAGGCCCCACAGCCTCTTTGGAGCTGGGCATTGGCAGCCAAAAGATGTGCTTGCAGAGCAAGTCTTGCTCAGCCTCCTCCTACACTGGGCTGACGGAGGAGAGATGTTTTGTCCATTGGCTGGGTGCAGATGGGCACTGTCAGGAGAGACCACACTCATGGGAAAATTTACAAATTGCCAACAATATTTTAGTACTGGCAGCATATACATTACTTTTTTTCCCCGTTCTTTTTTTCCTTTTATCATACAGATAAATTTGGGAAGGTTTAGGCTTTATTTGTCTGCTTCTAACTAATAAGGCCAAAGGTACAGTTCTGACATCCAGGTGATCTCCATGCTGATTCCCAAAATGTTCTTTCAAGACATGGGACTATAAAGCCTTCTCATCCACATAGTTTTAAGAAAAAATACATGGACTAAAATAACTTTCTTCTGCAATGTCTTTATCTGAAGACTGCTGAACTGTTTGACCTGAAGCTTTCTTAATATCTCAACCAGAGCCAAACAACCGAGCATGTTGTTTCCTGAACAATGAAAACCTGGCAAAGTTTAAGGAGCAAAACCCACTGTCCTATGAAGGAAATGGCTAGACATATTTATCTGCAGCAGGAATAACTTGTCACTTAATACTAGTAATGATCATGTTCCTGACAGTTAAACCAGGTGCCAAAATGGGATTATTGTCTCATTTGTGACATGTAATCAATAAAGAAATAGTAACAGGAAGCCTCCAATGATTAGAAAACTCAGATTCCAGGAAACTATGCTTTTACTCAAACACCAAAATCTCACTTCTCACCCCCCCTACAAGTCCCCTGCCCTGCATTCACACATCACACCGTGCAGTGATGGCAGCAAGCCCAGTCACCATCAGCCTGCCATGCTTCAGAGACCTGAAAGCTTCGGTGTTAAATCACTGCCCTTCCTACCCCTTCTTGTGAAGTGCATAGTCATGCTCTTACGTAGCTGCTCGTTAGTCAGCATTCTGTCATGCTTTCAGTATTTTCATAACTGTGTTTCTAAGAACCAGGACTGCCATCAGCACATTGCTTTAGTACTCCTGCGGCTGATACCATTTCCATTTCAGGCATGGTTACACCCCTGCCTGTGCTCAAGGGGCAGCAGCGATTTTCTGTTTTGTTCAGAGAGCAGCCCTGCTTCTGGGAAGCTGTGCAAAACCTCAAAGAAAAGAGGCCTATCCCATATCTGCATCCAGTAACTATTTTTTAGGAAACCACAAAGGCTGTAGTCCTAGTGCTTAATCTTGGGGAAAGCCAGGCAGCCGGCTTTCTAGGTTTTATACCTCCAAAGGCACCTGTGGATTTTGCTGTCACAAGTTGACCATGGTTTCAAAAAAAGTTTCCCTTTAAAAAGTTCTGTCTTATGATGTTCTGACACAAACCCACTAAATGCCTTATCGACACAAATTCCGAGTAGCCTATAGTGACTGAATGGTGACTGGTTCTGCAACTGGAGACTGGAAGGGAAAGAGAAAGGTGACTTTTAAAGGAATTTGCAGTTTGGGCCAATTCATCTGACATAATAAAGAAAACAGTAAAGCCTCTTCTCTTTTATTTTTAAAGGTCATTAATTTCCTTCTTATCTTTTATTGGGAAAAAATAGGAGGAAACCCAGATTCTCACACTCTCAGTATTGGGAAAACTCATTAGCAGTCCTAACAAACATTGTTTTTCTCACAAACGTTGTTCAATATTTTAAAATAAAACAAGAATTCAACTGGAAAAGAAATTAAAACATGTAATACCAAAATATCCTGCCCTATTGCTATTTCTCCTTTCAACGGTTGCAATGTCACCCCATCACTGGCTGTCTAGCCATCAAAACATCTTCCTGAACTTCTAACAAATGAGAGAGAAGGCAGGCAAAATTTTTTCAGAGGGAGAATATTTCAGGTCATCTTTATGCACATCATGAAAAAGTGAAAACAAATCAGAAAATCCCTTAATCCACAAGATTGTTTTGTTTGTATTTTTAGGTTAGTCTTGAGATTCATGGCCAAGATAGGAAACCAAACAAATCTTTTGCTGGCTCTGCTACAGAGTCCCTATTTAACTGGGAAGATTAATAAGCTTATTTTTCCATGTTCTCATACGTACTATATACATACATGTTATCAGACAGAGAGAAACACAGAGCCTATAAATTACTCCAAAATTGTAAAGCCCAGTGCCTACTGAATTGTCTAAAATAACAATATTGTTTTCATTAAATGGCTATTATTAAAATAGCCACAGGAAAAGGAAAGGGAGGCAGCAGGTCTCCGATGGTTGCACGCAGGTGAACGGCTCAGCCCCTGGGCAGGGACACGGTGCTGAGCTCACTTTGTCACTCTTACCCAGCACAGTTGGAAGTGTCCCTACCAAACAGCGCAGTCTTTACAGCAAGGTGAGACAGCAGACAGCAAGGATACCTGCTGTCCGGGATCTCTGACTGGTTTCTAAGGCTGCCCTGTGTAAGTTCCTGTGTGGATCTCTGGTAGAATTAAATTGGATTAGTTATTCAAATATGGCTCTACGGAAACAGTCCAGGACATGGACCTGCTGGAGTGAGTCCAAAGGAGGCCACCAAGATGATCACAGGGCTGAAGCACCTCTCCTATGAAGAATGGCTGAGAGGGTTGGGGTTGTTCAGCCTGGAGAAGAGAAGACTCTAGGGAGATGTTACTGTGATCTTCGTGTACCTGAAGAGGGCCTACAGGAAAGCTGGAGAGGGACTTTTTACAAGGGCTTGTAGCGATAGGATGAGGGGTAATGGCTTTATACTGAAAGAGGGTAGATTTAGATTGGATGTAAGGAAGGAATCTCCAGTGAGGGTAGTGAGACACTGGAACAGGTTACCCAGAGAGGTGGTAGAAGCCCTATCTCTGGAAGCATTCAAGGCCAGGCTGGATGGGGCCCTGTGGGGCTGGCAACACACTGGAACAGGTTGCCCAGGGACGCTGTTGGACGCCCCTTCCCTGGAGGTTTTGACCAGTTTGGTGTCCCAGCCCATGGCAGGGGGGTTGAAACCAGATGTCTTTAAGGTCCCTTCTAACTCAAATCATTCTGTGATTCTGTGATTTTTTTTTCCACTAAACTCCCATTTTTTTTCTTTCTCTTCCCCAAATATGGCTGATCCAGCAAACCCCATGACTGTCTTTTACAAAGCTGGTAAATCTGCAGGTCAAGTGGGAAAAAAGAAACAGAAAGAAAAAAGGAAAAGAAAAGGAAACAACAAAGAAATGGATAAAAAAGCTGTGGTAAACACAAACATCACAGATTTCATGCACAGTAATTACTGGATGAGCCACTGTAGGTCAGTACCTTGACAGGGAAGGCAGTCAATCTGGCAATTACTGCATTAAAAGGAAATGGGTCAGCTCATGACTGCTCTGCAAAACAGAGTCATCATGCACAGACTTGCACATATGGGAAGACTGGAGCTGGTAAATCTAGCAAAACAACACCGTTCAGAACAGCCTTGCTGCTTGTTAGTCTTAGCCAAAAGCTCTCCTCCAGGCACAGCTGGGGAGCATGGAGCACAGGCACACCAACGCCCTGCCACCCCACCCAGCCAGGTTTGTGTGGCACCAGCTTGGAAATGGGAGGAAGCAACAGCACCTCAGAGCGACCCCCACTCACTGCTTTTTGAGTCAGGCTTGGGACAGACAGTCTCCTGTCTTGTTGCTTAAGGAAATTTTTATTTCTTCTAAACTTTTTTTGGTGCACTGCTTAAAGTACTCACCCAGAAGGTGACAACTGTGGGTGTGGAGCCTTTCTCAGTCTCAGGGACTTTTGAACACCCCTCTCCCATTTTTCCAGCAAACATGAAGCAAAGAGTGTCAAAATCATGCTTTACATTCCCTGCTGAAAGTGGAAGGAAAAAGGGTTCCTAGAAGAAGAAACAGAGATTTTATAGTGAGTAATAAGGACATAAACTTGGGAGCAGGAGACGTGGGAGATTGTTCTCCCTCCTGCCACTCCCACACAGCACAACATTGTTCCTTTAGTTCAGCTAATGTTTGCTTAATGCAAAACTCACTAACAACCTAGAGAGCAGAGGCAGCTGAGCAGAGACCAAGTGTCTGGTTTGCTCCATGGCAGCTCTGTGATGGGAACCAGCGCAGGGTAGAGTGGATCCGACCAGGAGATGTGCTATGAAAGTGCTCCCTTGAGTTAAACTAAACTACGGATGAAGACAGCTCCAGATTCCTTTTCATTCCACATCATTCCATGTAGAATTAGGCTTTCTTTTTAGGTAAGGCATTGCAACTATAATTAGGCAGCAGTTCTGGACACAAAAAATTCCTTTCGAGGACTGTACACAAGATTAAGTATGTGAGCTAGTAAAGGTCAAGACACAGGAAGGCATAAGCAGGAAAACAAATCATAGTGGCCTGCAGATTTGATTGTGCTGGGCAGACAGGGAAAGCACTAGGCAGCTCTGATTCTCAGTACTCAAGGTAAAGAAAGAATTATTTTTGTTCACAGTAAGAACTTGTTAACGCACCTGGACATTATCAAACTGAACCATTTCTATAAGCTCCCCTGATGTGAAATCAGTGGCCTGAAATTATTATTACCAACAAAATGATCTGAGAAGTTTGCGATCATTAGCACAAATTCCCTGGAGAATCTTAAAAAACAGAGAAATTAGCAGAGAGGTAAGAAACGTGTTCAGTAAATACCCCAGAATTTTTGTAATTTTGTTTGCTTCTATGTTTGTTTGAAAAACCGTGGCACTCATCTCACCAAAGAGCTGTTAAATGAATTGTTCCTTTCAGCCCTGTACCCAAATCTTTCAAGGGAACTGACAGGCTCTGGAGCTCTGTGTATAAATCCAGAAGATGCCTTCTTTCATTCTGGCCTGTCTCTCCCATTCTCAGTGATGCCCTCCAAGTCGACCAGTCTTGACAGTGGTGTCACATCCTATTCCTTTACCTCCTCTCTCAAGCATCAGCATCACTGGGCTTCCAGTGATGTCCATGGGATTTTGACAGTTCTGACTGACTACAACTCTCCCAGAAGTCACAGGAAGCAACCCTTTGATGACATAAATGGCACGGAAACATTGCCTTTGGCAGGAAATAGCTAAATCGCATTTGGAGAGTATTTAATGAGCTCAAGGAGAGACTGGTTTGCATTTTTTTTCCCAAAAAAACCAACAAAATGATGTTTTTCATGCATCGTCCTGATTTGGCTGGGTGACTGAAACTTCCATGAAGATGGCACAATGACCACAATGCTTCCCCATGGCTTTACCAGCTCCAAACCTCCAAATTCACCTGTGTGGCTATTTGTATCACGTTTTACTTATTCAGATGAATCCAACAGTTTTATTTCCTTTTCCTGTTGTTTTCTGGCCATTACTCCCTTATGCTATTTTAAAATATATTTTAAGGATTTGAATATTCTGGGTTTTTTAATAAATCTGACACTATGATTTCTAGGTACTTGATAATAAAAACAATACACTTGTGGGTAACAAACCACTGTGGCTGTTAATGAAGCAGAGGCTGTGGGCTATTATGTCTTCTTGTGTTTGGTGATGACTTCAAACTCTGAGGCTCCTGAGCACCTCACTGAAAAAGACCATAACGTAACATCAGATGATCTATTTATGGGCTATTCCACTGAAATTTGCCGAGTGTTGTGATGCTGCCATTTGTTGCCTAGCTGTATTTGGAAAATCTCTTACATTTGACTTTCTAGGCAAATCGTCTCATTTTACTAATGTTATCATTCAGGGTGGGATCTGCAGAAGCATTCAAGAATGGTTGAAATCTTCCTCTGCTACCAGCAAGACTTATATTGCTCACTGCAAATATAACACATACATGTCAAAAGAGGCTTTTGAAAAATTATATATTGGAAATCAAAATTTCCATTGACTTTAGGACTATCTCCTGAGGAAACAGAAGAAATGGCTTTGTTATAAGGCCAACGGACAGATCTTACTGAGTGGCAAAAAGCAAAGGGGCCTAGGAAGGCTGGGTTTACTTTAAGAATGAAATTATGAAGACGCAGGAAGCAGGCTGTCCCTATGTGTTGAAAAATGAGCGGTCGGGGTAGAAGACCGCCCTGGTTGA